>OX424449.1:15512723-15622029 GCA_949152495.1 Lasius fuliginosus | reverse complement strand
ATAATTTTCCAGTTATAAGTGATTGAAAATGAAGGGCTTTTTGCAAACTAAGCTTTATGGAATTAAAATATTAACAAAACTACATTCTTCAGTTAATTTCAGGTCGAGTTTGATTGAATACAGTTTTAATTTAAAGCTTAGTTACAAAGATAATATGATGGCAAAAATTGGGAGCTTGCAAAAAATGATGACCTCCCTCGACATTTTCATTGAGGAAAAATCGTCTCCAAATAACCTCAGGAATCTGCCATTAAAAGGAAGTACGATAGTTTTAGGACATCCTGTATATATATTATATATATATATAAAATTAAATAAAATTAAATAACAGGTTTTCTAAGATGTATCAAGTTCAATATAGACAAAAAATATTTTTACATTAAGACTTATCTTCTTAATAGATACTTTTTTAAAATATATAAAATGTTCTTTTTCATAATTTAAATTTATTTTACATTTTATTTAAATATTCTGTGTAAAAAAAAGGAACAGGATTTACATAAAGAAAGAAAATCCAAGAGATATTTTTTAATATATACAATAACTCATAAGTTTATTTTTTTATTTCAGTGTTAAAGACTGATTAGTATTTTACAATGTACTACTTAAATATATGTATGTTATTGTGATTTTTATGTCATAAAAATCTATTCACTTATATTTTATGTATCATTTTCATAGTCTTTGGGGTTTTTGCGAGAAAGTGTATTATTCTTCTCCTTTGCCCAATTTACAAGCAAGTAGGAAAACATGAAAACTGTGACAAATAAATAATTCATTATTAGAGCATTAAAATGCATTAAATTGAAAAGTAAATATGCAGTTATTAACACATTGTATGCCGAGTAAATTTTGCATGTTTTGCCACCTATGCCAGAAATTTTTACTATTGAAAGTGTATAATTATAAAATATACAATATAATTGAATTGTTGCCAATATTATGATATATAAAGAAAGTATTTATCTTACTCTCTCTAGTGACTCTTATAGCACATTCATATATACTATTATTCAGAAATTTAAAAGGATTACGACTTATTTGCTGCAAATATTTTAATTGATTTAAATATTGTTGATCACAAGTAATCGCCATAGAAAGATTGATTGCTAGTCACTGGTGGCTCCCATGGCATCTAATGTAAATATGTAATTATCAAATATGCTTACAAGGTGCAACACGGAATACACGACCTTGGAAGCGCCGTATCAAGTTTGGTACACCTTCGGAGACTATTCCCTTGAAGGCTTTTTGTTCATATGGACTAAGACGGAAATAGACAACGCCATTAATTTTGGCAAGATTTCCGAACTGTTTTCCCATGTTGGTTGAAATCTAAAAAAAATCGTGGTTATATATCTGATTGATATGATTTAACAAAACATAACCATTGTCGAACAGTTATAATAACGTAAATGTTTTTTAAAACGTTATTTAAACTCGATATCCTGAATTTAAATTAAGTTTGATTAAGATACTTTGAATAAAATATATGATAATATATTATATAATTATATAATCTTTCTGTACTTACTCAACACACATACACACTTACAAGAAGTGTTGTGCAATGCTGTAAAATTTGCAGTCAATTCATATTGATTTTTCTCAAAAGCGCCATCTGATGATTATCTAATGTATCTTTAAGGCCATATTAAAGCCGTATTAGGCCGGATCTACAATAGGTGTAGTCATAGGCTATGGCCTTAGGCCGGTATATTCATAGTCCGTTCGGCTAAAGGCCATCACACATAGAATTCCGTAGCGACGTAAAGGCCATCACACATAAAAAAACTTAAGCAGTAAGCGAATGGCTGATGGCAGAGAACGCGACGTAAGCGCTTACGTCTGACGTAGACGTGGACGTAAAGTAAGGCAGAGAAAAACGTAATACGTAACCGTATCCACACAATAGTCTCTTACGACTTACGTATTACGTTTTTCTCTGCCTTACTTTACGTCCACGTCTATGTCGCGTTCTCTGCCATCAGCCAATCAACCAATCACAGTCGAGACGTAAGGCCATAACCGTAAGCAGTAGCAAATCAAACACGTTGATTCTCTTAAGAGCCATCTACAATGAGTCGCAGTCGTAAGAATCATAAGAAATTGACCAATCACAGTCTATTATTCTCCTCGCAGTCGAAGAATAATAGACTGTGATTGGTCAATTTTTTACGACTCTAAAGCCTGTATTAGACCACGCATTGAAGATTGACGATTAAAGATTAAAGATTGGCATTTAATCAATCAGAACAAAAAGAGCTAAAATTTCTTTGTTCTGATTGGTTAAATTTCAATCTTTAATCTTCAATCTTAATATTTAATGTGTAGTCTGATACGGGCTTTACGACTGCGACTCATTGTAGATGGCCCTTTAGGCTGGTTCTACAATAAGCGTCGTAAGTCGTGTCGTTTGTCGTAACGTAACCGAGATCCAATGAGGAGAACTCGTTTTTGAAAGAAAAATTCCTTTACTGCTTACGTCTTATTGCTTAAGGGGATGTCGGAGTGACGGCCGAACTCCGCAGGCCGCCTGTTTTACCGACCAAAAATTATTTCTTTTTTTACGTTAAGGGGATGTCGGAGTGACGGCCGAACTCCGCAGGCCGCCTGTTTTACCGACCAAAAATTATTTCTTTTTTTACGTTAATCTTTTTATTGGTTGAATAGAATAATAAATGCTTTTCCACGATTAAAGTACACAGAGCAACAAAGTGCGAAATGTCCGAATTTATGTTAATTTTATGTTAATAACACGTATTTATGTTATTTATGCAATACACGTATGCACGAAAAATTTTGAACACACTATTCTCTTTCACTAAACTTCTAAACTCATTTCTAAAAGTTCACCTACATTCTTTCATGCAATTCCGAGTGGGGACTGATCTTATTTTGTACGTACAAACTGCAAAACTTTTATATTAAACAATATTGTTTTGACCTGACGGCGTCAGAGGTTAAGTCAGGTCGAAACAATATTGCTTAATATAAAAGTTTTGCAGTTTGTACGTACAAAATAAGATCAGTCCCCACTCGGAATTGCATGGAGGAATGTAGGTGAACTTTTAGAAATGAGTTTAGAAGTTTAGTGAAAGAGAATAGTGTGTTCAAAATTTTTCGTGCATACATGTATTAACATAAATAACATAAATACGTGTTATTAACATAAAATTAACATAAAATCGGATATTCCGCCCTTTGTTGCTATGTGTACTTTAATCGTGGAAAAGCATTTATTATTCTATTCAACCAATAATAAGATAAACGTGAAAAAGAAAAAAATTTTTCGGTCGGTAAATAAGTTTCACTCCGACATCCCCTTAAGTAGAATTTTTAAGTTGAAAATTGTCTAAAAAAATGATAAGAGGACATACGAAAATTCAATGATATAAATACGTTTACGCAGGCGTTACTTCTGTAGTAATTTACTCAAATTATCGTAACTTACGATAATTCACTCCGCGTAAACCGTGAACTATTAGCTATTAACCGATACTTCCCGTGCTAATACCTCGCGTAAATGGCGAATATCGCAACTTTTTGGTTCTGGGTACTGGGTGTCGATTATGTAATTTCGAGCGAAACTTTTCACTTTTCACGACTCCGCTTTCACTTTTCACGATTCCGCTTATCCATATAGATACAAGAGAATAATTATAATAGAATAATTTTTATTCTTCCATATGAGAGAAATAATTTAATAATAATAAATAATAATAAATGTAATTTAAATATAAGATATAAATAATAAATATAAGAAATTAAGAATACTTATTAACAATTCTATTTTTAAATAAACGGGAATTACATCTTTTGAAGCAAATTGGAATGTTGGTTTTGTTATTCTTACGGGCAATGTCTTTAGAAAAAATATATATTAACACACTATTAATCGATAAAAAAATTATGATAATATTATTACATAATATTACATGTATTACATAATATCATTACATCTCTTTTTTATCGTCGTACAAATATAATGTTAAATTGCTTTTCTGATTAGATAGTGATTTTCTATATGAATTTTCTTCATAAGAGCCAGATGCTCACATGTCACTGCCATAGTGCGAGCAGTTTTGTTATGGGCTCTTAAAGCGTATTTCATTACACAAATTGCATTTAATGTCTCAATGGACATATTATTTCTTTTTCTCGTTTTCGCACGTGGAATTATAGAAAATATGCGTTCAGCTTCAGCGTTGAAATGAGGAAGAGCTCTTACAACGCTTAAAAGCGATCGTAAATTTGGAAAACGAATTTTATTGTCTATAGAATATAATCCGATTTGTATCCACATATCATCGAAGGATAATTTCGACCTGTCGACTTTTGTAGGTAGATCGACATCATATGATTTCCATTTATTTCGCATTTCATTTGCATCAACTAATTTTTTTAATCTGTGATTAACCTGCAGTATTTTAAGAACTGTGGACTCTCGATCACACTCAAACAATGCAGTTTTGTTATCGAACAGCAACACAATACAAAAAGTTATCGTCGATTGGAAGACGGTCGCAAAGTTCACTTGCTTTTACACAAAATTGCAAGCAATTTTCTCGAATAAGATTGACATCTATTTTAGAAAAAATTTTCTAGATCTGGATATCAAAATCTCTTATTTTAGTCTCAATAAAATGCGTAATTATATTAAAGCACATAAAGATATCAAGCCAAAAATACCCAGGAACGTCGTATATAAAATAAATTGCAATAACTGCGATGCATCATATGTACCAGACACTTATATTACAGTAATTGATAAACTTTCGAAACTTTAAAAAACGCGCTTATTTGACAATATATTTGACAATATATTTACGTTTTCATGACCCATGTTTTGACTTCTCACCTTGTCACTTTGGAAAGATACGTTATTGTCTCGTGACATGTCAACGAGATCAGTTCGTTAACGCATCAAATTTATAATTACGTATTTTATAATCGAGTGTATCAAGCGTGGGCTCTTCGCGAAATCACCAATATCGACTCATTCTATATGTAAGCAACACTACTCTTATATTCTATCTCCGTGTGTACCTCTCTCGTCAATTAAGACCACATATTATCCTTCCTTTTTAATTACAGATATCTTTAAGTAAAAGAAGTTTCTGACATGTCTTATTTATACTTTATCTCCGTTACTTTCTGGTCCAACTTGGGAGAATAAACATCCTGGAGATGCAAGAATGCATAGAAGCTTTTAAATTACATTTATGTCGAAATTGACGTGAGAGATAATTATTCATATTTATACAGAACTTTTGGCTTTGACTTTCACTCTGTATATTTATTATCCGTTGACGCTACTGCGAACGTAACCATATATATTATTTACCAGCTTTTTCAATATTTATATATTTTTTTCTTTTTTCGTTTGACATGCTTTATCCGATAATCGTTTAGTTTTTAATTATATAGGACCGTAAGTTATTGAATTTTTTTATAATTGTTTCAATTAATAAATAATTTTCTGCGTCATAAAGTACTGCGCGTGGTGCTTGATGCGCGTGTTCTTGATTTTTTTATTTATTTATTGTATACTGTGAAGCTTTTATATCGTTTTATTTTTTCTTTTACGTTTTTAAAATCTTTTATTTTAAAATTTCCTTTTTAAAAATGAGTGATCAAGAACCCGCTGCTAAGAGACTCAAGTTGATGGGTAGACGGAAACGATTCCAATATCAATGGTTTGATGATAATCCTTCGTGGAGAATTTGGGTGAAGGATATTCCTGATGATCCTTACAAATTTTTCTGTTTGGCCTGTCAAACGTCATTAGTTTGTGGCCTTTCAGAAATAAAAAAACATTCATTGAGCACGTACCATTTAAATAATATGAAAAAATTAAATCCAGAGTTTGGAAGTGATTTGGAATTGGCAACTTCCTCTGTTAAAGAAATCAATCCAGGACAATCTGAGACTCAACACGTTTTAGGAGAGAATTTTGATTTTAATGAACGAGTTAAGGTTGCAGAAATAAGATTAGCGACCTTCTTTGTTGAGAAGAATTTGCCATT
This sequence comes from Lasius fuliginosus, assembly GCA_949152495.1. Lineage (NCBI taxonomy): Eukaryota > Metazoa > Arthropoda > Insecta > Hymenoptera > Formicidae > Lasius > Lasius fuliginosus. The sequence goes on along the minus strand of OX424449.1, from coordinate 15,616,000 downwards.
TTCAATATCATCCGACTTACTTAATCTCATGAAAGATATTGCGAAAGAACCCGATATTCTACAGGCAATGTCTTTGGGAAGAACAAAATTAAAACACATTGTTAATAATGTCGTGTGCCGTCAAGAAACACATCGAATTAGTGAAGTATTGAGAGAAAATAAATTCTCAATTTACGAAGATGAAACATCTGATATAACAAACGATAAATGGCTCTCATTAATGGTCCGTTATGTTGAACCAAAAACGTTATATGTCAGATGTGAATTATTACAAATGGTTCACTTGAATGCGACGGATTGTTCTGCCAATAAGATCTTTCAATCTTTTGAAAACGAATTATTAAAAAAAAATATTTCTCTTCGATTGATCATTGGTCTTAGTTGCGATAATGCCTCTGTAATGATAGGTAAAACTTCTTCTTTTAAAACAAAATTGATGGAAAAGAGTCCGAATCTTGTAACACTTCCATGTGTGTGCCACTCTTCAGCATTAGCAGCAAGAGAGGCCTGCGAAATAATTCCTCAAGATTGTGAGCATTTTATTAAAGGCATTTCCACATTTATTAACAGTAGTCCAAAAAGAACAGCAATTTTCCAAGATTTCCAGATGTGCTTCGAAGATAAACCTTTGAGCATTTTGAAATATTCAGAAACACGTTGGCTAACGCGTCACAAGTGCGTTCAGAGAATTTTAGAAATGTGGGACACATTAGGCAAATTTTTGATGGAACAGGCATCTGAAAACGTTCGTTCTGCAGATAACTTGCTTTCCATTTTTCAAAATCCTTCGACGAAAGCTTATCTCTTTTTCCTTGAATATACACTTGATATGTTTAATAAATATAATGCAAAATTTCAAACAAGCAAATCTCTTATTCACGAGTTACAGCCTTCGTCAATAGAATTGCTACTTTGGTTCGTTAAAAAATTTATGAAGCCTGCTTTATTAAAACCCGAAGTGTTTGGTCATATTTTAAGAACCGTGAACTTCTCTGATCGTGTCAATCATCTTTTAGAGGAAACTGATTTTGGTTTTGAATGCAAAGAATATTTGGAAGAGCAAATAAATCAAAAAATTTTATCTAAAATAGATGTCGATCTTATTCTAGAAAATTGCTTGCAATTTTACATAAAAGCAGGTGAACAAATTCGCGACCGTCTTCCAATTGACGACAACTTTTTGTATTGTGTTGCTGTTTTTAATAAGAAAATTGCATTGTTTGAGTGTGATCGAGAGTCCACGGTTCTTAAAGTACTGCAGGTTAACCATAGATTAGGAAAATTAGTCGATGTAAATGAAATGCGAAGTGAATGGAAATCATTATATGAAGTCGATCTACCAACAAAAGTCGACTGGTCGAAATTATCCTTCGATGATATGTGGATACAAATCGGATTATATTCTGTAGATAATAAAATTCGTTTTCCAAATTTACGATCGCTTTTAAGCGTTGTAAGAGCTCTTCCTCATTCCAACGCTGAAGCTGAACGCGTATTTTCTATAATACCAGATGCGAAAACGAGAAAAAGAAATAATATGTCCATTGAGACACTAAATTCAATTTGTGTCATAAAATACGCTTTAAGAGCTCATAACAAAACTGCTCGCACTATGGCAGTAACAAGTGAGCATCTGGCACTTATGACGGCAGAAAATGTATATAGAAAATCATTAAGTAATCAGCAAAGCAATTTAACGTTACATTCACACGACGATGAAGAAGAGATATGATAATATGTAATATTATGTAATATTATTTTAAATTAATATTAATATTTATTTATTTATTTATTTATATTTATATTTGACATTTATATTATATTTATTATTTATATTTGACATTTATATTATATTTATTTTTTATATTTATTTATGTTTTATATTTGACATTTATTATATTTATTTCTTATATTTATTTATTTTTATATTTATTTATTTTTTACATTTATTTTTTACATTTGACATTTATTATATTTATTTTTTATATTTATTTATTTTTATATTTATTTATTTTTTACATTTATTTTTTATATTTGACATTTATTATATTTATTTTTTATATTTGACATTTATATTTATTTTTTATATTATGTAATAATATTATCATAATTTTTCCATCGATTAATAGTGTGTTAATATATATTTTTTCTAAAGACATTGCCTGTAAGAATGACAAAACCAACATTCCAATATGTCTCAAAAATTGTAATTCCCGTTTTTTATTTAAAAATAGAATTGTTAATAAGTATTCTTAGTTTTTTATATTTATTATTTATATTTTATATTTATATTATATTTATTTTACATTTTTATTTTATATTTTTTTATTACTTATCGTTTTAACTCCGATTATACTGTAAGTTACCGCTTTAAGAATGTTTTCCGTTTTGTGCTGAAGATGGTCCAAAAAAAGGACCGAAACGTACATGTATAATTTTTAATTTTTTCATTAGATTATTGATTTACGAAACTTGCGCCCGTTTAACTGCACTGGCTCTATATTGCCTTTTGTATATCTTTTTATCTGCGATTTATTCTAAAGAGCTTTTATATCTTTGTTTTATTATTTATAAGCGAAAGACTCGGGTTCGATTCCCGATTCAGCGACTTCTCCCCGATATTTTTCTCGCCTACAACTCTTTAGGGAGCGTCATAGGGGTTTACTTAAAATTAATATCTGGAATATGAGATTTAATTTATTTCCTTGGTATCGAACCAAGAAAAATATGTGCCTTGTGCACAACAAATTAATTTCGATGAAAAATTAATTTTCATCGAAACTAACGCACTATCATCCGCGTTTGGCTCTTCTAGCCCGTTGAAATTCAAAAATTTATTATTTATATTTTATATTTATATTATATTTATTATTATTTATTATTATTAAATTATTTCTCTCATATGGAAGAATAAAAATTATTTTATTATAATTATTCTCTTGTATCTATATTTTATTTTTATTTAATCTATTATAATAGATATAATTCTATTATATCTATTATATATTGTGGGAATAGATATAAGCGATATTGCAAGCGAAAATTGGACACGAGCGACCGTGCGAGCGACTAGCGTTTTCATGACCGCTTGTTTACCGACGCCGCTGAACGCTACAGTCACGTGACTTCGGCTACACATACACGCTACATCTGTGTGTTAGTAAAATTCTGTGCCGAGTGGTGGGAGTTCCCATTTCCCACGATCTGGCAGCTCTGCGCATAGCCCCGCTGCGTAAACGTAGTAATTGTTCTCTCTTTGCAAACATGGTCTTTTATTTAGCATGTACATTAACATTTACGTAGCATTTTTTTTTACAGAAGACATTTATTATGCAAGAAGAGGGAGATTATTGAAATAAAAAATAAATATCTTTTTTGACATAGTGTGTGTGTATATATTTTTTGACTTATGCTTTAGCATAAGAAATTGAAAGTATTTATATACTTTGTAAAGTATTTTTATTTGTTGATTATTTTACAATATTACATATATACACATGTAGGCTAATGAAAAGAACCAAATCATGTAAAAAAATTACTTCTATGCTTCTATTTAAAAAAATGAACAATTGTAGAAAGGAAGTACATTAATGCATCTGTAAAAAATAGGATTATTAATTATTTTTATTTATTTTGTATGCACAAAAATATATTGTTATATAAATATGATTTTTTTTACAGTGGTACCAATGAATTCTCACAAAAAAGAGAAATCAAAATCAGCATTAGAAGAAGAAGATAAAATTAGAAAAGAAAGACTAAAGCTAATAAGAAAGGAATGGTACATCCAACAACAGGAAGAAAGAAATCATGAAGCACGAAAGTTAAAGATGATTGAAGAGTATGAAAGAAGACGAGCTCAGACATTGAAAATTGATCACAAGCAAAGATCTCTATGACGAAGCAAGAGCCACAGCCCACAACAAAGAGAGAATACCGATTATATACTGAAAGCTCTTAAAAAGTAATATAAAAAATTATTTAATTATAAATTAAATATTAATGAAAAGAATAGAAAACATTAAATTTGATATAACAATATCTTTCTTCTACATATATATAATTCTTACAATTTATAAGTATTAAGCATTAAATTTGATATAACAATATCTCTCTTATAAAAATATATATTTCTTATAATTTATAAGTATAAATAATATATACTATGAAATATGAAGTGTAGTATTATATATAAAATATAAGGTGTAGTAATATTATAAAAAAAATCGAATTGTGAAATATGAATTTAATTTCTTCATGAAAAATATTTGGAAAAGTGAAATTTATGTAATATTTTTAAAATACTCTTATTGTTAGATTGGAAATATCACCATCTAATTATAAAAAAGATACAATCATTGATGAGAAAGAGCTACATAAGATCAAGATAAATATTTATAATGGAAGAGTTTGCGAAACGAGTCGAAACATATCAAAGAACAAAATTGATCGAGATATTGGTAATTTGGATGACATAGTTCTTCCAAGAAGAAAAGGTAAAGTATTATACAATTTTTTATAATATTTATAACTCCAAAGTATTACAACATATTATTAACATAATTAATACATTATTAACAATTATATATATTATATAATTAAAAAATATTTATAACGAGAAATAACAAAATGCAATAAATGCATATAGGCCAGTCAATTTAAACATAAATAAAGACATTTGTTGGGGTAGTAATGAATTTTGGCTGATTCATAAAGATGGCATTCCTAGTCAAGGATCCGATGAGATCTATTAAAAAGGAGGTCGGGACAAGCCGCTATCTTGTTTTTTAGGGGGTTGAAAACAGTTTTTGCAGAATATCTCGTTTCCGGTTGATTTTTCGTTAAAAATAGTTATCAATCTTATAGAGAAAAAAATTCTCTACAACTTTTGTCTAAAACGTTTTTTTTCGTGCGGTGAATAGTTTCTGAGTTACAGCCGCGTAGAGTGCAGTTTTAGGAAAATTGTTGGGAACATGCATTTATATGGGAAAATGTCATATTTGGAGCGTTTATAAATTGAATATGTAACAATTATGTTGTTTTTCGATTATTTCCTTTATTAATAAATAGTAAATAACATTTTTGTTTAATTAAATCATTTTCTCACTATCTTGCAATAGAGTTGATGACGCGTTTTTTTTAAGGGGTACGTCATTCCAATCGTATTCGTTTCGATGGTCCGGGTTGCTCGTCATTAAATTCTTCGTTGTAATTATCCTCGTGTACTTCTTTGTCTTTCTCTGTTTCACGCAGTACGAATTCGCAAAATACTGAAGCATCAATGCATGTCTGGATTTTGTCGTCATTTACTTCATCTTCTTCGATACCATCTCGTCGTGCAGCAGATATTGTAGCATGTGATAAGGCTGTGCATTTTTTTTCCAACTATCCAGCGAACGTTTGTTTTTCAAAATAACACCCGAAAACAATGTTTGAAGCGACTCCGGGATAATGCTGTCAACGTCTCTCAAAAATTCGTCAGAAGGAGGATATTTTTCTGTTTCGTAGACCTAGGAACAGATATCTTCTTGAATTATAGCAGTTGCAGCACGAACGACTCTCAGTCTTTCTTCTTGTTTATCTTTTTTTTTTCGTCATACCAGGCATTGGTCAGTATTTTAAAGCCGGTATTTTGAAAGCAAACGATGGTCGGTTTTTTCTGTTTTTCAATTATCAGAATATCTTCCCCGTACTTTTGCAATAAATGAGTTTTGATTATTCGCAAGTCTGGACAATAATCCCCTTCTATTTTACTGATCAGGTCGTTGAGTGAAAACTGGCGTTCATCAGAATTTTCAGTTAGATACGCATAAATCGGTTCCACTGCTTTTTCTGCGCGGTCGGTCCTTTCTCCTACTTTCTTCTCTATGACTGGTTGTCTGTTATATAATTTTTTCATGCAAAAACTGATACCTAGCATTGCGCGCAACAAGATCCATAACGTTCTCCAGACGGTCAATTATCGATCGAGCCCATTCATCTGTTCGATTCTGTAGTACGTTCAGAACAATATATTTTACTCCAGGTTGTAAACAAATAAGCCATCTTACATGCCTACCGATTCCGGCCTACCGCTTTCTACGCGTTTATTCGCTCAGACGGTTTAATTAATAACTCAACAACTATTGCGAATTTTGCAAAACGGTATAGGACTTTCCTTCTCAGTTTGAGCCAATCTACCTTTACACTTCGGGTGTGTCAATAATTATCGGACACCTTATATGTATATTGACTGGCCTAATAATGTATACAATGAGTTAACTGACTGAAAAAAGTGATTACTTATAGGTGAAGGATCTCATTCAATATTTGAAAAAATAAAAACACAAGATGCAACGATCAGATTCTAGCAAATCAACAAATTAGGTATTTGCATTATCATATATATTTTATAAAAATAAGCAATAATTAGTCAAAATAATTTTATTGTTATTAATAATTTATTAATGTAATTATAGGGTCAAAAATGGCACAGTTGGAAAAAGAAACATACACACGCGCACACTGAAAAAGAAATATTTTATTTTTATAATAAACAGTGTAATAACGATAAAATAATATAATAAATCAATATAATAATTCTAGTAACTATAGAATAACATAATACACATTTTATATTCTTATAAAAGATATTTTGATTCTTCTTTATAACTTTTGTTGCTCATAATTTCTCTTGTAAAAGAATATAATGATAAATTTAATAATAATTATACTCTTTATATTTCTTTATATATAACTATACCATAATATTATTTTAAAATAATATTTTAACAAATAATGAACACAATTCTCTCGACCGTACTGGCAAATTCTATTTATTGTTAAGTGCACATCACAACGTTTTGACTTTAATTTTAGGTCCTTATCTTATTGCGGTGCAGAAGACATGATGTTTTTCCGTCACATATCACCAATTTAAAAACTAATATCCAATTTTATAGTAGTAGCATCAAAAGAAAAATGGAGATGATTAATTTGAAGTATCGTTACAAACTATTAAAATTAGAGATTAAAGATCTTAATGCGAATCTTACTTACTTGCGGTTCGTAACTAAGAAGATAGAAAAAAGACTTTTTGAAGACGTTTACCTCGCGACTTAGTACTCAGTTTTTTCGAATATAACAAACGAAAGTTTTTTACCTATAAACATTTAGCGGAAAATAAGTCAATCAAAAAATTTAATAATCTAATTTCTAAGCATAACGTAATCGTCAACCCGTTTAAGAACATTGAAACTAAGTGGTTGGTTAACATTAGTGGTAAGACTATCCCGGAGAGAATATCTGACTTTTTGAGCTTGGGTGACAAATTCGGATTACCTATTGACCAATCTAATAAAAATGACAGGATTAATATCGTACTTCAGACGATAAAGAACTTAGAAATCAATTACTCGAAGATCCCGATTGAAATAATTGAAACAACTAGAATTTCAATCGCTGATTCTCAAAAAATTCTTATGTGAAAATAAACACATGAGCTTTTTAGATAGATACATTCTACAAGAATTCTCTCTTTGTAAAAAATTTTTACGATAACGACGATGTTTTTGTCACTAGAGCTGATTAAGGTCAGGTTACTGTAATAATGGATAGAAATGATAATCTGGAAAAAATGGAAAGTTTGTTGAGTGATGAATCTACTTATAAAAAATTAAACAAGAATCCTATTAGACAACTAACTAATAAAACAAATTCGCTTATTAAATCTTGGCTCAATAATGATTTGATTAATGACTCTACATATAAACAGTTAAATACCACTAATGGCAATTTACCACGTTATGGATTGCCGAAGGTCCATAAAAATGGTTTTCCTTTACGCATCATTGTGTCGTCACTAGGTAGTCCTGTATACAATGTCGCTAAATATGTTCATGGTATCTTACATCAATCCATTTCACAACCTAAATCTTATGTCAAAGATGGCTGGTCATTCACTTCTAATTTAAAAGACAAAATTATTAATGACGATAAATTTTAATTTCACTCGATGTCACTGCATTATTTACCAATATCCCTAAAGAATTGGTGTTGAGCGCTATTGATAAACGGTGAAATGACATCTCCCCTAACACCGATTTTAGTCTGCCTCAATTTTTATACGCAGTTGAATTTATCTTGGATTCGACCAGTTTTTCGTTTAATGGACAGTTCTATGAGCAGATTTTCGGCAGCCCAATGGGTTCTCCTCTTTCACCTATCTTGGCTGATATTGTGATGGATGACTTGGAGACTCATTGCTTATCTCAATTAAGTTTTAATGTTCGGACTTACTATAGATATGTGGACGATATTTTTGCCATCATCCCGAGTATGAAAATTCATGAAATTACTGAAACATTTAATAACTATCACCAGCGTTTAAGTTTCACCTATGAGGTAAATATAGATGTATAAATTTTTTAGACACAACGATCATACGTTCTAATGGGAAACTTTTAACTAATTGGTATAGAAAAAACACTTGCTCTAATAGATATATTAATTTTTATTCTAATCATCCATTTAAATATAAAATGAACACTATTTTTAATCTCGTTGACCATGCGGTTTTATTATCTGATGATCAATTCCATGATAACAATATAAAAATAGTGAAACAAATATTGTTTAATAATTGTAAAATGTTTCCTAGAACATATTATTGATCGTTTTGTTAATAAGAGACTTCATTTTTTAAAGAATCGCTCCGTCAATAACCTGAGCATAGATAATGATAGGATCACCACCACCTCCTTCATCTCATTACCATATGTAGAAAGCTTAGGCAATATTGATAGAATTTTTAATAACATTTAATGTTGTACATAACATACCAAATAAACTAAATAATGTAATTAAACTTGGGAAGGACAGATTGCCCACCGATAACAAGAACGAGATAGTTTACCAAATCAACTGTAAAAATTGTAAGTCTTCATACATTGGACAAATGAAGAGACATTTAATGACTCGCGTTAAAGAACACTTTAATAATATTAAAATGCATTCTAGCAATCTTTCGGTCATCAGTAAACATAAAATTGAATTTAACCATGACTTTGACTGGGTAAATCCCAAGATTCTACATAATGAAAAACATGTTAGAAAAAGAGAGATTGCTGAAATGTTCTTCATCAAGAAAAACAGCAACACTTTAAGTTTACAAAAGGACACAGACAATTTAAATAACATATACGACTTAATAATAAAGGTTGTTTAGTCCTCTCAGTTCGTCTAATGTATTTGACGTGTTTGTCTATCTGACACAATGAATTTTCTATCTTTTGACATCTATAAAGTATAATTATATTTCGCAAGTACATATCTATTTTTCAATATCTTATCTTAATCATTCGTTACTACTATTTGTAATATTAATTGTTCTTCGTTCTTTTTCATATGATTTATAGATCACTTGATAAGGACCTAAAATTAAGGTCAAAACGTTGTGATGTGCACTTAACAATAAATAGAATTTGCCAGTACGGTCGAGAGAATTGTGTTCATTATTTTTTAATTTTTATTACTGGTGGTCAAAATTTCTACATAATATTTTAACATTTTATTTCATATATTTTAAATCATAAGTTTTATATTTAGATTACAATAGAATATAAATTAAATATAGTAACATTTAATAAATATGTTAAAAATAATATTGGATTATGTTGGTGATTCCAGAGAAACAATTATCAGACGAAGAAAGCACTGACACCTGGAAAAGTACACCTTTCGACACATATAAAAAAGTTACTCAATACAGGTATTTATTTGAATCTAGATATTGATAACAATAGTAAAATTAAGAGCTATTTATGAATTCTTCTTAAGCTTATAACAGCAACAGTAGATATACAGGGTGAGGCAATAACTCTGTCCACCTCGAATATCTCCGCTATTTTTAGAGATACGAAATATTGTAATTAGAAAAATTGTACGGTATCGAGAGAGCCATAACATGCTGGTAATAATTTTTTTGTGGGTGGAGGCGCTTCGAAGATTTCAATGTGATCTTTGTTTTTTTAAATGGAACCACCCTAATTTTTTTATATAAATAGATTCCTTGTAATTTTTGACATAAAAAGTTGTAAGGGTAGAATGGCCAAAAAGTGACTAGTTTACGAGATATTTTATACTTTAATTTGGCATAATTTTACATAAACTATGAAATATCTCAGAAAATATTCATTTTTCGATGATCTTACCTCAGTACTTTTATGCACAAAATAATAAAAGGAATCAATTGGTGTAAAGAAAACACATAGTTATTTTTAAGAAGTATGTAATTTGCAACTAGCGGCTAAATATTTCCTCCGTTTGTCATGTGCAATATTCGCGGCATTATCGGGCTGTGCAAAATTTACCACGCATACGTCAATTTATCTGTAACACGCGGCTTGATTCACGCGCGTAGATATTGTCTATAAATTTTAACGAGTCAAGATTCTTCTCGTCACTTTCGGCGACGAGGAAGACTCGCAGATCTCGTTGCGTTCTGTAACGGTTCTCAACTGTGATCCGCTTCGCGATTTTGCAATTGTAAAAGATGAAAGGCGCATCTTTGAATAATCACTTCGTCGGTCAGTGCGTACTAAGAATTTTGTACGCGTCACCGAAATTTCGTCATTCATTTCGCACGTGTATCTTAATATCTCAAAACTACTCTATTTTGTACAGGAATATGTTTTTTTAAATGCATTTGCAATCAATCTGTGTGTGCCTATTGGGAAGAAACGCAGATTGTCATTCGTGTGTTAGAAAAATGTCACAAATGATCATTTTACAGAGATGGCTCAACGTCCAACAATGCAACAACCGCAGCCTCCACGGCGACGAAGAGCCAAGTGCAGTTCAATCCATACACTATGCTGCCATACACACCGAGATACTATGAGCTTTACAATAAAAGGATAACTCTGCCTGTATTCGAATATCGTGCGGATTTTGTGAGATTGTTATCTCAGCATCAATGTATCGTTCTTGTTGGAGAAACAGGTTCTGGTAAAACTACACAAATACCGCAATGGTGCGTAGAGTATTCAAGGAGTATTGGAAACAAAGGAGGAGTTGCCTGTACATCACCAAGGAGAATAGCAGCTATGAGTGCAGCTCAAAGAGTTTCAGAAGAAATGGATGTTGCCTTAGGTGTATATATGTATATATATATATATATATATATATATATATATATATATATATTTCTATATATATAAGCACCGTCTGTCTGTATGTCTGACCGCGAACTCCTTTCGCATTTGTGGACCGATTTTCGTGAAACAGGTACCAAAATGTTGCAAATCTTTCGGAGAGGGCTGCTAATATGGTTTTTTAGGTTTGCACCCCCACCCACGCACCCACCCACGCATCCACCCACGCGCATGCGCATTTATGGACCGATTTTCATGAAATTGGTACCAAAATTTTGGAAATTTTTCGGAGATGACTACTAGGTGGTTTTTTTTTATTTTCATCCCACCCACGCATCCACCCACGCGCATGCGCATTTATGGACCGATTTTCACGAAATTGGTATCAAAATTTCGCAAATTTTTCGGAGATGACTAATAGGTGGTTTTTTTTTATTTTCATCTCACCCACGCATCCACCCACATATCCACCCACGCACTCACAAATTTATTGATAGATTTTCACGAAATTGGTACCAAAATTTTGAAAATTTTTCGGGGATAGCTATTATAGTTGCTTTTTTTTAAGTTTTATCCCACTCACGCATTCACCCACGCATCCACCCACGCACTCACAAATTTATTGATAGATTTTCAAGAAATTGGTAGTAAAATTAGACAAATTTTTCGTGGATGGCTGCTATGTGGTTTGTTTTAAGTTTTTATTTATTTTTTTTTATCATAGAGGAGGCTGTTTCAAGAAAAAAAATTTTAATAAGATTTTTATTCGCGAATTTATGAAAAAATTTAACAAATTTTTTGTGGATGGCTGCTATGTGGTTACTTTTAAGTTTTCGTGGATGACTGCTATGTGGTTTATTTTAAGTTTTAATTTATTTTTTTTTCTTATATTATAGAGGTTTCGATGAAAAAAATTTTTTATAAAATTTTTGTTCGCGAATTTATGAAAAGATTCAGTATAAATTCATAAGAAAATTTAACAAATTTTTAGTGGATGGCTGCTATGTAATTATTTTTAAGTTTTTATTTTTTTTCTTAAATCAGAGGAGGCTATGTTTCAGGGAAAAAATTTTTTGAAATTTCTATGTAAATGTGTTTAGAATGTTTCGAAACTACGAAAAATAACTTATAAAATTTTGTGTATGTGATTGTGTCAGGAAGCTGTTTTCTTTAAAAAATTTGTTTAGAGATTTCTATTCAGATTTATATTGATTTGGTAAGAATTTTAAAAAAATAGAGAAATTGGTTTTTTAAAAAATTTGCGTATGTATCACTCCCTGTTTAAGCTTTCAATCCCACTTGATGATGGAGCTAAATCAAATATCAGAGGAAATTCTCAAGTTGCCCGAGATTGATAAATGCCAAATTAATCATATGGGATGAAGTAAGCATGACTGTTGGATATGCCTTAATAGCAGTTGATAAACTTTTCAAAGATTTGATGAAGAATACTCGACCATTTGGAGGAAAAGTAATTTTATTTGCAGGAGATTTCAGACAAAATCTTTCCGTAGTGCCACATGCACAGAAAGCAGCCATAATTGAGTCGACTGTAAAATATAACCATATATGGAGGAATGTAACTCAGGTTAAACTGAAGCAAAATATGAGAACTGGAGATGAAAAGGAATTTGCAAATTGGTTAATGCAACTCGGAAATGGTAATTGTGCAATACGGATGGACTACATCTCGATACAATTCAAATACCTGAAGATTTTATATCAAAAGAATCAATTATTACTGAGATTTTTGGTGATAGAATCACCAAGGAACAGATCAGAGATAATCCAGATCGAGCGATCCTTTGTCTTAAGAATGAGGATACATTCAAAATTAATAACGAAATCCTTCGTCTAATGGAAGGAAAAGAAAAGGAATATCTCTCAATTGACTCTATTGTGAGTGATGATTCACAGGAGCAATTGAATTTTCCAACTGAGTTTTTAAACTCTGTGACACCTTCTGGGATGCCAGTTCATCAACTTAAAATAAAAGTCAATGCAACAATTATTTTATTAAGAAATTTAAATACAAAGAAAGGACTCTGCAATGGCACAAGATTTATTGTAACTGATTTGAAACCTAATCTTATTTATGCGGAAGTTCTAACTGGTCCCTCAAGAGGTCAGATTGTTTTCATCCTGTCACGTTTGGGTGACCTCTTTCTTCTTCTGTTCCTAGGTTAGAAAAGGAAAGAGAGCTCTCTATTTTTTATAGGGCAACCTGCATACACCGGCTATACCCTAGGGACGCCGAGAGCTAGGACTTGACTTATGGATCTAGGGAAAGTGAACTAGATGGTACGGAATGGTGATATTAGTAACTTACTAAATTTAAGACAATATTTTATATATGATTAAATATAATCGAGTATAAGATTTAGTATAGTTTAAGTGTATTTTGGGTACATATATTTTAAGGTTTTTCAATGTTTTCCAGGAAAGAAATTAACTCGTCTATATCTACTTGATCGTCGATAATCTCAGAAAGTAATCTGATTAATAAATTTAGAACAAAATTTATAGCTTCGGCTTCTTCGTCGGTAATTCTAGGCTTCATTTGAATTATCGCAATATATTCGTAAATGATTAATTTAGAGATTTTATTCATTGATAATCGTTACACAATTGTACTTATAATAACTTAAAGTCAGCGATTTCTTAAAAGTTCAAATAACTCGCATATTCATCAATGACAAAATAATTTTCTGGTAGTTGAGTTCTTAATTGAGATATTAAATCTTTAGGCAATGAATCTTCGTAATTAATTACGTTTTCTCTTGGAAAATTTATATTTTGATCCAATTCTGGGAATGATTCAGACGAATTAATAGATACGCTCGTTAAATTATTTAATGTCGGCGGTTTGACAATTGTTTCGGTTTTATTATCTTCTTGGGAAGTTCCGGGAGTTAGATGATCGATTAAGAATGGCTGTAATGGTTCAGAATTAATACAACGCTCGGTTTCTGGATTTTTAGCACAAGTTTCAAAGTGGAATATGTTAGTCACTGACGATTTTAAGCGTGCTATTGTTTCTGGAGTCAAAGAAATTTCTTCGATAGATTTGATTCTAAGTTTTGATTTGAGAGCTTGTCGGTTAAGCCAACGCAAATGGGAAGCTGCACGGTCGGCACGCGTCTTTCTTCCAGCTCTGTGATTCCGTTTCTTTCGGAGAGCTTTTTTATATTGTTGGTTGTACATCTACAAGAATCGCGGAAGAATAATATGAAGCTTTATGCAATTGATCACGACAAGCAAATTAATTAAAAGAAATATCATGCGATGATATAGAAATAGTATATTGAATTTAACAAAAAAGCGTTTGAGGTTAATAATGAATTAATGTATGATATATATATATATATATATGTATTTTATATGCTATTATTTCGTATACTTTATTCAATATACTTAGATCTAATTTTATATCAGATTTATGCCGTTGAAATAAGTAGAAGATTAGAAAACTTATTTGAGATTATATTTATTAAAATTTATTAAAGAAAAGATGTTGATTGCTTAGAAAGGGAGAGGAGAATAATTATTTTTATAAGGAGTATAATATCGATATTAAATAAACTCATATATTTCCATTTTATCCTAAACTTAATTCAAAGGGAGAGATTTAGGGCGCAAGGAAATTGTCGTTCGGTGCACAATCCTTGGGTGCTCGAAAACGAAGGGAAATATATATATGGTAATGATTTGGAAATTGTTGTTCGGTGCACAATCTTTGGGTGCTCGAAAACGAAGGGAAATATATATATGGTAATGATTTGGAAATTGTTGTTCGGTGTACAATCCTTGGGTGCTCGAAAACGAAGGGAAATATATATGGTAATGATTTGGAAATTGTTGTTCGGTGCACAATCCTTGGGTGCTCGAAAACGAAGGGAAATATATATAGTAATGATTTGGAAATTGTTGTTCGGTGCACAATCCTTGGGTGCTCGAAAACGAGAGGAATCTTGGATTAGGGTGAGAACGACGCACGGGCACAGCGGGTGTGCTCACAGCGTCTGGGTGAATAAAAGGTTGGACGACGTCCGAATAACAACAGGAGTACGTATTCTATTCTCAAGTCTAATTATATCGTTTAGTATCGATATTATTATTATGGATGCGAGGAGGGTCGTATGATAACTTTATGTCGATTCTAAAGGAACGACTGACTGTGAACTGTCAGCTGCATGCCAGTGCTTGACAGGGGGTTCTCTTTATTATGTAAAGGATATAAGGGTGTCACCGGAAGCATGTGGAATGCGAGACGGTGAGAGATAGGAAAGGTTGTCAGTCGTTTATAGATTTCCTAATCTTCGTAATGATACGGCATATTCTGATATTTAAGGAAATTATGATTACTTACCGTATCGTTGCGACGAATCTCAGGTTTTAGCCAAGCCTTCTGTGCAATTTCGAACCTTTGCGTCTCCTGGAGGACCTCGGTCATGGACGATTCAGGCCGGATTGAAATACACAGATGTATGCACAAATGTCTTTTATTTCTAAATTGTACACTTAGTCTTGGTCTAACGCACGACCGACAAAATGAGAGAAGTGTCGATGCAGTATACAGAAATTTTATAAGTTCTACGCGAGGTAGCAAGTAAATTACGATGATAAGATTAAACGAAAAATGGTCGATGAAAATGTTCTGAACAGATCTGAATGAATTTGATTGAATGATCGACTATGACTATATGAGATGATCTGTTCGCTGACTATATGACTATCTGACCATGACTATATGAGATGATCTGCCTATCTGCCCGAAGAGCTCGAATTTTGCGGTTTATATACTGTCGAGACAAAGGTATTGAGATCGGACATTGGTGTCGTGTGAAACGATTCGGGGTGTTTCGGGGAGATGAATTTTACATTTCTTACATCTACGATGTCTTTTAATTAGAGCACCTGTCGGCGTGTGCTCTGGATGACTTCATCCACCGGATATCGGCCGCACAAAGGAGTTCTACGCGAGTACTATTGTCTGATTTCCGGGCTAATGTAAATAAGACGGTGGTCGGCGCGTGGACGACAAGACGTTACAATAGAATTAAATTTACTTGTAGCCGACACTTGCGTTCGTGGAATCGAATAATACATCGTTAGTTCGGCCGTTGAGTGAAAAATCTAAGAAGAGTTAAATATTAATATTTGTCATCGTTACAGAGTCGGTAACGTATATGAGGTTATTTGCAATTTGTTACGGGTGAATTTTGGTTCCACGAGCGAAGCGTTTCGGTGTCTTAAATAAATATACTAGCGCGTAATATTTAAATGAGTTATCAAGCTAGAATAGAACGTTTTATACAAGTAACTGATCTATGAAGTCGTAACTGCAGTTTATCGAAACTATTAGTTAACTGCTTAATTGAAAAGTTTTAACATAGATTTCAAAATTCATTCTTAGTTATTTTAATTGTTTATGAGATAGTTATTTCCAATAAATCGTTATGACTTCATAATTTAAAATATATATATATACTTGTATATTTGTTAAAGAAATAATTGCAATTTTATGTTAGCTCAGTTGATAGTTCAAAGTTTCCTAATAACTATTATAGATATTATTATAGATATTATTATAGATATTATTATAGATTATTATAGATATTAAAACATTGGGTTAGATTAATATATTATTATATTTTCATTCATGGAATCATTTCCATAATAACTTGTTTATGATAATACAACTACGTTATTTGTTTAGTTATTTATCTTAAAGTTGAATTTTTATTTCATGGGTGGAGTCGAAACGATTAGTTATTTATTTTGTAAAAAGAATTGCTTCAACAAGTTATTATTTTCATGATTTTATAAAGGCATAATGCATATCTCTTCAGTTCTATGTCGAAGTATTTAATATTACTTAAATCCTAAGCTCGCAAAAGGTTAGAGTCCGCGCGCAGGTCTGTTCTATAATTTAACCGCTAGTTAGTTCTAGAGCGTTATGCGCGCGAGAGTCATGCCTAGTGATTGCGCTTGATTGGTCGCGTCGCTAGTTCTTAAACTAAAGCTCGCTCATTGGTCTTGTCATGGGGAAATCTTGGATTTCCCATTTATAACCAAAAGTATATTTAATTTTTAAGTTAGAATAGGCGTATGCGATAAGAATAATAACCAATTGATAGCAGATAAGCAATAATAAGAATAACTAATTTTTAAGAATAGCGCGAATAGATTACATAATTGTTAACTTATTTCTAAATAAAAATGTTGCTTAGTTATTATTGAAAATAGGGGTTCAAAAAAATGGCGGGACATCACAATCCCAAGGATAGATTTCCTACCAAATGATATGGAAATTCCATTCAAGCTTAAACGAAGACAGTTTCCTATTTGAGTGTCATTTGCTATTACGATAAATAAATCTCAAGGACAAACTTTAGAAAAAGTTGGAATTTATTTGCCACAACCCGTATTTGCTCATGGTCAACTATATGTAGCATTCTCTAGAGCAACCAAAAGGGATTATGTAAAAATTAAAATTGATGAATTAAGCAATCAAGGACAACTAATTAAAGAAAATCCAAAATATTTTACGACAAATGTATACAGAGAGGTTTTATAAATTAAACAATTATAAAATTGTATGAGAGCTATTAATAGCGGGTCAGTGGTGGGAACGTTAGCAAAATTTAAAAAAAGTAAATAAAAGATAAAAACAAAAAACTTTTTTCAGACGCCAGGAGTTATTTGAAATGAATAATAATTTTCTTCGACTTGACTGGCAAAATCTTTATTTAGAATCGTACTACGTTTCGACCATACGGATTGTGGTCCTTATCAAGTACACAAAACTGTAACAATTTATGTCAAAATCAAAATCAAAATCCCCACCGCATTAAGATTAATTACAATAAACACATGATAATGTTAAACACAATAAACAACGCAAAATTTTTTATAACAATTGATTAAAACAATATTAACTTACTTTAAAGATGTCAAATAGATACAAATTAATAATTAAATTTCAATTGTCTCGACATCATCACGGTCGTTACCGCTCCAAGTAAACAAAACATGTTGCAAAGCACATCAGTACAAATTAAGAGCCAGATAACAACTAAGACGTTCTACGAGACAACCGAAAATTCATTCGGTTCTTAGCTCAACTTATTTTTTATTTAATGACCAGGCTTATGAGCAGATATTTGGTAGCCCGATGGGCTCTCCTCTTTCCCCGATATTGGCAAATATTGTTATGGAAGATTTGGAAACACACTGTTTATCTATATTAAAATTTGATGTTTCGGTTTATTTTAGATACGTTGACGACATTTTTACGATTATACCTAAAAATAGATTATGTGAAATTATGGGAGTATTTAATAGTTACCATCCACGGTTACAGTTTACATATGAAATTGAGTCAAATAATACATTGCCTTTCTTAAATGTTTCGGTTCATAGAGACAATAATCATTTATATACTAATTGGTACCGTAAACCGACATATTCTGGACGATATATTAACTTTTTTTCGGGCCATCCGTTGAATTATAAAACTAATACAGTAATTAATCTGGTTGATCATGCGGTGTTGCTGTCTGACAAACGGTTTCAAAATTCAAATATCGATATTGTAAAGAGGATTTTGTTAAACAATTGTTTCCCGGAACACTTAATTGAAAGGGTTGTTAAAAAACGGGTTAGGCAGCTTACATATGCTCAGACCAATGATAATGTTAATAATCACGTTACTACGGTTGAGGATAAACAGAAAAATTATATCACTATCCCGTTCCATAAAAATATTAGTAATGATATTTGTCAAATATTAAAAAAGAATAATTTTAGAGTTCTATATACTGTTCCTAAAAAATTAAATAACATCATCAGAAGAGGGAAAGACAAATTATCAGACAAGAAACAGACAGAATTGGTATACTGTATTAATTGTAAATATTGCCCGATGAGATATATTGGACAAACAAAGAGACATTTGAATACGAGACTTGGTGAGCATAGACGCAACATAAAAAATTCATCGGCAAACTTTTCCGTCATTACAGAGCATCGCCTAAATTTCAATCATGATTTTGATTGGGATAACCCGGTAATTTTACATAAAGAGAAAAATTGGCGAAAGAAAGAAGTTTCTGAAATGTTTTATATTAAAAAGCTAGATAATACAATTAATGCGCAGAATGATAGCGAAAACTTGAGCGGGATTTATGATAGTGTTATTAATCGATGACTTGATTTGTTTATTTATTTGTTTGACTTATTATGAATTTTCGGTTGTCTCGTAGAACGTCTTAGTTGTTATCTGGCTCTTAATTTGTACTGATGTGCTTTGCAACATGTTTTGTTTACTTGGAGCGGTAACGACCGTGATGATGTCGAGACAATTGAAATTTAATTATTAATTTGTATCTATTTGACATCTTTAAAGTAAGTTAATATTGTTTTAATCAATTGTTATAAAAAATTTTGCGTTGTTTATTGTGTTTAACATTATCATGTGTTTATTGTAATTAATCTTAATGCGGTGGGGATTTTGATTTTGATTTTGACATAAATTGTTACAGTTTTGTGTACTTGATAAGGACCACAATCCGTATGGTCGAAACGTAGTACGATTCTAAATAAAGATTTTGCCAGTCAAGTCGAAGAAAATTATTATTCATTTCAAAAGATAAAAAAATATTATATGTTAAGTAAAATATTTATAAAATTTGAAAAATTTAAATCAATAATTGAAGAAACCAAAAGGGATGTTTGTGAGAGATAGAGGTTTTGAGGCATGTACTTCCGCGCATGTACTTCCGCGCGAAGCGCGGGCTATAACGCTATATAGATATAAGATATATATATATATATAAGAAAGCTTTGAGACCCGCGCGAAGCGCGGGCCGAAAAGCTAGTATATATATATATATATATATATATATATATATACAGGGTGTAACAAAAAGATCGGGACACTGATTTATCTCGGAAAGATGACGTTTTCGGAAAAAATGTTTTATACAAAAGCTGTAGGGTTTAAAATAATCTATTTACTAATCTTATCAGTTTGACCTTGAATGGCGTCGCCAAGGTCAGAGCAAGGTCATCTTGAATTTTTTAAACGGAACCACCCTATTTTTGTCATATAAATCGATTTCTCGTAATATTTTGCATAAAAAGTTATAAGAGTAGGATGGTCAAAAAGTGAATAATTTACGAGATATTTTATATTTTAGTTTGACGTAATCTTACGAAAACTATGAAATATCTCGTAAAATACTTATTCATTTTTCGATGATCTTACCTCAATACTTTTATACACAAAATAATGAGAGGAATCAATTGGTGTAAGGAAAACACATAGTTGTTTTTAAGAAAAAATATTTAGCTGCTAGTTGCAAATTACATACTTTTGAAGAGAAATCGATTTATATGACAAAAATAGGGTGATTCCATTTAAAAAATTCAAGATAACCTTGCTCTGACCTTAGCGACGCCACTTAAGGTCAAACTGATAAAATTAGTAAATAGATCATTTTAAACCCTACAACTTATGTATAAAACATTTTTTTCCGAAAACGTCATCTTTCCGAGATAATCCAGTGTCTCGATCTTTTTGTTACACCCTGTATATACAGGGTGTCCGGTAATAATCGCCCCACCCGTCACGTGCAGGTAGAGCGCGTTAAACCGAATAGGAAAGTCCTCTACCGTTTTGCAATTTTCGCAATAATGAATGAGAAATTAATTTATAAAAAGCGGCCAATCCGCGCGCTTTTACTCGCGCGGATTGGCTGATCTTGTTTAATTTATTTCTCATTAATTATTACGAAGATTGCAAAACGGTACAGGACTTTCTTATTCAGTTTAATCTGCCCTACCTGCACACGACGGGTGGGGCGAGTATTACCAGACATACTGTATATACAGGGTGTCCCATTTTAAAGGACCCACTCAAATATCTCAGAAACACTGCGTTAAATTGATAAATTTTTCAAACAAAAGTTGTGTGGCTTCAAGGGGGCCATAAGACGGTGACAATGATTTGACCTTGGAAAATCATTTGAAGGTCATGTGAATGTCAACTTTAAAATCTTAAGTAGAAACCCCCATTTTTTATTTGGTATTCTTGTAGCTGACATCGAGAGCTTTCCAAAACACTATAATTAAATGTTTTTCCATTAAGTACTTTTCGAGTTATAAGGTTTGAAGTTTACAGTATTTTGACATAAAATACAAAATATTGTGT
The DNA here is from genome assembly GCA_949152495.1 of Lasius fuliginosus. Classification (NCBI taxonomy): domain Eukaryota; kingdom Metazoa; phylum Arthropoda; class Insecta; order Hymenoptera; family Formicidae; genus Lasius; species Lasius fuliginosus. The sequence continues at coordinate 15,594,652 of OX424449.1, read as the reverse complement.
AAAACATTCAGTTTTCGGTAATCTTACCTTAATACTTTTATGCATAGAATAATAAGATCAATTAATTGGTGTATAAAACACATAGTTGCTGTTAAGAAAAAGTATGTAATTTGCAACATGCAGCTGCATACTTTTTTTGAAAGCAATTGTATTTTCTTTACACTAATTGATTGGTTTTATTATTCTATGCATAAAAGTATTAAGGTAAGATTACCGAAAACTGAATGTTTTACACGATATTATGTATTTTATGTCAAAATACTGTAAACTTCAAGCCTTATAACTCTAAAAGTACTTAATGGAAAAACATTTAATTATAGTGTTTCGGAAAGCTCTCGATGTCAGCTACAAGAATACCAAATAAAAAATGGAGGTTTCCGTTTAAGATTTTAAAGTTGGCCTTCACATGACCTTCAAATGATTTTCCAAGGTCAAATCATTGTCACCATCTTATGGCCCCCTTGAAGCCACACAACTTTTGTTTGAAACATTTTTTCGATTTAACGCAGTGTTTCTGAGATATTTGAGTGGGTCCTTTAAAATGGGACACCCTGTATGTATACAATATATGTATATAAAATTGTTTATTATATTAAAAATTAAAAAATAAATGTTTTTACTATTGATTCTTTTATATTTACAATATGTATATTTCAAAGTTTACAAAGATGCTAAACAATTTTGATTTTTTTCTTCTAAGTTTATTTTATCTATGATGAAAATTGTGTAGTATTATATGTATATCGATAACATTACAATGCAATAATAAATTAAAATTTACATATTTTATTTACAGGCCAAGAAGTAGGATACAGTATCCGTTTTGAAGATTGCAGTTCACCAAGGACTGTGCTGAAGTATATGATTGATGATATGTTACTTCGTGAAGGCATGTCTGATCCCATACTGAATGCATATCAAGTGATATTGCTCGATGAAGCTCATGAAAGAACATTAGCTACAGACTTGCTTATGGATGTTTTGAAAGAAGTGATCAAGCAGAGACCAGATTTAAAACTTGTGATTATGAGTGCAACTTTGGACGCCGGAAAGTTTCAGCAATATTTCGACAATGCACGACTTATGAACGTATCTGGTAGAACACATCCAGTTGAGATATTTTATACACCGGAGCCAGAAAGGGATTATTTGGAAGCTGCAATTAGAACTGTCATTCAAATCCAAAAGTACGAAGAAATTGCTGGAGATCTCTTACTGTTTTTAACTGGTCAAGAGGAAATTGAGGAGGCTTGCAAGAGAATTAAAAGAGAAATGTATAACTTGGGACCCTAAGTCGGTGAATTAAAGTGTATACCGCTGTATTCGACGCTGCCGATGAATCTTCAACAGAGAATATTCGAACCTGCTCCGCCTACTAAACTTAATGGTGCTATAGATCGCAAAGTCGTAGTCTCGACTAATATCGTAGAAACATCGTTGACTATTGATGGGGTTGTTTTCGTGATAGATCCTGGTTTTGCCAAGCAAAAAGTAAATATAGTATATCAATTAGATTTTTATTGAGAATTCGTTCATATTATTATAAACTTGTTATTAATATCGAAATATTTTTGTTGATAGGTATATAATCCCAGAATTCGTGTAGTCTCTTTTAATATCACCTATTAGTAAGGCTTCAGCACAACAACGAGCCGGTCGTGCTGGAAGAACAAAACCTGGAAAATGTTTTAGATTATACAGTATACACAGAAAAGGCATACAAAAATGAAATGCAGGATAATACCTATCCTGAGATTTTGCGTTCCAATCTTGGGAGTGTTGTATTGCAATTGAAAAAACTTGGTATCGATGATCTGGTGTGTTTATTAGTAGTATTGTACTATTAAAATGATGATAGATTCATTATTTCGATTAAGGATAACATAATTTTATATTTTTTTAAATTACTGATTTTATCGCACATGCCTTTACAGATACATTTTGATTTTATGGATCCACCTGCACCTGAAACCCTCATGAGAGCTTTCGAACTTCTGAATTATTTGGCAGCTCTTGATGATGATGGAAACCTGACAGATCTCGGCGCAGTGATGGCAGAATTTCCATTGGATCCCCAATTGGCAAAAATGCTTATAGCTTCTTGCAATCATAATTGCAGCAATGAAATACTCAGCATTACTGCTATGCTCTCAGGTAACGTACCAAGGTTTGCCATACGCGATAATACCGTATAATCATTTAATAGTCTAAATCTTTATTCTATCTATGCTAATATTTTTATCTTAATATTCTTATCTATCTATATTATTAGTCTTAATAATTAATAATTCAATCTTGTTATAAAAATTATATGTAAAATATATGTGAGAACTGTAAAAGAATAAAGTGTAATAGAGTCAGAATCGTGGTAAGATGACAAGGTAGTATATTGATGATTGACGTGGTATTAGTCCCACAGTGCTTTGTGAGACCAAACGAATCGAAGAAGGCTGCGGATGATGCAAAAATGAAATTTGCACATATTAATGGTGATCATTTGACACTACTTAACGTATATCATTCCTTCAAACAACGTAAGTATTTATTTATTATTATTTTATGGCATATAATTTAAATACTTCTATCTATTTTATGATTTTAATACTTCTACTTATTTTTGTTTACAGATATGGATGATGTCCAATGGTGTTACGATAATTATCATTACATCAATTATCGATCATTAAAGAGCGGAGATAATGTAAGACAACAATTGAGCAGAATAATGGACAGATTTGTATTAAAACATACTTCAACCGACTTTAATTCAAAAGATTATTACATTAATATCAGGAAAGCTCTTGTTAATGGGTTCTTCATGCAGGTAATTTAACATGTTTAAAACATAAATACATACAACATAATTTAATATCAGCTTATGTATCAATTTTTAAATTTCTCTTTATCATATATGTTTCTCTATTTTATATTTTATTTTTATTATATGAATAGGTAGCACATTTAGAGAGAACAGGACATTATCTAACTATTAAGGATAATCAAGTAGTGCAGCTTCATCCAAGCAGTTGTTTAGATCACAAACCAGAGCGGGTTATCTATAATGAATTTGTGCTTACTACAAAAAATTATATCAGAACTGTTACTGATATTAAACGTAAGTTTTCTTATTACATAGTTATTGTACTGAGTGCATATTTATATTTTTTTACTTAATTTATTTACTTTTAACATCATTTTTCTTATTAAATTTTTTTTTACAGCCGATTGGTTGCTCATGATAGCGCCACAATATTATGATCTACAAAGTTTTCCTCAGTGCGAAGCAAAACGACAATTAGAAATGATTCAGGCAAAACTATATTCAAAGCAGTATCAGGAAGGCTTCTAACCTCTATACTTTTGTAAGGCATTGCCTTTCGCCCTATTAACGCTATCTGCGGTACTGGTGTTGGCAAGTTGGCATGCGCATCGGCTTTTTCGTTGTCATAGGACATGAGTGATGTTTGCTAATTAATTAACAACATTCACTCGTGTTCCGGTTGTGCAACTAATAAGACGCAAGTCGTTGGTCGATTTCTCGGTTTATACCGTATAACCATTTTATACGCGAAATCCGTGTTTAATATTTATTGTTACGCGAAGTCTGTGTTCAATATTGTTAACACGTTTGTGAAATATTTGTATATTCCCAGCCAGAAATGATTAGTCGAATCGACATCGATATGCGGGTTCGAAATGGGATCGAAATTGACATCGACATCGATCTCTTTTTGTCTCTCATGTCGATCTCCTGTCGACTCGGGGTGCGTTCGGGGAGAGCGCTATTAGCGCTATTCAGCGCTATGGACTGTTCGCGGAGCTAGATGGTAGCGCTAGCAAACGCTATCATGACGTCATTAATGGTAGCATTTACGTCATAACTACGCGCTATCAACGCTGTTCCTTCCGAGGTAGTGCATTGGTAGCGTTAGCGTTTACGAGCTCTGCGAACAGCGGTAGCGGCAGTGAATTCTGTGAATTGTGCATCTGCTCATTAACTTCAGTTTTGCTGTGAAGTTTTTGCTCGTTAGCTATAAATATTAATAATGGATTTTGTAAAAATAATCATTTAACATTATTAAAAATAATTCTGTATTATAAAATTTAAAAAATATAATAAATATAATAAATATATAAGTATTATATAATTTTTTATTTATCTTTTATGAAAGATTATGTCCGTGTACATGAGAGAGAGATTTTAATTCATTATTAATTAAATAATATTTAATATTATTTTAATATTATTTATTATTTAATGATTAGCAGACGCACACGCTCCCACGCTACGCTATTGCTGTTCACGGAGTTCGCTAGCGCTATCTTGGCTCCATGAACGGAGCTAGCGTTAGCGTTGATAGCGCGATAGCATAGTGCGATCCCCGAACGCACCCTCGAACTGCGTAATCGACGTCAAGTCGATTTCTATCGGGCCAGATAAATATTGCAGGAAATGATAATAAATTTAATATATATATATATATATATATATATATAATCTTGAATTTATACTCGTGTCGCCAGTGAAATAAAAAATTAAGGGGGTTCATTCAAACCACCCCTTTAATTATAAAGTCAACACTATCAATAACTTGTTGGACCACGCGATTATATTATCTGATGATCGATTTCATTCCGAAAATATACGTACGGTTAAAAAAATCTTATCTAACAATTGTTTTCCTCCGAAAATTATTGATCGCTACGTCCAAAAAAGATTATGTACTTTAAGAGAACAGAAAAATATGACTATTAGTGTTGATAACAATAGCAAAGCATTTGATATCTCGTCATGCATTTTATTACCTTACATAAAAAACTTAAGTGACAATATTAGCAGAACAATTAAAAAAACAAGCTTAAAATTAATTTATACAATACCGAAAAAACTTGACAAATTAATTAAACGAGGTAAAGATAAGTTATCTAAAACGGACAGAACTGAAATAGTATACAAGATCGACTGCAACAAATGTGACGCCACTTACATAGGACAAAGTAAAAGACATTTGAACACTCGAATCAAAGAACATATTAATAATATTAAAGTGCATACGAGTAACCATAATGTAATTAGTAAACATAAGACTGAATAGATGCACGACTTTAATTGGACATCTCCGAATATCTTACATTGTGAAAGGCATACGAGAAAGAGAGAAATCGCTGAAATGTTTTTCATAAAAAAACATAACAACACGATCAACTTACAAAAAGATACAGATAATTAAAACCCTATTTATGATAACATCATCAAAGTCGTTTAAAACATTGCTCTCTTTCTCAGTATGTGTTATATCATTGCTCTTGACAAGAACGTTTGTTTGACATCTATTATTTCGATGCTGAGTTTTCACTAATTTTTATTATATGAATATTTCATCTAAGGTTAGTATTAATTAAGGTTTGCGCTGTTTTTCGTTTTCCTTTCTTCTTTTGTCATCTCACCCTTACATTATTGCTTCCTATCTTCCGAATTTAATTAATTTTTGAATATATTTTTATTTTATTTAAGACTTGAAAAGGACCTAAACCAAGGGTCGAAACGTCGTCTATGACATCATTATAATAAAGACTATTTTTGCCAGTTGGGTCGTTTTTTAAAATAAACCCCCTTAATATATATATATATATATATATATATATATATATATATATATTAGCCAAAATAGTTCTTTACAAAAATTAATCGCCATCAAAGATATTATCTTTTCAAAAATTATATAAATTATATATTTTTTACCTTAACAAAAATTAATCGCCATCAGAAATATTTCTTTTCAAAATTTATATTTATAAATTATATTTTATCTTTATTAATAAACGGGAAAAAACTTAAAATATTAGCATCAAAAAGAAGTGAAATCAAAAAATCACGCTAACTAAGTTTAGAAAAATATAATGTATAATATTCAGATGAATTATTCTCTATAATTAGAGTAAATCTATTTAATGTAAGATACAAAAAAAATTAAAACCTAAATTTTGCATTCTTTTATCTATCTAGTATTGCATTCTATTCTATTTGCACAAGCAAATGAAATGCAATAAAATATATATATAGTATAGTAGGGGGTGTAAATATATATCCAATAAAATATATATATAGTATAGTAGGGGGTGTAAATATATATATAATAAACATTATTTATATTTCTAAATAATTATTCATATTTATTTAATCCAAATATACTCAAACGTATATTCAAGAAAAGATAATACGACAAAAAATGTAAAAAATTTAAAAATTAAAGTTTAATACAAAAAAATTTAATGTTAAAAAAATAACAGTTAAAAATTAAAGTGAAAAAATTAAAGGAAACATATTTTATGCAAAAATTTATAGTTAAAAAGATAAAAGCTAAAAGTTAAAGTTAAAAAAATAAAGGTAAAAAAATTACATTTGCAAAAAACAGCGCTGTTTTTCCAAGTTTTTTTGCAAATGAAATTTTTTTACCTTTATTTTTTTAACTTCAACTAGAACAACACAAGCGCGCGCTACACGCGCGCTCTTATTTATAGACGTTGTCCAATTTTCAATAAATTATTTATTCTCTAAAAAAAGGCATGTTATGTCAATACTCGAAAGTCTCAAAGTGTATTGTTGCCGCTTTTCCACGGCTCTGATTGGTTTTTATTTTGTGTCGCATGCTTCGACATAATAATAATTCTATGAATTAAAATTATGCAGAGACTTAATTGTAACTATATGAACTAAAATTACGTAGCGACATAACTTGAATTCTATGATTAAAATTATGTAGAGACAAAATTTTAATTCTATGAATTAAAGTTATGCAGCGACATAATTCCAATTATGTGAATTAAAATTACGTAGCAATATAATTTTAATTTTATAAATTAAAATTATGTACGGACATAATTTTAATTCTATGAATTAAGAATATATAGTAAAATTATTTTAATTCTATGAATTAAAATTACGTACGAAACATAATTTTAATTACATAAATTAAAATTACGTACGGACATAATTTTGGTTAATGAAATAAAATTATATAGAATATAACTTTAGTTCTATGAATTAAAATTATGTAGCGATATAATTTTAATTCTGTGAATTAAAATTACGTACGGACATAATTACAATTCCATAAATTAAAAATATATACGGACATAATATTAATTTTCTGAATTAAAATTATGTACGGACATAAATATAATTCCGTACATAATTTAGTAAATAAATTACTAAATTTATTGTTCAATACAATTTCTTATATATATATATATATATATATATATAATTATTATTTACCTTATTTATCGAAGTACACTCCTAAAAATTACTCTTCTTTAATAATCTCTAATATATACACTATACTATACTACACACTTTAATTTTAATATAACCAAGCAGCCAATAATATAAGTATTGAATAACTTTTAATAAACTATTAACCCCTTGATACACATAACTGTCAAAATATGCAATGATAGCCGCTCACGAAGTAAGCGCAACGATAGAACCAATCAGCATCGCGGAAAAGCGACAACAATAAACTTCGAGATATTCGAGTATCGACTTCACATGTCTTTTTGAGATGGGGACTAGCACGCAGCGCGCGCTAACGCGCGCGCTTTCCACGGATGTTACACCTTCGGATATTACATAATCGTTACTTCAATATCCGTTATCATTCCGTTAACTCATTCCTTTTTCCTCCTCTCATTGTTCACCACTTCCCACACCTTTCCTTCTCTGCTCGCCTCACACACACCCATACTCTCCTATCTCTCGCTTTCCTTTTTCTTCTTACCACTCACATAACTTTTTACACTTCAATCTTTTCGCCTTATACTTCTCCTTCCACCCCTTCCGCAGTTCCCATCTTTCTTTCTTTTTCCTCAGATTCATTATCCCACTATGATCTCGCTTCCTCTTTTTCCCTCCTCCTGCCTCTTGACTAACTCTTCTTCTATCTTCCCATCCTTTCAATCTCCACCACCACCACCACTAAATTATCCCCATATCAGTCCCTATCACCTTCCTTTTACATTTCCTTTCCTTCCTTCTTCTTTACCCTTTTGACATATATAAATACCCAACTAATGGTATTAATTTAAACAAATGTAGGATATGAATAACAAATATGTTCATTAATTGCTAATTATATGAATCTAATTGTATTCTATATTATTCGAAATATATTCTATGTACAGGGTGGAGAAAAATTATTCAAGCTTTTGCCAGTCGATTCTACTCGTCGAGATCGCCAACATTGCATTATAAACATGGTGCCGCAAAATTAACTTTCAAGATCATTTTCAATGTCAAATTTTTTATTGGCTTAGTCGATTCTACTCGTCGAGCTGAACAAAAGTCTCAAAGGGACCATATGCCGAAAATCAATATTTCATAGAGAAATCTTCGTTTGAAGTTTTTTTGCCTGAAATTTCCAAAAAATCGATTTTTATGAAGTCAAAAAATAAATCTGATGCTTATAAAGTTCTTAAAATCATGTTCTGAATATCCTGATCATGATTAGCGAAAATCACCCCCCAAAAATGACCCTGAAAAATTCGTTTTCGCAAGGTCAAAAATCTGCTTAATCTACTCTTAGCACTACCCAGGAACAACGACGTGGACGTGGTAGATTTCTGTTCCCTTCAGGGTGACTTGATTATTGTGAGTTCCCCTCGCCTCTCACTTCGGGGTGACTCGATTATTGTGAGTTCCCCTCGCCTCTCACTTCGGGGTGACTTGATTATAGTGAGTTCCCCTCGCTTCTCACTTCGGGGTGACTTGATTATTGTGAGTTCCCATTGCCTCTCACTTTATCGTCGTCGACGCTGCCTACGAACAAACAGAACTGACCCATCGGCCCCAATAGCTCTGAGCAGTTGTGCTTGCTGCCAGCTTCAACGTAACCATCACCGTTATCAATGCAAGCTTGGAGTCTCTCCACCAAATTATCTCGCACTCTACGGAGCACAGCTCGATTTCGTGCTAAAGTAGCAACCGCCTCTTCAATGCGATCTCGTAAATCCTGAGCCGTCCTTAAAGCCTTGCCTGACCCATAAACAATGGCTTTCAGAGCTCCCCAGAAATAAAAGTCCAGAGGGTTCAGGTCAGGTGAACGGGCGGGCCATAAGTGTGGCGCAGGATTACGACCGATCCATCGAGTTCCAAAAGCTCGTTGTAAAAAAGCGCGGACTTGCCTGCCGAAATGCGGTGGAGCACCGTCATGCATAAAAAAATTCGATTACGGGCATTCCTCGGAACCATACGTCGCAGTCGATTCAGGAGAGTATGACGTAGAAACCGCAAATACTCAACGCTTGACAATCGTTTTGAGAGAAACACAGGAGCAATATAATCATTCTCGAGTATCCCTGCCCAAACATTGACTGAAAAACGGTCCTGCTGAACTCTTTGGACCATTGCGTGTGGATTGCGTCTGCGCCAGATGCGAACATTTTGCCGGTTCAAAATGGAAGTGCTGGAAAAACTGGATTTATCAGTGAACACTATATTTTTCAGAAAGTGCCGATTTCTTCGGATCTTGCGAAGCATCCACCGACAAAAACGAAGACGAGCTGTGCGATCACCAGGTCGTAACTCATGCACTACCTGCACTTTGTAGAGTCGTAGGCCTTCCTCACGGAGAATGCGCAAGACTGTTTTATGATCAACCCCTACTCGCGCGCCTATGCGTCGTGATCCCATGGCAGGATAAGTTCGAGCTAGAGCAATCATACGTTCCTCAATTCTCAAAGACATACTAGGACGACCTGCCCTACGGTGGCCAGCACCTGCAAAATTCATTTGCTCCTGATCATGGAATCGTTCATCGAGTCGTTGAAATTCTCGACGATCAGGCACAGACCCTGGACGTAATGGTCTGCCATTAGCTTGGCGTCGCAACCAACTAGTATAAAGAGCTCGTGCTCGTGTGTAATTACCATGAACACGATTAATTGCTCAAAGCATTAGACGTTGGTCACGCCCATCCCGATGCGCCCGATCACGGCCACAACGTCGAGGCATGCTACAGCAACGTTATTCTTAGAAAAAATTTGGTAAAAAATTAAAACAATTTTTTTAATTTTACACTGAAAATTGACTCAAGATCAGCGGCGGTCTTCTAATAATCACGAAAAAGGTCTGGATATGGATGGAAAGCTTCTTAAGCACAAGTAACGAATGTCTTATGAAGCGATATATTATTCCTCTCCGAGGCAAATGACCGTTGCTTTAAGGAACCAACAGCCGTTGAAATGTTACTGGGTACCAAGATACCCCGAAGGGAACAAAAATCTACTACGCCCACTTCGTTGTTCCTGGGTAGCGTTAAGAGTAGATTAAGCAGATTTTACACCCATGACAATTAATTTTACGAAATTTTTTGGCTTCTAAAAACTTGAAACAAAGATTTCTCTATGAAATATTGATTTCCGGCATATAGTCCCTTTGAGATTTTTGTTCAGCTCGACGAGTAGAATCGACTAAGCCAATAAAAAAATTTGACATTGAAAATGACCTTGAAAGTTAATTTTGCGGCACCATGTTTATGATGCAATGTTGGCGATCTCGACGAGTAGAATCGACTGGCAAAAGCTTGACCAATAATTTTTTCCCACCCTGTACACATACATGTGTCCATTCCATTTAAATTTATATCCCAGGTAGATAAATTCAATCACCTCCAATTTACTTTCCTTCCACCGCCATATCTCTTTCCTCCTACTACGTCCCCTCTTTTCGAACCTCAATACTTTTGTTTTATCTTCACTCAAAATCAGTCCTTTTCCTTCCAGGTAATCCTCCAACGTCCTAATTAACCATTTCATTCCCTCTTCCTCCTTCGCCAAAATCACTATATCGTTTGCATATCCCAGCACTCTCAACTTCTCTCTCCCCACCATCACCCCTCCGCCCTCCACCAGGTACCACTCTATATCTGCTATGACGATATTGAATAGCATTGGATTCAGCGGACACCCCTGTCTCATCCCTTTTGACGTCGAACACCTCTTCCCATATTTTCCTTCCATCTTTACAACATTCCTCGTTTCCCTGTATATCTCTATAATCCTCTCCCTCAACTTCTCCCCTACACCTACTTCCTCCAAACGCCTCCTCAGTATCTTCCTGTCCACTGAGTCAAATGCCGCTCTAAGATCTACTAAGGTTGCCACCATCTTCTTTTCCCATCTACAAAGTTCAGTATATGTATATACATATATTATCAATTACTCCTCTCCCCTTCACACACGCTCGGCACTCACATGAACACACCTAAACGAACAACGTGTTTTTTTCACACATACTCTCTTGCACACACCATCGCCGCTTAAAAAAATAATATGCAAAAATATACAGAATTGTTTTCTCCGCCTTTAAGTACTCTACATAACTATATATTTTATTACAATACATTATATTTTACTCTCTTTTTTAAAAATACTAATTATAATAATTATATACTTATACTTATATAATTATAATAATTATATGTTAAAAGTAATCTAAAAAAATATTGAATTTTATGCAGTAATTTATAAAGATGAATACTTCTAAAAACTTTCCTTATTTATATACTGATAAAATTCTTTCTTTTCTTTTAAAGACAAGACAATGTATAAATATTTAGTACAATAATTAATAATAAAAATACATTAATTCATTAATAATCAACTTTATTAATCATTATTCAGTACATGTTTCAAAGTTCCAATATGTTTAGATATAACAGTATAGAAAACATTCAGATGTTTTAATCATAAACAGATCCTTGTAAATTATCGCCGTACATTTGCCAGAAATACACAGTGATATAATATTTGCAGGATAATATTTTTCATTAAACTCTAGTAGTCTATTTCTAATGTTAATGCCTTTGCTTCGATATTATGTCTAACATTTCTCTATTGCGTGTGTTGAATTTTGAAAATGGATGATCAGGGTTCACAGATCATTTATCTAATTATTTAAATCGCCAGAGAGGTGTCGTCCGATAATTTCTGCTCGTATTTCGAATATATATTATTTAGCTCTATATCAGTCAAGATCTTTATAAAAAGAGATTATTTAAGATTATGTCAAATTAAATTATAAAATATTTCGTAAACTATTTACTTTTTGACTATCTTACTCTTATAACATTTTATGCAAAATATTGCGAGAAATCAATTTATGTAACAAAAATAAAGTGGTTCCATTTAAAGAATTCAAGATGACTGCCCTGACCTTAGTGGCGCCAACTAAGGTCAAACCGATAAGTTTAATAAATAGATATTTTTAAACCCTACAACTTTTATCTGAAACATTTTTTTATAAAACATATTTTTCTAAATATTTTAGAGTCCCGATATTTTTTGCGCACCCTATATACATACATACAGACATATGTATATACAGGGTCTCCGGTAATTGACGGATCACCCGTCGTGTGCAGGTAGAGCGAGTTAAACCGAGTAGAAAAGTCCTGTACCATTTTGCAATCTTTGCAATAATTAATGTGAAATGAATTAAACAAGATCGGCCAATCCGCGCGAGTTCAAGCGCGCGGCGAGAAGAGACTTCCCACTGTTATGTGATACTACGCGCGCGGCGAAAACAAATAGCTTAATGTTTACGCGGTTGCTCGGCGCACCACAAAGCGGGGAGGAGCACTTTACAAAGGACAATGGCTATGTACGAGCGATGAAAAAAGCTGGACCCCCGCGTGGGCTGTCTCTTCTCGCCGCGTGCTTGAACTCGCACGGATTGACTGATCTTGTTTAATTCATTTCTCATTAATTATTGCAAAGATTGCAAAATGGTACAGGACTTTTCTACTCGGTTTAACTCGCTCTACCTGCACACGACGGGTGATCCTTCAATTACCGGACACCCTGTATATACAGGGTGTCCTAAAACTACCGTACTTCCTTTCAATGGAAGATTTCTGAAGTTATTTGGAGACGATTTTTCCTCAACGAAAATGTCGAAGCACCAATAATTTTCGAGTCATAAGTGATTGAAAATGAAGGGCTTTTTGCAAACTAAACTTTATGGAATTAAAATATTAACAAAACTACATTAGTTAATTTCAGGTCGAGTTTAATTTAATAGAATTTTAATTTAAAGTAGGGCTCTTATTTTATTCCGTTTTTCGAATATACAAACATAAATAAAATATAATTACATTCAACTGTTTGAAAGTCAAACGCGATTTTAGATATTATCGACTTAATCGAACTTCTCGCATTCCGGGCAAACACATAAGCTCGGTGTCGGGTCGCGATCACGCGCCGAGAACCGCGTCACGCGCTTTTTCTTTTCGTCAGAGCGCCGAACGGCACGTGTTCGACACGCGATCGATTACCAGCTCTAATGTCCGAAAAGACGAAAACACGAGGATCGCGCCACATTCCGCGATATATATATACATATATATGAATAAGATAGTCGTCCGGATTCCAAGGCGCGGCAACCGAAGCAATCAGTCTCAACGTAACGCTCGAACCGTGAGATTCACCTGATCGATCGGCGTGTGGCCGGTAATTCTTTCAATCTGTTCGACCATTTTTCGTGTCGTTCTTTGCTCGTGTCGTCTTTTCTCTTGTCGTGTGAAGCTTGTGTCGTGTGTTTAATGAATCATCGAGTTCCTGCGTGAACCGATGTATTTTTTCTCTCGAGCGATCGCGTCATGATCGCTGCGACACAAGTGAATCTCGGTTTACGGACTTGCCGTCTCGCCTCGTAGCACGTCAATGATTTCGTTATAATTGTGACAGTACAAAGTATTCGCGCAACATAAGCAGCGAGTAATCAAATAATTAATCTAAGTATTCATTAATTTTTGTTATATTCGCGAGCTGATGATCGTATCTCCTTCGCGACCGTCCTCGGCCTCGCGCTCAAGATCTCTGTCAGCCGCGATCAAGATCTCCGATCTTCAAGATATCCGACTCGCTTAAAGGCCGCTTTCTAAGAGACGGACCAGAAGATCTCCGTTCGCTAGATTGATATGAATCGTCGCTCGCGTCAGCTTGTGAATTGTTATAAAATAAATGTTCACTATAGACGACACGACAGTTCACATTTTCTCTTCCTTCACTGATCCTTCAGCGGATCTTCGGATTCGCGCAACCTACCGTCTTCGCGTTCAAATCTGAACGGATTCCGGCACCCTCTCGTTTCTCTTTTAAATTATTAACGCGGAGGCCGATCTCCTCGATTCTTCGATCTCCCCCCCGCGAACATAATTTTGGTCCTTCGAGCCGGATTCGAAGTGTAGGTGAAGGACGTGAGTGAAGTTCTTTTAAAAGACTGTGCTTTCATTTCGACGCGTCATCATGACGGAAAGTATGTCGAAACAGACGAGATTACAACGCTCAATCGAGCGTTTTCTGGAAAACTTCAAGAAGATTGGTAAAAATAATCTGACGGCTGCCAAGATTCGCTCCAGAATTGCAGCGCTCAAAGAACTCTGGGGTGCCTATCAAGAAGGCCACGATCAGCTGACCAAGGCTATTCCGACGGCTACGCAACCTGCGTTGGACTACTTCAAGGATGATTATTTCTCGTTCACCGAGGAGGTCTACCAAACCACGTTGGATACCATGATGGAGTGCCTGGAAGAATTCGAGCCTGTTGTGAGTCCGAACCAATCTGTTCTAAATTCGAGTACGCGTTCGGAAACTTCCGCTTTCTCGTTGTCGCATCTTCCGCCCATTCGGTTACCGCCCTTCGACGGTAATTACGACGAGTGGGAACAGTTTCGCGATCGATTCACTGCGCTGATTAGAGACAATAAAGATTTAGATGATTTTGCTCGGATACATTTTTTATCGTCTTGTTTAAAAGGCCGCGCTCTCGAATGTATCGCGAATATTTCTATCACCGCCGCCAACTTCGATATCGCTTGGAAAACGTTAACGTCGCGCTACGAAAATAAGCGTCGTTCTCTTAACGTGCATTTAACAACGTTGCTTAATTTGGCGGATATCAAACGCGAGTCTGCTTCAGAGTTGCAGATTTTATATGATAAAGTTAATGTCGCGGTATCATCTCTTACGAATCTGAACCGAAAGCCGGAAGAGCTGTGGAGCGATATTCTCGTCCACATCGTTGCGCAGAAATTCGATCCGATAACACTTAAAGCGTGGAATTTAAAGGAATGCGATAGAGAAGCTCCGCCGTCGTATGAAGATCTCAGTAAATTTATTAAATCTCGTGTTCGCGCGTTAGAAAATTGTGCGCCAGTTTCATCCGTGAAACCAACTTCGAAAACCGCTTCCGCGTCGCGAATTCACGCCGCCACTGCGTCGGCGAACCCGCCAGCGAAATGTCCGTTGTGTCAAGCGCAGCATTTTCTTTCTGTTTGTCCTACGTTCGTCGGGAAGACTCCGAGTCAACGTCAGAATATCGTTAAACAGTATAAGCGCTGTTTTAATTGTTTGAGCGATAAGCATTCCGCTCAATCTTGTAAAAGTAAATATTCCTGTCGCGTGTGTCACAAGAAACATCATTCGATGTTACATTTCGACTCGGATTCTTCCTCGACTTCGGCCGGAACATTATCATCGAATTGCTCGTCGCCTCAAACGCTACAGCCGCAAACCGAAGTCAATTCTCTGTTCTCTTCGAGAGCAGCGCGAAAACAAGCGCAAGTCTTGTTAGCGACGGCTTGGATCGCGGTGCGCGTATTGTCGGGTCGCACCGCGGTGGTAAGAGCCTTGCTCGATCAAGGCTCCGAAATGACATTCATTTCGGAGAGTTTAGCACAGACTTTACACGCGAAGCGAATTCGTATGCCGATCTCAGTCACCGCCGTCGGCGGTATTCACGCGGGAACATTTCGACACGCGACGCAGATATTTATCTCTCCGCGAAAAGCTCCCGTTCCGGCATTCTCGACGACCGCGCTCATTTTAGGAAAATTAACTTCCTATACTCCGAGACGACAGACAGATCTTTCGTCTCTCTCTCATCTCTCGGATTTACCGTGGGCTGACCCGGATCCGACAAGCCCCGATCCTATTCAAATTATTGTTGGGGCCGATTTGCATAACGACATCATCCTCGATGGTGTTCTCAAGGGAGGTATCGGGCAACCTATCGCCCAGAACTCCGTTCTCGGATGGGTTATTTCGGGACCCATCAACTCAAAGGCGACCGATGCTCACACTTCTTCGATGATGCAGTCTGTTCACTCTTCTCTCGCAAATGTTTCGACGCATCATATTTTCTGTTCGCCTTCCCTTGAGGAAGAACTTTGTCGGTTTTGGGAAGTAGAAGAACTTCCATGACAATCTCTTCTTACTCCTCAGGAAATACTGTGTGAAGAGCATTTTCGCTCTACTCATTCTCGTGATTCCGACGGACGATACGTCGTTCGTCTCCCTTTCAAGAAGGATCCTCCCATCGATATCGGCACTTCCAAATTTCGCGCCGAAAAATTATTAAATACGCTAGTTCGTCGATTTCAGAGTAACTCGTCGCTGGCAGAGAATATCGTGACTTTCTTTCGGAATATGAACGTCTTGGGCATATGCGCCCGGCGACGGTGTCTCAAGATGATATCAACCAACAAGTTTACATTCCGCATCACGGGGTGATCCGGGAAAGTAGCGCTACCACGCATCTGCGCGTGGTGTTCAATGCCTCCAGCCTTACTTCCAACGGCACCTCCTTAAACGATCATCTGTACGCGGGTCCGAAACTACAAACCGAGATTACGTCCGTAATATTACGATGGCGAAAGTATCAGTACGTATACGCTGCCGACATCGCCAAAATGTATAGGCAGAATCGCCTAGATCCGCGGGACATAGATTATCAGCGAATTTTATGGAGAAATTCTCCTCGCGAAGCGATAATCATTTACGTATTGTTGACGGTTACTTATGGAATGGTATGTGCCCCGTTCCTAGCTCTTCGTGTATTGAAACAATTAGCTAAAGATGAAGGGCATCGCTTTCCGCTCGCGGTTTCTCTTTTACGCGATAATATTTACATCGACGATTTGCTTTTCGGCGCGGACGACCCTACTCTCTTACTGCAAGCACGGGATCAATTGATTTCTCTTTTGAAATGCGGTGGATTCGATTTAAGAAAATGGGCGAGCAATTCGTCTTCTCTTTTTGCTGATCTCGACACGGAGGATCACGGCTTGGCTTGTAGTAAACAACTCGCTCAGGACGAGCAGCTCAAAATTCTAGGAATCGGGTGGAAACCGGCGAACGACACTTTCGAATTCAAAGTTTCACTCGAAAACATCGTCCCGAGCAGCAAACGCTCGATTCTTTCCGCGATTGCCAAATTCTATGACCCATTAGGCTGGGTCACTCCAGTGACAATCATCGCGAAAATTTTTATGCAAAACCTCTGGCGAGAAACAATCAGCTGGGACGATCCGATCTCAGCGACCCTTCTAAATCGATGGAAGAAAATATATGCTCAACTCTCGCATATTGACCAGTTACGAATCCCTCGGTGGATCAATCTTGGGCCGGATATCCGTTACGCGGAATTGCACGGATTCTCCGACGCCTCGAATGTCGCGTACGTCGCGGCAATCTATCTCAAAGTTGTTTCTTCTACCGATCAAGTAACGATCACTCTTCTCGCCGGTAAGTCAAAAGTCGCTCCTCTGAAACCGCTAAGTGTTCCTAGATTAGAATTATCTGCGGCTCTGCTTCTTTCGCGACTCATGAACTTCGTGCGCGAATCACTTCATTGCGCAAATCTCCCGTGCTACTGTTGGACGGATTCTACGATCGTGCTCGCATGGGTAACGCAACACCCGTCGCGATGGAAAACGTTCGTTGCAAATCGCGTGACGGAAATTCAATTTCGGCTTCCTCACGGTGAGTGGCGTCACGTTTCGACCGAAGACAACCCTGCTGACTGCGCCTCGCGAGGACTATTCGGCGAGGAAATTATCGAACATAAGTTATGGTGGCACGGCCCTCCGTGGTTACACTTCACCAGCGAAAATTGGCCGCTAAACAATATAACTCCTCCCCGAGATGCTCCTCTCGAGGAAAAAATCATAGTTTTGCAATGTTCTCAACCTAACCTTGATTGGGATCTCGCTACGCGATACTTCTCGTGGCCAAAATTAATTAGAATAACTGCCTATATTCTCAAGTTCATAAATCTTTGTCGTCGTAATTGCTCATGTCGTTCTCGCTTAACGTCGTTGTCGCTAATTTTGTCTCATTATCCGGCCCCGAACAATATTGCCCTTTCCGCCTCGAATTGCAACGATGCAAAAACTTTTTGGATTAAAAGAATTCAATCGGAGTTGTTCCACACGGAAATAAACGCTTTAGTAAAAAATAAGCCTCTATCATCGAGAAGCTCGCTTCTATCTCTTCTACCGTTCCTGGATCAGGACGGAGTTCTGCGCGTGGGCGGGCGGTTTAACAAAGCCTCATTTCCCTTTTCTTTTCGACACCCGATACTACTCGCGCCTCATCCGTTAGTCACACTCATTGTGACTCAGGCTCATTTGCGGGCATTGCACGCCGGACCTCAGCTCACGCTCAACATTCTGCGGCGCGATTTTTAGATAATGCGCGCCCGTAATCTAGTGAAATCGGTTATTCATAATTGTGTCACGTGTACTCGCGAACGCGCCGCGATTCCCACGCAATTAATGGGAGATCTTCCAAAACCTCGAGTATCGTCGGCAACTCGCAGTTTTCTACACTGTGGTCTAGATTACGCGGGACCTGTGCAGATTCGAGCATCCGCTGGGCAAGGCATTACCGCACGTAAAGCTTATATCGCGCTCTTCGTGTGTCTAGCGACCCGAGCGATACATTTGGAGTTGGTATCCGACTACTCAACTCTCGCTTTCTTGAATGCCTTTTCTCGATTCTGCGCTCGCCGCGGTCTTCCGCAGTCCATGTACTCGGACAACGGAACGAACTTCATCGGAGCCGACCGAGAATTGACTTCAGCGTATAGATCGGCCTTGCTCGATCCGAATTTTCAAAATGCGACAGCGTCGGACAATGTAACGTGGAATTTTATCCCTCCGTCTGCGCCCCATTTCGGCGGGCTCTGGAAAGCGGGCGTGCGAAGTCTTAAAACTCATTTACGTCGCGTCCTGAGTAGTCATATGTTAACCTTCGAGGAGTTCTCTACCTTGTTATGTAGGATCGAAGCCTGCTTAAATTCACGTCCGCTTGCGCCTCTCTCGGATACGCTGGACGATTACGAATGTCTCACTCCCGGCCATTTTTTGGTTGGATCCGCTCTTACCGTAAACCCAGAGCCGTCGTTACTGCAACTTAACGAAAATCGCCTATCAAGATGGCAACTCGTGCGCCACGTTACGGAGTGATTTTGGAAATTGTGGCATAATGATTATGTCAACACGTTGCAGCAACGAGCAAAATGGCGGAAGGTAAAACCGTCGATTCGAGTCGGGCAACTAGTTCTTTTGCGAAATCCTGTAACCTTTACCTCCATGTAAGTGGGAACTTGGCCGAGTGACGAAATGTCACGCTGGTTCGGACGGTTTCGTGCGGGTGGTCACTGTGAAGACTGCCGCCTCCGAATATCAACGGCCCATTGTCAAGCTGTGTGTATTACCAATCGACAGCGAGGCGACGAGCAATTAGATCTTTCGATACTTATCATATATTCTAGTCTTAAGTTTCCTTTTGTGTATTTAGAATTAGGATAGTTAAGTTTGTGACTTCTTTCCGTCATGGCGGGCGGAATCAAGCGCCTCTATTGTTTAAATATAAGTTCTATCGAAACTACCGTTCCGAGGCGGGCGGTATGTTTGAAAGTCAAACGCGATTTTAGATATTATCGACTTAATCGAACTTCTCGCATTCCGGGCAAACACATAAGCTCGGTGTCGGGTCGCGATCACGCGCCGAGAACCGCGTCACGCGCTTTTTCTTTTCGTCAGAGCGCCGAACGGCACGTGTTCGACACGCGATCGATTACCAGCTCTATTGTCCAAAAAGACGAAAACACGAGGATCGCGCCACATTCCGTGATATATATACATATATATGAATAAAATAGTCGTCCGGATTCCAAGGCGCGGCAATCGAAGCAATCAGTCTCAACGTAACGCTCGAACCGTGAGATTCACCTGATCGATCGGCGTGTGGCCGGTAATTCTTTCAATCTGTTCGACCATTTTTCGTGTCGTTCTTTGCTCGTGTCGTCTTTTCTCTTGTCGTGTAAAGCTTGTGTCGTGTGTTTAATGAATCATCGAGTTCCTGCGTGAACCGATGTATTTTTTCTCTCGAGCGATCGCGTCATGATCGCTGCGACACAAGTGAATCTCGGTTTACGGACTTGCCGTCTCGCCTCGTAGCACGTCAGTGATTTCGTTATAATTGTGACAGTACAAAGTATTCGCGCAACATAAGCAGCGAGTAATCAAATAATTAATCTAAGTATTCATTAATTTTTGTTATATTCGCGAGCTGATGATCGTATCTCCTTCGCGACCATCCTCGGCCTCGCGCTCAAGATTTCCGTCGGCCGCGATCAAGATCTCCGTCGGCCGCGATCAAGATCTCCGATCTTCAAGATATCCGACTCGCTTAAAGGCCGCTTTCTAAGAGACGGACCAGAGGATCTCCGTTTGCTAGATTGATACGGATCGTCGCTCGCGCCAGCTTGTGAATTGTTATAAAATAAATGTTCACTATAGACGACACGACAGTTCACATTTTCTCTTCCTTCACTGATCCTTCACTGACCTTCAGCGGATCTTCGGATTCGCGCAACCTACCGTCTTCGCGTTCAAATCTGAACGGATTCCGGCACCCTCTCGTTTCTCTTTTAAATTATTAACGCGGGGGCCGATCTCCTCGATTCTCCGATCTCCCCCCCGCGAACACCAACTCTATTTTTTACGTTGTAAATGCGTTGCATAAAGAAATCGCGTTATTTCGATACCGCAAAAAAAAGAATGGAAAAGTTTTTTTTTTCATGGTTATATTACATGGTATATATCAACCGTTTTAAATGCTTCTACTTAAGTCAACCGTGTGACAAAATTTTATAATATGTATTAAGAAAATGAATATTTTACTTTTTCAAAATTTGTTGACAATATATAAAAATTTTAAATAAAATATTTATATATAATTAATCAAACAAAACTTTATTTTATTATCATATGATTTATTCGCTTATATGTATAGTTTGTCTAAGATATTACTCGCTTTTTTAAATATATGTAGCGCTTAATGTTCGTAGCGTGTCTTATATTCTAGTTGCAGAGGTATCGCAGTGGAGAGGTAGTAACGCCAATGAGATGCTGAAGTATTCTCTTACTTCTTTATTACGGACACTATATACAGTTATATACAGTATGTACAGGATCTTTGTTTTTGGCTTTAATTGTGTGGCCCTGAAAAGGGCCGATTGTACGCTGGTAGGAGCGTCAAAAACGTCGCTCTCGCCACTGAATGCGAGGCTCCGTGGTAGTGTAGCGGGGAGGCCCCCACTTCCGGAGCGCTGGCGGAGTCCCCGGGGGAGTGTAACTCCTGTCCTCGGACAGCGGTGAAGTGATGTCGCTGGTGGTCACCGCCGGAGCCGGAGTCTCCCAATCGGAGAGGTCAGATTGCGTCGCCTAGTCGGTAGTCGTGGACTGGTACTGCGTAGAAGCGTCTCTGCAGTAGGAGTAATACTGCGTACCCCTGTGTACCCGGCTTAAGGCTGTAGTCTGCGTCCCAGTGGTCGTTGAACCGCTTCGAGATTGCGGCGACTCCGGCAAGGGTGAGAGTAGTGCGGGAACGCTCCAGGGTCCCGTAGGTGGGATATATCTCCGTACCCGGATGTCCCACGTAGTCAGGAGACTACGAGGGGGGCGTGTGAAGTGCACCGGTGACAGGTCCAAAGGTTGCAGCTTCCACCTCTGTAGCGTCCACTGGACCCGCTTGGATCGCCTTACAGGTGTCCCCTCGTTGTCTGGCCGCAAGTATTGCCCAGGTGATGCGGGCGGCGGCAGGTGACGTGGGTCCCCTCTGCTACTATTCTCTCCACCCAATGCGGGTGGAACAAAAGTACAACGGCGGTGTAAATATCCGCCTGTCGCCGACTCTGCTACTCAAAAGTCGAGGTGTGTACCTCTATAGCAGGAGCCGTGACTGGGTGTCGGTCTGTTGCGTGCTGCTCCTTATATGCCCCTTATAGGGGATTTTCACTCGCGAGAAACGGGCGCCGCGTGGCGACGGGTATTCGGAAACTACTGCACGCTCGCGCTCCGGCGCGTGCACAGGACCTGATAAGCCGCGCTCCTGGCACGTGATAGCGGCTGTCGCGCGCGGAGCTTCCGTTGCGCGGGTTGCCGTTGTGAAGGCGTACTTGTGGTGGCGTATAAACGCCACATATAATAATATGGTAGTACATTAAATATATTTGATTAAAAAATTTTCATTAATTCATTATTAGAAATTAAAATTACGATTTGTACATATACACGAAAGATTAAAAAAATTGTTCGAAAAATCGCATCTAAAAAAATCGTAAAAAATTGCTTTAAAAAACGCGCAAAAAATCGTGTAAAAAAAGAATTGGATGTATATTAAAATAATCTTAAAAAATATATAAACCTTTGTCTCTCCTTTCTCTTTCGTAATCTTCCTTTTTTCTTTTTTTTATAATTTTCACTCTCTCTCTCTCTCTCTCTTTTTCTCTTAATCAAATTTCTGCGAACGATCTGCGAAAAGCGATCATTTACATGTTTAGTTAATATCCTATAGACATTAAATAAATATTTATTGGAGATTTATAATCTCCATGATGAATGTCTATTAGACGTCTAATATTTTAAACTGTAAATAGTATAATTTTATTTATAATTAACTCTTAAATAAACTAATAAAAATTTAATAACGGAAAATATAACTACCTTCAACACGAAATATACATAGCATATAAACATTTAAACATACACGAAAACCTATCCAGACAGCACATAAAAGATAACGAAAAAATGTCTTTTTTTAAGTTATTTTTTCGGTAGGCCTAAAGAATATCTACAGGATATCTTTCTGATTCCACAAAAATTACATTAAAAATAAGGAAAACGAGTGATGAAAATTCTCCCAAACATAAAATGAAAAAAAACCTTTTTTTATATTATTTCCATATATTTCATAAATAATTTAAAAATTTTATTTTTATAAAATAACTATTTTCTTTTCTTAAAATAGTGAGGAATGATTCTGAATTATAACAAGTTGAACAGCAAAAGATCGAATCTATTAAAGAAAATCAAACTTTAAGCAAAGGTAATAACAAAATTTAAATTTTTTTAGCTTTCTTAATTTTAATCTTTTTTATGTAAATATAATTTTTTTACAGAAGAGACTTTTACACTGGAAAAATATTTAATATCGATAAATAAGAAATTAGATACAATTTTAGTTACTTAACGATTAAAACTTCCCAGCATCAAATGAATGTTTTATTTTAACTTATTATCAACTTTTCTATTAGATTCTATAAAAAATTATTAACATTTTTGTAATGAATTATATAAAATAATGAACTATAAGAATATAGTAGAACATAAGACATTTTTTAGTCATCTTTTCGTCGATTATATTCTCAGACTGAAAGAGATGTCCATACAGAAAATCTACTATCTTTTAAACATTTATGTGTTGTGTAGGTAAGCTAATATAAATTTAAATATTTTTGTAATATATACCCCCCTCTCTCTCCCTCTCACTCCCTCTACATCCCTATCACTCCCCCCCCCCTCACTCTCTCTCCCTCTCGTTCCTTCTTCTCTTCTCTTTCTTTCTTTCTTCCTTCTCTATCTCTATCTGTTTCTCTTTCTATCCTTATCTTTCTATCATCTTTACACTTTTTATTAAACAAAATTCTCCTCTTCCTCTCTTCTTATCTTCTTTAAATTTGAAACTTTAAGCACAAGATATATAGCACATAAATTTTTAAACGTACAAAAAAGTAAGCTGATATATAAATTTAAATATTTTCATAATATATTTACCTTACTCTTTATCGTTCCTTCTTCTCTTTTCTTCCTTTTTCCCCTTATATATCTATATTTTTTTCTCTTTCTATCCCTGCCTTTCTGGCGTCTTTTCACTTTCACATAAATAAATTTCCACTTACATGTATTCTCTTCTTTAACTTTATCTTCTTTATATAGGAACAAAATTGTCAGAACCTCTTACTGATGATACGCACGAAGTAAGCTGCGCATAAGACACGCAATAAACAAGATAATCAATTAGCATCGCGGAAAGGAGACTTGATTGCGATACGACTTCGATACATTCGAGTTCGAGGTTTCACAGCTTTTTGAGAAGGGAAAATATACAAATTAGTCATTTTTAGAAATAAAAAAAAATTTAAAAAAATGAATATGACATATAAGTAAATGTAATATATAGTAATAATAAAAGTAATATATAAACAATATGCAATAAAAGCAACAAAAGTATTCAAAGTAATAAATGAAATATATGGTATAAATACGAGTCAATAACACAGGTCTACAAGGTTTTGTTGTTGGGCAGCTGGGGGTCGTTTCCGAAGTAATTTTCTGCGTAGAATCCGAATCCGAGGTCATAATTGGCCCATCACGTCAGGATTTTGAGATATTTGAGGTTATATACTCGAAAAATCGCTTTTTGGGCTACTTTTGAGGTTATGTACAAGACGCACAAAATTTTTTAGCTCTTTTCTTCTAATTGCATCATTTAGTACTACTCTTTCCCTTCAAAATGAGCTGTCGAATGGTCATCTACGATTTTTCCTTGCAAAGTTACGGCCATTTTAAGATAACATGATGAATTCGAAACCCTGCGCCGTTATAGCCCAACAACCTCATGAGCATTCACATTAAACCTGTAAACTTTGAACTATAAACCCGAAAACCTGGACTGAAAACTGTATATATGGGTTTTTGGGATCGCTGATTACGAATCTGATCTCAGATCGACCCCAAACCTATTATAATAGGTTTAATGTGAATGCTCATGAGGTTGTTGGGCTATAACGGCGCAGGGTTTCAAATTCATCATGTTATCTTAAAATGGCCGTAACTTTGCAAGGAAAAATCGTAGATGACCATTCGACAGCTCATTTTGAAGGGAAAGAGTAGTACTAAATGATGCAATTAGAAGAAAAGAGCTAAAAAATTTTGTGCGTCCTGTACATAACCTCAAAAGTAGCCCAAAAAGCCATTTTTCGAGTATATAACCTCAAATATCTCAAAATCCTGACGTGATGTGCTAATTCTGACCTCGGATTCGGATTCTACGCAGAAAATTACTTCGGAAATGACCCCCAGCTGCCCAACAATAATCATGATCCCATTTTTTGTAGACCTGTGTAATTAATTACTTTCATTAATACAAATATTATATTGGATATCTTTTATAAAGTAAACAGGTTGCTTGTGGTGTTTACTGTTGTTTGGTACTTACTGTTCTGATTAATTATCAAACGAAGTGCATTATATTCTACAATAATTATTGCGCCATTATTTAAATATAAAACAATGACCAATTTAAAACAGAGAATCCAAATTTTATAAAAATTATCCAAAAAATTATATCTAAAAAATTATAAAAAAGAACAAAAAAATTAATAATTTACATCATGTATCATAAATAAATGTTATAACTATACAAATTAACAATTAACAATTACTACTACTTGAGATTACTTTTTTATTATAAAACATATAGCATGGTTGATTGTTATTCAAGAATACGCGTCTAGTTAAAGTAAATCTTATTTACATATTTAGAATTTTATTCACAAGATTTTATTAAAATCTAGTTTTAAAAGTTATTTAATCACAACATAACTTGTAATTCTCACATTTGTAATTACTTTCACTCTTATCCTGATTTACGTTGAAAAAAAAGATATATACTATTTCAATCTATTAAAAGTATGATACTAAGATCTTACAGTGATCTTAAAACAATGTCAAGAATGAATAAAATAAATCTAGAGATTAAATAATAATTGTAGCATTTTGTATTAATATTCATTTTTCCACCAAACAATTAAAGGTCATCCGTTGCAAAAATATAAGAAAAAAACAACAACGATTTTCCTTATATAATTGTTTACGAGTTAATTAATGTACGTAGGATATGTAGTTAAATCAAGCATTAACATTTTGCTTTCCAAACATTCACCTACCTGAAATGCAAATAAGAATCTTATAATCAACTATAAACGAAAACATACGTAATACGATTATACGTGTAATCGAATAATTTACTTATGTCTGGACGAATTCCAATAAGCGCACCTGCGTGCGAATAAAATTCCTCTTTTAATGATATAACAATCGTCTGCAGTGAAGACGTTTTGTCACGAATGTAACTCGCCACTATTCCTATGTTAGTATTATCAAGGGCCACATCGATTTCGTCCAAGACGAAAAATGACGCAGACTGGAAGCTGAATATGAACAAACAACGTATGGATAAATATTAATTTGTTCGAATTGTAATTTGTTTTTGTATATTCAACATATATTACCTGTGAATTACAAATAATAAAGCTAATGCCGCAACTATTTTTTCTCCACCAGATAGATTGAACATAGATTGAAAACGTTTGTCTGGAGCTACACAATTATACTTAATGCCGTCCGAGTAAGGTTCTTCAGGATTTTCTGGGCCAAAAAATGCCTGTGCGGACTGATTCTTTGCTAAACTCTGAAACAAACTCATTATAAATGTGCAAAAATTATGTATAAATGCTTTTATACAAATTTATTAATCAACAAAATTTATAGAGTTCTGATTTACATTGAAAAAAAGATATATATACTATTTCAATCTATTATAAAAGTATAATACTAAGATCTTGCAGCGATCTTAAAACAATATCAAGAATGAATAAAATAATTCTAGAGATTAAATAATAATTAAAAGTATAATACTTCGTATTAATATTCATTTTTCCACCAAACAATTAAAGATCATCCGTTGCAAAAATATAAGAAAAAGACAACAACAATCTTCCTTAAATAATTGTTTACGAGTTAATTAATGTACGTAGGATATGTAGTTAAATCGAGTGTTAATACTTTGCTTTCCAAACATTCACCTACCTGAAATGCAAGTAAGAATCTAAAAAAGTATATCTGTAATACCTCTCTATTGCTGACTTTCTAATGAAAGCTCCATGTATAAGTTCATTGATATTGTTACGTCCCTGATACGTCCCTGAATATCATCCCCTGTACCTTATCCGGGAAATGGTTGTCAAGGGAGTTATTGATAAATAAGGAGAGACATTTTGAAAGCGGTCGCCATTTGGCAGTCTTTTGATAGTTAATCTGTCGAACGGACGTATTTCTTTAACGCTCTGATTATTGTATTAATTATCGTTCTGTGTTCTTGTTCTGTGTTATTAAAGTTACGGATTTTTCTTATTATCGTGTTGATTATTTGCGGCGCGAGTGTGGTGAACGAGTGACAGCGCGATATTAATTAACATCGACTTCCGGACGTAACATTTTGGGGGCTCGTCCGGGATATGTGCGAACAACGAGCCATGGATACGGGAGCTGCGAGAGATATCCGGCGTCTCGACGCGGAAAAGATTACGTACGGCGACTCCACTTCAAACAGCGGATCCGGACATGGCAACGGGAGCTGCGGCGCTTCAGGTCGCAATCAGTGAGATTAAACAGCTTCACGAGGAACGTCTCCGGCAACAGGCCGATTTCGAAGCGATGCTGCGCCAGCGGGATGAAGAACTTTAGCGTCTTCAGTCCCAGCTAAGTCCTTTCCGTAATATAGCTTCCGGTGATTCGGGGGCGCGGAATGCGGACGCAAGGGGAACGGACGCGCGCGCGGCGATCGGCTTCAAGTTAAAGCCCGATACTTTTGACGGAACGGTGCTGCTGCGAGAATTCCTCTCTCAATTCTTATTAATCGCGCGCGCGAATTGCTGGGATGACGCAACAAAATCTATTGCGTTGGCCGCGAGTTTGAGGGGTAAAGCACGTTCAATTCTAGAATCAATTGAAAATTTGGAGAGTTTAAGCTTTGAAGAGTTAAAATCAAAATTAGAGTTACGATTCGGAGAGGGAAATATGTCACAAAATTATTATTCTTTGTTTACAAATAGAAAACAGAAATTTGGGGAAGAATTAGCTTCTTTTGGTGCTGAACTTGAGAGACTTGCGCGTTTGGCTTATCCGGAGTGCTCTTTCGCGGTGCGGGATAAAATTGCGTGTGCGCAATTTCTTTCGGCATTATCTGATGGTTTTCTAAGGCAAACTCTCCAACTTGAGGGCATAACCTCGTTGAAATTGGCCGTAGAAAGGGCGAAAGCCGTTAAAATTATTCGGGAAGAAAATTTTGAAAGAAAAAGGGACGGTTATGGAAAATTTTCCGGAAGAAATTTTGAACAAAAAAATTTTGAGAAGGGGGAGAGGAAGGACGCGCGAAAAGCCGGATGCGAAAGTCGCAGAGGAAGAAGGAAAAGGGGGAAATGGTCAAAAAGGAAAATGGCGAGGAAATAATTTTGGTATTAACTCGAGAGAATGTTGGACTTGCAGAAAGACAGGACACTTCCGCGCAGAATATCCTAATGAAAAGGGAAACGCGGTTTAGTTGAGCTTAGCGGTGCGAGTTCAACTCGCGAGAAACATGCCCCGCATATAAATCATTTTGTAGATATTAATGTAAAAAGAATTAATAACAAAGATTTTTGTTATTTTGGCATGTTGGACGGGCAAGGCTGTTCTTTTAAGATAGATACGGGCTCCGATGTTTCTATTTTAAGCAGAAGATTTGTAAAGACAGAAAAAGAGAGAATTCAAGTTAAAAACTATAACATAAGGTATCCAACTGGAGAAAAGGTTCCAATTGAATTTAAAGTCAGAGTAAATGTTCAAATCGGAGAATATTCTGTTGAAGTTCCTATGTATGTAGCAAAAATAAATGATGAATGTTTGTTAGGAGTAGATTTTCTTAAAATGATTAACTTAGAAAATGTTTTTGAGTTTGCTTTTGGAAAGTTAAAAGTCTTTAATTGTTCTCGCATTGATAATTCTTTCAATAAAGTCCCATCTATCTTAGAGGAACTTTTTGTTCACAATTCCGAGAATATGGGAGAGACTCAAAAGAATTGTTTTATGGATTTCTTGTGTGATTATCAAGATGTATTTTCTTGTAATATTATTGCTGGAAATTGTAATGTTGTCAAACATGTTATAAATGTGCAAGATTCTCTTCCCATAAAACAGGTTCCCCGAAGAATTCCAATTCAAATGAGAGGAGAAGTAGATAAAATTATAGATGATATGAGGACTAATGGAGTAATTGAGGAATCGCAAAGTCCTTGGGTTTTCCCTGCAGTTTTAGTAAGGAAAAAGGATGGTACTATAAGATTTTGTGTGGATTACCGGAAGTTAAACACTATTACGGTAAAAGATTCTTATCCTCTTCCGAGAATAGACGATATCTTCGACCAGCTCTCAGGTAATGCTTGGTTTTCGACGCTTGATCTGAAAAGTGGTTATTGGCAATTAAAAATCCGTTCAGAAGACAGGGAGAAAACGGCTTTCTCGATTGGCAGGGGACTCTGGCAATTTACAGTAATGCCGTTTGGACTGTGTAACGCCCCTGCAACATTTGAACGCTTGATGGAGAAAGTTTTACGGGGATTATTGTCAAAAATTTGTTTGGTTTATCTGGATGATGTGATTATTTTCGAGAAAAGTTTTGCTGAAATGTTAGAAAATCTCAAAATGGTATTTTCAAGATTGCGAGAGGCAAATTTAAAAATAAATCCAAAGAAATGTGTTCTTTTTGGTAAAAGTGTTAAATATTTGGGACATGTAGTTTCTGCAGATGGCGTTACAACAGACCCCAAAAAGATTGCCGCCGTAAGAGATTGGCCGACTCCCCACACTAAGAAACAGTTACGTAGTTTCCTCGGTTTCTGTTCTTATTACCGCAAATTCATTAAAGGATTCTCTTCTTTGGCAAAGCCTCTTTTTGTATTAACAGAGAATCAAGTTAAATTTGCATGGGGAGAAGAATACCAAAATGCTTTCGAAAAGTTGAAACAAATGTTGTCCTCTTCCCCGGTACTTTCTTTTCCAAAGGGGGAGGACGAGTTTATTTTAGATACAGATGCTTCAAATATTGCTATTGGTGCGGTTTTATCTCAAAAACAGGAGGGAAAAGAGAAGGTCATCGCTTATTTTAGTCGGGTGCTCAGTAAGGCTGAGCGTAATTATTGCGTAACTCGACGGGAATTGTTGGCAATAATTAATTCTTAAAAATTTTTTCGTCACTATCTTTTAGGACGAAGGTTTTTAATTCGTACGGATCATGTTTCTTTGAGGTGGCTTATGTCCTTTAAGGATTTAGAAGGACAGTTGGCACGTTGGCTGGAAGGACTCCAACAATACGAATTTGAGATTGTTCATCGAAAAGGGCAATCTCACAAGAATGCCGATGGACTGTCCCGACGGCAATGTGAGTCGTTCGGCTGCGAATATTGTGCTAGGATAGAGAGGAAAAGCTCGGAGGAAGCAGAAAAAGCAGTCGCTCGTCTGGTACTTGAGGAGGAAAATTTGGAAGAATGGCGGAAAGGTCAAAGGGAAGACCCGAACGTTTCAATTATTTTATGAGGAAAGGAAATGGGAGTACGTCCGGGGCATTCGGAGATAGCTGCTCAGGATGTTTCCGCTCAAATTTATTGGTCATATTGGGACGCTTTAACCGTGCAAGATGGAATTCTTTATAAAAGATGGGAAGCCCCGAATTTAAAGTTTAGTTTCCTACTACTTGTGGTTCTTCAGAAACGTGTTAAAGAAATTTTAGAAGAGGTACACGATTCTCCGTCAGGAGGACATTTTGGAGTGAATAAGACCCTAGAAAAGATTCGAAAGCGTTTCTATTGGGCTACATGTAAACAGGATGTTGAAGACTGGTGTAGATCCTGTAAGGTTTGTGTTGCTAGGAAGGGCCCTGCAGGGAAGGGGAAGTCCCCACTACAAATTTATAACGTTGGTGTTCCATTCGAGAGGGTGCAAATGGATATCCTCGGTCCACTTCCGACAACTACAACCGGGAATAAATATTTACTTGTCATCGTAGACTGCTTCACCAAATGGGTAGAAGCTTTTCCTTTGAAGAATATTAGGGCGAAGATGGTGGCAGAAGTTTTTGTAAATCAGTTTATTTCCAGACATGGAGTTCCCACGGAAGTCCATACCGATCAAGGGAAAAGTTTTGAATCAAAACTCTTTGCAGAATTGTCGGAACTATTAGGAATCAGGAAAACGAGGACCACTGCTCTGTATCCTCAGTCGGACGGCCAGGTCGAACGTCAACATCAGACTATAATTTCTTATTTAGCGAAATATATTTCTGAAAATCAGAAGGATTGGGATCGATGGATCCCCATGTTTCTTTTGGCATATAGATCTTCGAAGCATGAAAACACCGGCGTGACTCCTGCGGAATTATACTTCGCCCGAGATCTCAGGTTACCCGTAGATTTATTGCGGGGAAGTCTTCCAAAGCTTCAAGAAGAGGAGTCACCTTCGGTGGGAAGTTTTGTAAAGAATTTAAGAGAAAAATTAAAGGACATTCATTCCAGCGTGAGGGAACGGATGAAAGTAAAATCTTCTCGAGCAAAGGCCTGGTACGATCGAAAAGCCAGGCAAATTCTTTTTCAAGAGGGACAGAAAGTGTGGTTTTATAATCCTCGAAGAGTTAAGGGGAAAGCCCCGAAATTACAAAGTAATTGGGAAGGTCCTTTTCAAGTAGTGAAAAAGTTTAGTGATGTGGTATATTGCATTCAAAAGACACTTAAGCATAGAAAGAAAGTAGTTCACGCTGATAAGTTAGCTCCTTTTTCTGAAAGGACGTTGTTAGAGTAGGACGGAGCCCGGAGAACAGCTTATACTAAATTATTTTAATAAAAAGTTTTATTGAATTGTTCTTTTACAGACTAAAATTAAGTTGAGTTCTGTGTTTCTGCGTGTTCTTTGTTTCTGTCCTTAGAATGAAGCTTCTATTCAGACAGAGAACTACCCAGGAGAACTGTTTATTTTTTAAAAAAGGAAGACTGTCTCGCCCACGGTTTTTGATCCGTGGTTTTCCCGTGGGACGAAGGGCAAATGCCGAGACAGGGGCTTGAGGAGTCTTCTTGTGAGGATGTTGGGTCCACGGAGGATACCCCCCTTTTGCCCGAAGATGTGCGGACATCCACATAAGACGAATGGACGAAGAATCGAGAATCATCGAGGTTGATTAGGATCAAATAATAGCGGCGCTCGGTAACCTGCAGCAGCAGCTCAGGATAGAGCAAGAAACCGTTATGGCACCCTGAGGTCGACGATGTTCTCGTGAAGCGGGTTCGACGGCAGTGTCCTGAAGATTCCTGGTTGGCGCCGCTCGGTAACCTGCAGCAGCAGCTCAGGGTAGAGCAGGAAGTCGTTTTGGCATCCTGGGATCAATGCCTTGGAACGTGAGGACAACGGTCAACCCATACAACTTTGGAAACAATTGTCAGGACGACAATTTTGAAGGAAGGGGGCAGTGTTACATCCCTGATACGTCCCTGAATATCATCCCCTGTACCGTATCCGGGAAATGGTTGTCAAGGGGGTTGTTGATAAACAAGGAGAGACATTTTGAAAGCGGTCGCCATTTGGCAGTCTTTTGACAGTTAATCTGTCGAACGGACGTATTTCTTTAACGTTCTGATTATTGTATTAATTATCGTTCTGTGTTCTTGTTCTGTGTTATTAAAGTTACGGATTTTTCTTATTATCGTGTTGATTATTTGCGGCGCGAGTGTGGTGAACGAGTGACAGCGCGATATTAATTAACATCAACTTCCGGACGTAACAATATATAATACATTTTGTATTAATATTCATTTTTCCACCAAACAATTAAAGGTCATCCGGTGCAAAAATATAAGAAAAAGACAACAATCTTCCTTAAATAATCATTTACGAATTAATTAATGTGCGTAGGATATGTAATTAAATCGAGCGTTAAAGAAATTAAGATTAAGATTAAGAAAGAGAAAAAATATTTCTATTATTTTTAAATTTTTATACATTTTTTTGTTAATGTCATATTCAATGTATATTTTTTTACACTTTTTATAAACCTTTATATTTAGAACTTGTATGCGCTGTATTATATTTTATAAATTATTGATTATTTTCATTAACTTATCAGTTATCTTTTTGATATCTTCTTCTTCAATATCTTTCAAATTTTCCACTGTGTACTCACTGACAAATCAGTATTTGTTTCATTATCATTCGTCGTGCTCGTTTCACCTGCTATGTCTTCCATATTTCCATGCAACATAGCAATGTCTTCCATCTGGATATATTATTAAAAACACACATTTAGTAATTTAAAATAATATATAGTCTATATAATATACACAAATAATAAATAAAATAATCATCTCTTATAGAGCATATTCAACAAACCTTACATTGCATCAGGATAGCATGTCGTTCGGCTTTTTTCTGTTCAATTTGAACATTTAAATCTCATTTTAACCTCATGTGAAAATTTAGGAATTAACAAATTTATTTAAAATTTTCACCCTCCTTGGGGCACGTGTTAGGGTTAAAAAAAATTTACATAATTTTTACCAATTACTTACTAACCCAAAAGGAAAAAAATAGGGGGTGACATAGAAATATAAAATTTATTTTTTATAGGTATATGCTAAGGACCACCCTAATATATATTTTATATATATATATATATATATACATACATATATATACATATATATAATACGTATATAATATTAAACAATATTATTCCTCTAATATTATGTAAATTTATTTCTTTTTTCTTCTTCTCCTCTCACCTTTCTCTCTCTCTCTCTCTCTCTCTCTCTCTCTCTCTCTCTCTCTCTCTCTTTCTTAAACTTCTTTTTTTCTTCGTTGTCTAATTTTAAAGTTTCCTTTCTTTTCCTTCTCTTTCTTCTTCTCCCTATTTATGTATTATTAGCTTTAATAAAATTTAAACATTTAATACTATATATATATATATAAAAGAATGGATAACGAAAAAGAAAAAATGAAAGAAGCTTTGAATAGAAATATAAAATTTATTTTTTATAGGTATATGTTAAGGACCACCCTAATATATATATACAGAGTTGGGAAGTAACGCGTTACTTGTAACGCCGTTACCGTTACCGTTACTTATTTTTGGTAACGATCGTTACTTTTTTCTGTCTGTAACGGTAACGGTAACGTCGTTACATTTTTACAGTAACGATAACGAATTTAACCGTTACTTTTATCGTTACTTTAGTTATTTCATTCAGGCTACAGTCCGATTCACGCTCACAGCGCTATCAGCGCGCTCAAATCTATAGATACGTAACGTGGACTATAGATTGATAGCGCTGTGAGTGTAAATCGAACCGCAGCCCAAGGCTGCCAGATTGCAGCCTGGCAGCTCTGCCGCAGCCATTGTGTACATAAACGTCGTTGTGAAATAATGAGTGAAAACATGAGTGACATGATAAGTGAAAAGGACAATACGTCCTCGAATGTAATAACAAGTGAAAAAACAGGCACGTCGTCAAACGAAAAAATGCCATGGCCAGCATTCTCCGGTGTTTATTTTTCGGCCCACTTTTAGTAATAAAAACAACTTCGCATTTTCTTGCAAATTCTGTGTAGGTGAAAAAATCATACATGCTAATAAAAGTTCATCGGCGAATTTAAAGAAGCATGTAAATGTAAGTTTTATTTCTTTTACAATCAATATTATATTATTTTTTTTCTGTGTCATAAAATGTATAAAATTAAATATTTGTATATTGTATATTTATACATATATTACGTATTTTTGTATATGTGTGATGTATACACTATACATATCAAGATTGATTTTCTTGTATGTTTTTTTTTGAATTTTGTATTTATATTTACTTTTTCTTATTTATTTATATATTATATACATAACATGCTCTAATATTTAATATTTATTATATTATAAATTATTAAGCAAAACACCCTCAATGTTTACGAAATATAAAACAAGCAAAACGTTCTCTTAAAACGTAAAACGACAAAATGAGGACATGGTTGATAATTGTAATACAGTAAAGCAACAATTGGAACGATGGGGCTCTGGAAAATCGGCAATAACTCAAAACATGTTAGATAAAAGTATACTGCGATTTATTATTGAAGATCTCCAGCCCCTCTCGATTACAGAGGGTCCAGCATTTATCGATTTAGTGAGAAACGGACTGCCATCATCTATTCTGATAATATTCAGAAAAACAGTAAAAGCAAAACTTCAGCAAGCATTTTGTGAAATGAAAACTGCTCTCGAAAATAAATTAGCTCAGCTAGAAATAGTATCAACTACAGCGGATCTATGGAGTAAAATAAAAAGGTTATTAATATATAATTTTATAATTTTATATGTAATTTTATATTTTATTAGTGAAAGTTTTATATTAATAGTGATATTACAATGTTAAATAAATGCGTAGTTTTACTCTTTAAGTTTTTATTAATTGATGTATCTGAATGTTTTGTTAGGAGCTATTTAGGAATAACAGTTCACTGGATTGATACCACAACTTTAAAAAGAGAATCGGCTGCATTGGCTTGTCGAAGAATGAAAGAAAAGCACACTTATGACGTTTTAGCTAAAGCTATTAATTCCATCTTTCTGGAATATCACATTCAAAATAAAGTTTGCTGTACCACTACTGATAGTGGATCAAACTTTGTTAAAGCGTTTCGGTAATATTTTATGATAATATATATGTTTCAACATTTTATTCTTGCAGTATTTGATATATATAGTAAAAAAAATTTGCTTTAACACACACACATATACTAAACAAATCAACATATTTTTTAGGACTTTCGAGAAAGATGATGAAGAATCTATAATAGAATTTCATACCCTAAGTAATTTATTAAGTATGAGCGAAGAAGAAAGTGGTATAGATACAGAAGACATGATCACTCTTCCTGCACATCACAGATGTGTTAGTCATTTACTAAATCTAATTGCTGTAAAAGATTCAGAAAAGGCCTTGGATGATAATATATTATATAAAAGAAAATACAGAGCGGTATTTGCAAAGTTGACAAAACTTTGGAACAAACAGAACCAGTCAACACAGGTAGCGGATAAAATAAAAGAAACATGTGGCATTTACTTCAAAACCCCTGTTATTACAAGGTAAAAAAATATTTTTTATTTCTATTTATAAATATAAAAATTAAAAAAAAATAAATTAACTTTCCTAATTCATTAATTTCATATTTTAATAGATGGAATTCTACGTTTGACTCCGTAGTTCAACTCGTAAAGCTTTTAAAGAAAATGTAAACCAATGTCTTGATTTTTGCAATTTGCAAAGATTGACCAATAATGAAATAACATTTTTAGAAGAGTATTGCCAAGTAAAAACAAATATAATTAGCACATAAATTTAACCTTTAATAATTATTATTATTTATAATTATTTTATATGCAGTGTAATAATGTTTGTGTGTATAACTATTACAAAATGTAGGTTTGTATTTTAATGTTTAATTTGATTTTTAAGGTAATGGAACCTTTGGCACGTGCTTTGGACATTTTACAAGGTGAAAACGGTATGTACATGGGGTATTTATTGCCAGTCTTAAGCACTTTACGAGAAAAATTAGAAAACTTGAGCGCGAAGGGAGTTATTACAGAGTGCCATTCACTGCTTACTTCAATTCAACAAGGATTAACTAAAAGGTATGAGATAATGTAATAAATAAAAAATTTCACAAAAAAATTAACATAAGACTCCAACGATAACAATTAAATGTAAAGGAATTAAAGCACGCAAATATATATATTTAGTGAGTTCCAAGCTCTAAGTAATACGCAGAACTAAGTAAATAGTTTCGTAACAAAGATGATGCATGTGGCCTAATTTCTCTACACTTAAATAATTACAATAAATAATAACTAAATAACAAATAATATTTATAATAATAGGTATTGCTCAATTTTTTAAGTAAGGAAACAATTATATATCCATTAAATTTAGTATAACAAAAAAATAAAAATAAAAAATAACAATAATATTTTAACATTTTTAACATTTTTCTTATGCTAATAAAATAATAACTAATTTTAGATTCTCTACATTGTACGAAAAAAAAGAATTAATAATTGCAGCTTGTCTGCATCCAAAATTCAAATTGAATTGGTTTAAAATTAAGAAGGAAAAAATAAATAATACATAATATGTGATAATAATATATATATATATATATAACAATATATTACCACACACATATTATGTATTATTTATTTTTTCTTACTTTAATAATATTTAACCATTTTTAACATTATCATTACATCCATAATATTCATCATTATACCTTATTGTATGACAGATTATTCAAAGCTTCTTTCATTTTTCCTTTTATCTCCGATCTTCTCTGTATATCTCTTTCTATTGTCTATTCTTCATTCCTTCTTTAGCTTTCATAAAACATTTAAAAAAGTATTAATTTTAATAATGTTTGTATTTTTTATGAAAAACCGGAAACACCCTGTATACATATATATAATATATACATGATATTAAACAATATTATTTTACCTTAAATATGCAATAAATTTTTTTTCTTCTTCCCCTTTCACCTTTCTCTCTCTCTCCCTCTCTCCCTCTCCCTCTCCCTCTTTCTCCCTCTCTCTCTCTCTCTCTCCCCCTCCCTCTCTCTCTCTCTCTCTCTCTCTCTCTCTTAACCTCTTTCTTTCTTATTCTTCGTTGTCTGTAATTTCAAAGTTACTTTCTTTCCCTTCTCTTTCTTCTTCTCCCTATTTCTTTCTGTTTTCTATTAATCTTTTATATCTTCTTTAACTTTAAATAAAACATTTAAATGATTATTAACCTCAATCAAATTTTAACATTTAATATATGTGTGTGTGTGTGTGTGTGTGTGTGTGTGTGTGTGTGTGTGTGTGTGTGTGTGTGTGTGTAAAAATAGAAAACGAAAAAGGAAAAATGAAAGATTAAAAATGAAAAATTAAAATCCCCATAATTAAGAAAGAATTATTTTCTACAAAAATCAAAATACAAAATACCTGCGCTATTCGCACGTCTGTACACGTCCACCACACTGCACAATGATATATTATACGTATATATACGTATTACATAATTATTTTAATTACCTCTCGACAAAAATTGGTCCAATCAACAATACTATTTGGATTCATTTCCAATTCAGATTGTAAAAACTGTTGTCGGGGTGGACGTAACATCAAGAAATAAGCAATAAAACGACATGCTTTGCCTAAGCCTAGTCGAAAACGGAAGAAGAATGTTCCATTCAACGGGCTTAATTTGAAATTGCATTTCTTCCTTTGCCTTTTTCGTCCACGAATAATTTTATAATAATTACCAGTGCAATGAAACAATAATGTATTATTTATATATACAATATTAAGAATCGCGGACACTCAACTGTTTGCCTAATTACATTATTTTCACAAAGATACGAAACTAATCCTTCGTAATTGTGAGTTTAATACAGAAACTCGTAAAGTCACATGTTCACGTATTAAGAATCCAGCAACTACTAAACACAAGGAATATTTCTACAGCTTAAGCCTCTATTATTGTTATATGTACATATAAATGTAAACACATACCTAAGCGTGTTTATATTTCTGTTACCTTGTTTTGCCCTGTAAGCAGGAAACGGTGTGGGATGGACCTCGCTTCGCGTTCTAAAGTATATGCGTGGACACAGTGGGTTCCGCCCCCCCCCCCTACGGGAGGGCTCCACTTCCGAAAGATATAACCTAACCCATACTTATTTCTGATTTAAACTAAAATTTGGTTTGGGTTTAGAATTTTTGGGGGGTGGGGGTGCAGGGGGAAGAGTTTCACCCCTCCCTCTTCCACGCCTTCGACTTACCACACATAAATGAATGATCTGGTAGAGATTCATTTTATAAAACATACATGGTGTCTGAAATTTAGTTCGTGAAAATTCTTTTGTTAATAACTTTTTAATAAACAATGAGCGACGGCTAAAACCTTTTGCATGTTACTCAGGACAGTGACCTTCACAATATATGTCAAGGTCAAGGTCATCGGGACTGAGTCCCTCCATCGGTATATTTACCACACCCTGTATAAATGTATTGAAAATATATATTTGGAAAAACAGAGCTGTTTTTTGCAAATGTAATTTTTTTACCTTTATTTTTTTAACTTTAATTTTTAGCTTTTATCCTTTTAACTATAAATTTTTGCATAAAATATGTTTCCTTTAATTTTTTCACTTTAATTTTTTAACTGTTATTTTTTTAACATTAAATTTTTTTGTATTAAACTTTAATTTTTAAATTTTTTACATTTCTTGTCGTATTATCTTTTCTTGAATATACGTTTGAGTATATTTGGATTAAATAAATATGAATAATTATTTAGAAATATAAATAAAGTTTATTATATATATATATATATATTTACACCCCCTACTATACTATATATATATTTTATTGCATATATATTTACACCCCCTACTATACTATATATATATTTTATTGCATTTCATTTGCTTCTGCAAATAGAATAGAATGCAATATTAGATAGATAAAAGAATGCAAAATTTCGCAGTTTTAATTTTTTTGCATCTTACATTAAATAGATTTACTCTAATTATAGAAAAAATAATTCATCTGAATATTATACATTATATTTTTCTAAATTTACTTAGCGTGATTTTTTGATTTCACTTCTTTTTGATGCTAATATTTTAAGTTTTTTCCCGTTTATTAATAAAGATAAAGTATAATTTATAAATATAAATTTTGAAAAGAAATATTTCTGATGGCGATTAATTTTTGTTAAGGTAAAAAATATGTAATTTATATAATTTTTGAAAAGATAATATTTTTGATGGCGATTAATTTTTGTAAAGAACTATTTTGGCTAAAGAAAGATATACTTAGCGCTTTTTTTTACATTTATGATGTCTTTTTTAGACGGATTTCACATATTTTTGCAAAGTATAGTAAGACATTAAAAAATATATACGGGCGTGCGTGCGTGGGTGCAACTATCACCATGTCTTTCAATAATTGCGATAACATTTTCGTTCTCACTGTTTGTCTTTGTTTTTCGGTATGTTTTGCATATTTGTCAATATTTATATTATATCTTATTAAGAATATAATTATTCTCTCTCGCTTTCTCACTCTCCCTCTCTCTTCTTCCCCTCCAGCTCTCTCTCCCACTCACTCACTCTCTCTCTCACACACACTGTCTCTCTCTCTCTCCCCCTCTCTGTACGCACGCACACATTCACGCACAGGTACGTACTCACGCGCATATGCACATACAGCAAAATACAAATGCAAATGCGCGCGCACGCATAAGAGCGCGCGCATGATGAATGCGCGTACGTGTGCATGCATGCGTATGTACGTTTGCGTTCATGTGTGCGTGTCTACGTATGTGTGCGAGCGTAAGTACGTGTGTGTGCATGTGTGCGTGCGTACAGTGAGAAAGAGGGAGCGGGAGAGAAAGAGAAAGAGAGAGAGAGAGAGCATGAAAAAGAGAGGAAGAGAGAGAGAGAGAGTAGGAGAGAGAGAGAGAGCAAAAGAGAGAGAGCAGGAGTGAGAGCGGGAGAGAGAGTGCGAGAGAGAGAGAGAGAGAGAGCAGGAGGAGAGAGAAAAAGCGAGAGAGAGAAAGCGGAAGAGAGAGAGAAAGCGGGAGAGTAAGAAAAATCGGGAGAGAAATAGAATTGGTGCGGAATAAATGCGGATTAGGTGCGGAATTGTTGCGGAATTGTTGCGGAATAGATGCGGAATAGATGCGGAATTGGTTCGGAATAGGTGCTGAATAGATGCGGAATAGATGCGGAATGTATGCGGAATATATGCGGAAAGGATGTGGAATTGGTGCGGATGGATGCAGAATGGATGCGGAATGCATGCGGAATTGGTTCGGAATAGATGCGGAATGGATGCGGAATGTATGTAGATTAGGTGCCGATAGGTGCGAAATAGGTGCGGTATGGGTGCGGAATAGATGCGGAATGGATATGGAATAAATGCGGAATAGTTGCGGTATAGTTGCGGTGGTTGGGAATAAATGTGGAATGTTTGCGGAATGAATGCGGAAAGAATGCGGAATGAATGCGGAAAGATGCAGAATAGGTTTGGAATAGGTGTAAAATAGGCGCTTAGTATGTGTTATAAGAGAGAGAAAGTGGGAGAGAGAGAAAAGGAGAAAGCGGGAGAGAGAGAGAGAGAAAGCGGAAGAGGGAGAAAAAGCAGGAGGGAGAGAGAGAAAAAGCGGGAGAGAAAAAAGCGGGAGGGAAAGAGAGAGAAGGTGAGAGAAGGAGAGAAAGCGAAAGAAAGAAAGAGAGAGAAAGCAGTAGAGAAGAAGAGGAAGCGGGAGAGAGTAAGAGAAAGCGGAGAGAGAGAAAGCCGGAGAGAGAGGAAAAGCAGAAGGAAGACAGAGAGAAAGCGGGAAAGTGAGAAAAAGCGGAAGGGAGAGATAGAAAAAAGCGTGAGAGAGAGAGAGAGAGAGCGGGAGAGAGTAAGTGAGCGAGAGAGAGAAAAAGAGAGAGAGAGAGACCGGATTAGAAAGAGAAAGCGGAACGTGCGCACGCACACAATCTAGAAAAAAACACCATGTGGTCTTTCGACAGTAGCGCCATCTAGCGGTGTATCAGTGAACCTGGACAGATATAGCGGCTTGCGACAGTGGCGCCATCTAGCGGTGTATCTGTGAACCTGGACAAGTCCGACGACGTATCTGAATGACACATTTTCGGCAGAAAAATGCATGATATATATTAAGATCTTTACATCCAATGTATCTACCAGTTTGTCATTATGGTATCATTACATTCGGAAAAATCTATGTTTTCGATTGATGTGTTCATTTTCTCGAAAAGATGATCCGATGTACGAGATATTTCAATTCATTTTTAATTATTTTCGTGAAAACTTCCTCGTTCCGGTAAATGATACGCAGTAGCGTCTGCTAGTAAAATATTGAAAAGAAACTGTTTGAAAGTCAAACGCGATTTTAGATATTATCGACTTAATCGAACTTCTCGCATTCCGGGCAAACACATAAGCTCGGTGTCGGGTCGCGATTACGCGCCGAGAACCGCGTCACGCGCTTTTTCTTTTCGTCAGAGCGCCGAACGGCACGTGTTCGACACGCGATCGATTACCAGCTCTATTGTCCAAAAAGACGAAAAGACGAGGATCGCGCCACATTCCGCGATATATATACATATATATATATATATATATATATATATATGAATAAGGTAGTCTTCCGGATTCCAAGGCACGGCAACCGAAGCCGTCAGTCTCAACGTAACGCTCGAACCGTGAGATTCACCTGATCCTTTGGCGTATGGCCGGTAATTCTTTCAATCTGTTCGACCATTTTTCGTGTCGTTCTTTGCTCGTGTCGTCTTTTCTCTTGTCGTGTGAAGCTTGTGTCGTGTGTTTAATGAATCATCGAGTTCCTGCGTGAACCGATGTATTTTTTCTCTCGAGCGATCGCGTCGTGATCGCTGCGACACAAGTGAATCTCAGTTTACGGACTTGCCGTCTCGCCTCGTAGCACGTCAGTGATTTCGTTATAATTGAGACAGTACAAAGTATTCGCGCAACATAAGCAGCGAGTAATCAAATAATTAATCTAATTATTCATTAAGTTTTGTTATATTCGCGAGCTGATGATCGTATCTCCTTCGCGACCGTCCTCGGCCTCGCGCTCAAGATTTCCGTCGGCCGCGATCAAGATCTCCGTTGGCCGCGATCAAGATCTCCGATCTTCAAGATATCCGACTCGCTTAAAGGCCGCTTTCTAAGGGACGGAACAGAAGATCTCCGTTCGCTAGATTGATACGGATCGTCGCTCGCGCCAGCTTGTGAATTGTTATAAAATAAATGTTCACTATAGACGACACGACAGTTCACATTTTCTCTTCCTTCACTGATCCTTCAGCGGATCTTCGGATTCGCGCAACTTACCGTCTTCGCGTTCAAATCTGAACGGATTCCGGCACCCTCTCGTTTCTCTTTTTAAATTATTAATCGCGGGGGCCGATCTCCTCGATTCTCCGATCTCCTCCCCTCCGCGAACAGAAACGAAAGATATACTTAGCGAGACGCTACCGCGTCTCTTGATAATCAGATAAATTCAATGTTTATTTTAGAACAATAAAAATATTATCTTTTTATTAGTCTTACATCTAACATCACAATTGGTTTAATCACTACCCAACCAGAAATGATTGATCGAATCGACGATCGAAATTTGTAGCCGATTCGACTTAAAAATAGGCTTAAATTTCGATCAGTCATCGACAAGTCTGACGTTTATCTGTTCGATTTTTCAAAAATCAGTTTAATATCTGAATTCCCCTGTACGGGAATCGTATCAGAAATTAAACTGATAGAAATAATTACATATGTTATTAACCGCATTTTTAGGCCATATATATGCTCATGACATGAACTCGAATACGGGTATAGAAAATGAATAATGCACCGCATAGCAGTAAGCGAATAAACTACACTATTTTAATAATAGTAAATAAAGTATATACTGTGCTTTCCAGCTTTGTGTTTCGATGTAAAATTGACTGGAAGACAATAGAAATCTTATAGAAATATTCGCAATTGTTCAATTAATATAAAAACAATTTTTATAATGAAGTCGAAAATGACAAATATATCGACTAGTATTCGATCATCAACCATCCCATACAGCACACATTGTTGCAGAGAGCTTTCAGAAAGATTTCAAAATCATTTCAACGTATCACATTTCATGTGCAATGTGCATTTCTGAAAGGATTCTTCAATATGTCAAATGAAATGATGCAACAGAAATGTTTCTAAAATGTACCACATGCAGTAAATTTGAAAAAATAATGTGAGTGTTGCGAAAAGCTTTTGCATGAAATAATTTTGGAAACTGCGAAGTGATTTTAGTTCGTTCATTTACCACTATGCGACGTGCGATGCGCGTATCTAATCTATCTCGTATTTAAGTTTTAATCATGAGAATTATATATAGGCCTAGTTTACACCGAGCACTTGATACGCGTATCAAGTAGTGTATTTGAGCTGATCAACCAATAACTGAACCAATGTACTAGTTATTTACTATTTGATGCGCGTATTAAGTGCTCGGTGTAAACTAGGCCAAAGCTTGCAAAGAGCGGCTAATAAGATTAAAGATATACTCTACTTTAGTTTAATTTTTGATACCACCGCAAGAACTTCAAATATTAAATTGGTTGTTTATAAATCGGACAGATAAATGTCCGCTGAATGAACAAAAATCGTCTGTTCATTATCTACT
The DNA here is from genome assembly GCA_949152495.1 of Lasius fuliginosus. Lineage (NCBI taxonomy): Eukaryota > Metazoa > Arthropoda > Insecta > Hymenoptera > Formicidae > Lasius > Lasius fuliginosus. The sequence continues at coordinate 15,550,299 of OX424449.1, read as the reverse complement.
CAAGATGTAGCGTTCAATATTTGCAATCCTCTGAATATAATAAATTTAAATATCATTTCTGAAGTATTTTAAATTTATTTCAATAAGAGTTTTGTAATCTGTTTGCAATATTACAAAAACATTTCAGAATTATTTCAATTAGCCTTCAGCAATATTTCAAAAAGGTTTCAACCATTTCAGTAACCTTTTGGCAATATTTCAGAAAGGTTGCAGATTTGTTAGTAACCTTTCAACAAAACCTTTCTATAAGGTTTCAAATGCAAGAATCGCGGACATTTTGCTGTTCCAGAGCTGTTTCAGAGCTATTGCAGAAACATTTTGCAATGTTTATGATATGTTTCAATCCATCACATGAAATATTTCTAAGATATCTCTGAAAGGTTTCTGTGCTGTATGGGATTCATCAACGAATCGACGTCAATTCGACCAATCATTTCTGGCTGGGTAATTTTAGACAAAATTTGCGGCTTTTGAACACAGATAATAGAAAGAAGCAACTCTTGATGCCAAAACAATTTGATCGAAATCGGCTGATTTTCGATGTCAATTTCGATGTCGATGAATTTTCGATGAATCGACGTCGATTCGACATCTGCCTTCTCACTGGGTTGCTGTTAAATACAGTTCTTGCAGCAATTTGTGAATAGTCGTTCTTGACCTGAGCTAGCAACAAATCGCCTTCTATATTGGGCATTCTAGTCCGTTAACCGCATTAAACCTTGGCCTATCCTTACACTTTAGACATGTTTGAAACTGTCGAGAGTATTCAGTCAATCTGCTTCTGTCATGCATAATGAACTTTGGCACTTTTTTACGTATCAAAATCACATCACATATAAAACATTGTGAGGAGTCACTTTCTGTTCTTCACTTAAGATACAGAAGAAATATATTGAAACATTTAAGTTTTTATACAAGCTTCCCAGTGAGAAATGACAGGTCGGAAGGACTACTATTAGACGACTATGTCGTTTATGGTTGAAATTAGTATCTATTTAAACCATTTTTCAACTAATCGAAAATTTTGTTTCTACCCAGCCAGAAATATTAATAATATTGCGAATATTTCTATAAGATTTCTATTGTCTTTCAGTCAATTTTACATCAAAACAAAGCTGGAAGCGAGCAGAATCTGCAGCTTTTAGCCATTTATATAATTTATTAAAATAGTGTAGTTTATTCGCTTACCGCTAAGCGCACTATTCACTTTCTATACCCGTATTCGAGTTCTTGTCATGAGCATATATAAAGCCTGCAAAATGCGATTAATAACATATGTAATTATTTCTATCAGTTTAACTTCTGGTACAATTCCCGTATAGGGGAATTCAGATATTGAACTGATTTTTGGAAAATCGGACAGATAAATATCCGGTTTTCACTTATTCGGACAGAAATTGTCCGAATAAGTGAAGATATTTCGTTATTATCTACTTAAGATATAAAATAGAAATTTATCTGGCCCGAGAGAAATCGACTTGACCATTACGCAGTTCGAGTCGACAGGCGATCGACATGAGAGACAAAAAGAGGTCGATGTCTATTTCGATCCTATTTCTCACGTTTTATAAAAGTCTAATTTGAAGGACACAAAAACGTCTAATCGACCAAATTTTAGACGTCTATATCAACCGATCTCGGTTGAAAAGTCGTTGATACGACGTCTTTTCAACTAGTAATTTTTCACTGGGTTAAAAGTAGCTTGTATAATGTAAAAATTGAAGACTTTCAATGCTTGAGCTCCAAAAACAAAAATGGAATTAAAATGGACAATTAGCTTGAGACACAGCAAAAAAGCATAGTTAATCAATAAAAAGATTATTTATGTACATCTAAGAGATTTAGTTTTTAAGTAATTTTTAATATAGTAGAGTTCACATTAATCAACATTTACATCTAGACGTATTTGGAATGTCGTTCTAATAGTTTAATTTACTATATAAATTTATTATATTTACATTCAGAATGTAGATATACATACATATATTGAATTGTTTGCGCGTATTTATACATATATGCATACATATATAGGTACAATATAAATATATACTATAATAAATTAAGTAAGGCTCTGTTATACTCATGTGTCTGGATAAGAGGAGTAAGCAAGTGAGAGCCGGGCGTAAGAAATTAAACGCTAAGTCTTCAGTGATAATCTTCTTTATTTAAATTCGTATACGTTTCGGTCCTTTCTTTGGACCATCTTCAGCGATGTTTACAGTATGGTGTATACATTGATACTGACGGATTGTGAAATGACAAGATCATAAAAGGGGTGAACTTTTAAGTACGAAAACAGTAACAGATCATAGGTGATTTTTTTTTAAATTCTATTGATGCATTGAATCGAAGCAATTCATGAAGGGGCGAGATTAGGTGTGCCAATCGATAACTGAGTATAGATATATGCAGTCGGGTAATAAAAGTGAACCGAATTATTTAGTGCGCTCGTAACGGGATTAACTAACGACAATGGGGATAAATGTGGGCGTTCGCATGTTGATGTGTGACGCGCAATGCACCGGCGGACCTACACGGATTGTGTATCGGATTTGAGAGTAATCAGATTTTGTTTAGACGCTCAACAATTGTTGAGTATATGTGTTGTAAGCACTCCGTGTCGGTCTGTCGGTTCGGACTGTTTTTTTGTCGTTTGATATAAAGCATTTCGGACGTTAATCTTTTTCCTAAATTCATTTCTTCATCCAAGACTTCAACTCCGTCCCAATCAAAATCATGATCTAACAATCTGTGATCTGTGATCACAGATGGTTGCGAAGTGTTTCTGTTTATGTGACTGCGGTGCTCGGTGATACGTGTTTTTAGTAATCTGCCTGTTTGGCCCACGTACGACGCGTCGCAATTTTTACAATTTATTTTATATACTACATTTTTTCGTGAGTATTTCGGTAGCGGATCTTTATGGACTTTTATAAAAGAACGGAGCTTGTTCATGCCCGTGTAGGACATGATTGCATTCTGATCGCGGACTATGTGGTTGAATTGTTCCGAAAATCCCGGGACATACGGAATGTTAAAAAATATTGGGCGCTCCGTTGTCTCCTCCACGGAAACACCCCGTTCTCGATTGGGCGTCTTCTCACTCTTATTGAACAATGTTTTTAGTCTCGTATGGAGCTCTTGAAACACGAATGGTAATGGGTACCCATTTTCACGCAAAACTCTTATTACGAATTCGAGATTTTTTTGTTGAAATCTTGGATGAGATAATCGGATTGCTCTATCGACTAAGGACATGACGGTGTCCTTTTTGTGGCAAAGAGGGTGTTTGGACTCAAAATTGAGGTATCTACCCGAAAAAGTGGGTTTATGATACCAATCGAATTCGACAACATTGTCTCTGATAATAATGGTGGTGTCAAGGAAATTTAGGCGGTCGTCCGTACCCTCCTCCAGCGTGAATTGTAATCGTGGGTGGACGGAGTTAAATGAATTAAGAGTAAATTCTAGCATGGAGGACGGCACCGACAGCGCGATATCGTCTACATAACGAAAGTAGAATGGTAATTCAAATGAAAGAGTCCCTAGTACCCGCTTCTCCAGATCTTGTAAGATGATATCCGCGATAATGGGTGATAAAGGGAAGCCCATTGGCGTGCCGAAGGTTTGTTGGTAATGTACATTCTTGAAGGAGAAGAATGTGGAGTTGAGGACAAATCAAACCGCGCATAGGAATTCGTCGCGCGGTATGGAGCAATTCGATTCTATATGTTCCCATCTGTTGAGGATGCTCTCCATTGCCAGTTCCACAGGGATATTCGTGAAAAGCGAGACCACGTCCAATGAGATTAGTTTATAGTTGTCTTCAATGTGCAATCCCGTAAGTTTGTCAACCAACTCAAAGCTGTTATCGATATGGCTATGAGCCTTGGGGATCGATCCATGGATGATATTGTGGAGGAAGGTCGCAATGGAATGCAGTGGGCTTTTCACCGAAGACACGATGATGCGCAGAGGGCAGTTCGGTTTATGGATCTTCGGCAGACTATACGCTCTCGGCAAGACACCATCGCTACAGTTGAGCCGTCTGTATGTAGCGTAGTTAATGTAGTTCGATCTTTTCCACCTCGTGAGGATGTCATGAAGACCGTTGATGATTTTCCTTGTTGGGTCTTTCTTGACTACAGTGTAGGTGTCGTTGTCGGACAGGAGTGTTCTCATTTTGTTCAAATAGTCCTCCCTGTCGAGGGCTACAGTAACGTTGCCCTTGTCTGCTTTCGTGAAAATGATGTTCGTATTTTCAGCCGAACGAGCATAAATTTGCTCGTTGTGTGAGCTGCTCTGAATAAGGTCTTGTTTGTAGTTGCAGTGTCGAAAGGGTGGTCGGGGAGTTTCTTAATAATCGGGAAGGCTCTATTTCTGACAGCTGTCCGCGAGGTGGAAGGGAGTCTGTCGATGCTGTGCTCGAAGCTCTTCAAAAAATCTGTGATCGTTCTGTCTCTGCTTTTGGGAGGTAAACAAAAATTCTCTCCCAGTTGGAGTAAGCCTTGCACTTCTGGTGGGATGTGAGTGGATGTCAAATTTATGAACCACTTATTCCTTATTTCAAGAACCGACGGAGCAGGTTCTCGGAAGTTCCGTGGGTCCAGACAAGATTAACGTCCGAAATACTTTATATCAAACGACAAAAAAACAGTCTGAACCGACAGACCGACACGGAGTGCTTACAACACATATACTCAACAATTGTTGAGCGTCTAAACAAAATCTGATTACTCTCAAATCCGACACACAATCCGTGTAGGTCCGCCGGTGTATTGCGCGTCACACATCAACATGCGACCGCCCACATTTATCTCCATTGTCGTTAGTTAATCCCGTTACGAGCGCACTAAATAATTCGATTCACTTTTATTACCCGACTGCATATATCTATACTCAGTTATCGATTGGCACACCTAATCTCGCCCCTTCATGAATTGCTTCGATTCAATGCATCAATAGAATTAAAAAAAAAATCACCTATGATCTGTTACTGTTTTCGTACTTAAAAGTTCATCCCTTTTATGATCTTGTCATTTCACAATCCGTCAGTATCAATGTATACACCAAACATCGCTGAAGATGGTCCAAAGAAAGGACCGAAACGTACGAATTTAAATAAAGAAGATTATCACTGAAGACTTAGCGCTTAATTTCTTACGCCCGGCTCTCACTTGCCTACTCCTCTTATCCAAATAAATATATACGTATACAGGGTGGGCCATTTTAATCAATCCAATTATCTCCCGAACTATGCATTGTTTGAAAAAGTGTTTCAAATAGAACTTACTCTGTTTTAACGGGCACATCTTATTATGGACACAAGTTCTATCTAGGTGGAGATGCCTCCCAGATTTTAAGGTAATCTTTGTTTTTTTAAGTGGAACTACCCTAATTTTTTTATATAAATAGATAATATCCTTAAATAAATAATATCCTCGCAATTTTTGGCATAAAAAATTATAAGGGTCGGATGGCCAAAGAGTGACTAGTTTACAAGATATTTTATACTTTAATTTGGCATAATTTTACATAAGCTATGAAAGATCTCGTCCAATATTCATTTTTCGATGACCTTATACTTCAATACTTTTATGCACAAAATAATGACAGGAATCAATTGGTGTGAAGAAAACAGTTATTTTTTAGAAAAAATATGTAGTAGCTATTTGCAAATTACATATTTTTTTATTAAAAACAACTATGTTTTTTACATCAATTGATTCCTTTTATTATTTTATGCATACTTTAAAAGTATTGAGGTAAGGTAATCGAAAAATGAATATTTGAGGAGATCTTTCATAATTTATGTAAAATTATGCCAAATTAAAGTATAAAATATCTCGTAAACTGGTCACTTTTTGATTATCCTATCCTTATAATTTTTTATGCAAAAAATTGCGAGAAATTTATTTATATAAAAAAATTAGAGTAGTTCTATTTAAAAAAAACAAAATAATAATATACAAGCTCGTATTATAAAACTAAATGATTGATAGAAATTAGGTCTGTAACGAGCAATGATTGGTGTATTACGAGTAATTAACTTTATTTTTATGTAAAACGATTTAAAATATTCATTGAACAATACGTTTCGATAATACTTACTTGTGTCTCTTCAGCCGTGAGTGAAAGGTTACATCGAAATAAATGAATAAATCAATTTAGATTGTTAATGAGTTACAAAAAGACGCTGGATTTTTTCGCAACTTTTGTGTGACGACGTCGTGTGTGTTTTCATTGTTTTCGTGGTCACTCATCCTCTTTTTTGTGTGTTGGTGATGTTGTGTTGTTTGTGTCCGAATCATCATGATTAATTGGTCAAACTATAACAATATTATGTGACTAAACCGATTTAGATACAGATGCACTTTACATTGTAATTGATTTAGCTCACCTTTATTTTTATATATGTCAAAAGATTAAAATATTAATTTTGTCAAACAGAGTTAAACCAGTCGAATTCTAAGTTACGTGTATTAATTATAAATGTACATTAAATTGAGCTTTATTTATATCGCTTATTTTGGATGTTCGATAACAGACAGAGTAATACATTTGCAGATCAATCTTTATATATCTGACAGTAGGTGAGACCAAGGTTTAGAAATAAATATTATGGAGTTATTGACAATGGATTCAAGTAACGGAAAATAAGCTCTATCTAAATATTCAGTGTCTGCCATAGCGTTTAATCCATTTTTTGTTGTTTTATGTGGATTGTTTCAGAAATTAGCTTCTTGTAGTAATTTAGTTTCGTGGTCTAAGATTTTTATATTTTCCCAATCCATATTATGTTTGTATTCAACGATATGCTGAGACACTACCGATTGTTTCGATGTATTTTGTTTAATATTTATTTTATGTTCGTGTATTCTGGTTTTTAATTGCCTCTTGATCTGACCCACCCCTGGCGGAACAAATTTCTATTAATAACTACAAAATTCTACTAAAAATAAAAATTTGTAGAAATATTTACTTTTTGGTAGAAAAATCTACGCAATAGTATAACAAATTACAATATTCTAAAATCAAAAAATTATTACAAATAGTATTTCATGAAAATTTACAATTTTATACAAAATACTACAAAAATCTACAAATTTTAAAATTTTGGTGATAACGAAATTTTAAGTATTTAAAACATTTATTTAATTGTAGAATACTACAAGTATTTATAAAAAATTACAAAAGTGTTCCAATTCTAGCATTTTCACGTAGATTTTTGTAGCATTTCTTAAATTTGTGTAAAATTTCATAGATTATACGGGTTTTTTTGTTTTGCGTAGTTATTTTTATTTTTTTGTAGAATTTTTTCCGCCAGGGACGTAAGATGCGGTGCATTCTTGACAATTAATTTTGTAAATTACATTATTATTACAATCTGCCGGTGTAGTGTCTTTTTGTACTTTTATAAATTTGTTTAGGCGATTAAAACATTTGAAGCCAGCGGCAAATCCTGTCCCGCGAAATGATTTGCAAACATATTCGGAAAAATTTTTTATATAAGGGACTGCCATGAATATTTACTATTTCTCTCTTTTTCTTCTTCGATCATCAACGTTCCATTATTTTGTTTTAATTTTGTGGTTATCAATTTTTTTATTCTGACATGGGCATATTTGAAAATGAGATGAAGGGGATAACAATTATCCATGAGTGTGTTAACTATTTTGATGTTTTTTTCGTGGAATTGAGGATGAGATACGCTCTGTCTATTAAACTGTAAATGGTACCTATTTTATGGCAAGTCGGGTGGTTTGAAAAGTATGAAAGGTATCTGCCTGAGTGTTTTTTATGAAACCAGTCTGTAATAATACTATCGTTTTCAATTGTAATTTTGAGGTCCAGAAAACTTAAGCAGCGATCTACTTCTATCTCACTTGTAAACTGTATCCTGTCGTGATAGGAATTGAAAATGTCGATGATGTATTGGATGGAATTCTTTGGGGCCGCTAATAGGATATCATCAACATATCTGTAATATATAGGAAGTTTTATACCTATTTTAAATAGCGCTTTATTCTCGATGTCTTGTAAGACGATATCTGCTATTGCGGGGGATAATGGGGAACCCATGGGGGTTCCGAAAGTTTGTTTATAAATGATGTTATCGAAACAAAAGTATGTGGATGTCAAAATAAATTGGACGAGATTTAAAAATTCAGTTTTTGGAATGTCAGTTGAAGTCTTTATGTATGACCATCTATTAATGCCTTGAAGAGCTAATTGTATAGGAACGTTGGTAAACATAGATATGACATCTAAAGACATTAAGATGTGAGTTATTTAATTTTAAATTGGAAAGAACATTGGAAAGTTAAAAACTGTTTTCTATGTGGCTTCGAGCGGGGGATAAACTTTTAATTAATATGTTATGTACAAAATTAGCAATCGAATATAGTGGGCTATTTATAGATGAAACTATGATGCGTAGGGGAAATCCTTCTTTGTGTATTTTAGGGATTCTGTATGCTTTTGGTAAAAGTTTGTCACTCGATTTGAGCTGGTGGTATTGTTTTGGTGTTATGAAATTGTTATTGAGAAACTGTTTTAATCTATTGTTTAGTTTCTTTTCTATTTTTTTGATCGGGTTTTTTTCCATGACAGAATATGTGTTAGGATCGTTAAGCATTTCCCGCATTTGTATGTGTAATAAATAAGTATGTGTTTTTATCTAATGCTACCGTGGTGTTTCCTTTGTCTACGCGTGTGAAAACAATATCAGGATGTTCTTTTTTAAATTTTGATGTCGACTTATACATGTCATCTAGGAGTGTGTTGTCGGTAATAGAGTATTGATAAGTTCTATTATTAAATTTTTGTAGTTGTGGAATTACAATGTTACGAATGTTCTGTCTGGATATGATATCTAAATTATGTAAATTGCATTCAATGTCTTTTATGAACTCGATTATCAATTTGTCTTTTCGTTGGGTGAGGGAAAATCTTTCCCCTAATTGTAATAAGTTAGTAACATCTGACGGTATGTTTTGTCCCGATGTGTTTATAAACCATTTTTCATTAAGCTTTTTTAACGAATTGGATGCTGTTGATGAAAACATAGAAGGGTGGACAGAAATATGAATGGTGTCACTAGGATTTTTTTTAACCGGTTTGTGTAAAGAAAAATAAGAATGCGATGTTTGATTTATTGCTTGTTTTGTGTGATAATATTCGATGGGGTGTGTTTCTTTTAGTTTTCTTTCTTCTATTTTCTTTGTTAACCAATGAATTTTATTGTTGTTAATAGATGTTAATAGATGTTAATCGTGCATAACAATTATCAAATGATGCCCAGTGATATCTTTTCATTTCATTCCATATTCGTGGTGGTAAGGAAGAAGATAAACATACTGATAATTTATGGAGGTTGGATTTGTGTTGATGGATCTGTTTGTATGTGTCGGAGATTTCAAGTTTTATAATTCTGTGATTGAAGCCTTCCAATATTCTTTCCATCTTACGGATAGACCGCATATCAACAAATTTGATATTAACGTTATTTTTATCGTATAGGTGTTTTGGGGTAACATTATTTTTGAGGTGAGCTTTGAGTGAGTGTATACGCGAATACAATTTCACAACCTTGTAATTATTATTGATCCAATGTTTCAATGTCGATGATGTGTGACTTCCAAATTGATTAAATATAAATTTGTTATTAAAATAAAATGACGAAAAGGTGTTATGGTATCGCATTATGGCCTGCGCATAAACACTATAATGATATATACGAGCTCGTGTCATAAAACTAAATGATTGATAGAAATTAGGCCTAACGAGCAATGATTGGTGTATTACGAGTAATTAACTTTATTCTTATGTAAAATGATTTACAATAACATGAAACATTGGATCAATAATAATTACAAAGTTGTGAAACATTGATGAATTTTTTTTAATATACAATTTTATTTAAATTATAAAAAAGCGACTTTTCCCAAATAAAAATAGTAATGAAAACGTCATCCCCAAATGATTTCTAATCTCTCGATTCCGTTTAAAATATATATTAAATATAATCGTTATCTGCTAACTTGACGCTCGATAAAATTTTGTTATTAACAAAAAAATATTATTCCCCAAATGTTCAAATGATTTTCCTAAACTTCCCCAAACGATTCCCAAATTATATATAAAAAAGAATAATTAGAAAATATTTAATTTGTCTGCTAACTCTACGGCGGTACCATTGACGGCTAAAAATGTCAACATCCATCGCTGACAACTGACCAGCGCGAAAATTACTACAGATTGCACATTCTTCTTATAATAAAAAAAAAGAAAAAAACGAAATAAAATAATTAGCCGATCAATTTTTCAATTAAAAAAGTAAGATATATAGATTAATAAGTAATAATAATAAATAATAAATAATAATAATAAATAATAAATAATAATAAAATTAACCAGAAATAAGTTGGCGCTAGAAGTTTATTTTTAAATAAATAATAGCTCAAACGATTGCTCCTTAATTGCTCCGTTAGAATCCACAATTGCTCCCCTTTTAAAATTAATACTTTTTAAATATTTACAAAAAATGTAAAATTCATAATATTCACTGAAAAACATATTTCCAATAGTTTCCTGAAACTATATACATCATAAAACGATTGCTCCTTAATTGCTTCTTATTGCTCCATCATTATTTTCATGATTTAATGCTTTTTTTAACGAAAATTAATAAATTAATAATTTCCCAAGCGACGGCGGCGCCACATAGCGGCCGCCTAACGGAACTACATGGCTCAGCAACCAACGGCGGAATTATTCAAACATATTATACCGACTCTATTGTTTATAACCATATCTCAAAGAGTTTAAACAACATTTCTTATTGATTTGTCGGTAGAATAATTGCTCCTCGTTTGCTCTATTAGAATATTCGATCGCTCAGTTTGTATAATTAATTTTTTATGATATATTAGCAAAAAACCAATCGTTTTCTTGGAAAAACATATTTCCCGTAGTCTACTGCAAATATATCTAACATAAAACGATTGCTCCTTTCATATTTAAGATGGTCTTGAGTTGTCGTTACGCGTTGTTCGTTGCCGTCCTTGGACAGGACCAAACATGTTTCAACACGTTACAAATCACATTCAAACATTCTAATTTCGTTGCTAGAATACTTGATTGTGATTGGTTACGCCCTTACGTTTATGACTAAAACTTTTTTACGTGCAATAGTCTTAAGCCCGTATCAGTCTATGGATTGAAAATTTAAGATTAAAGATTGAAATTTGACTAATCAGAATAAAGGGAACTGAAATTTCTTTGTCTTTGATTGATCAAAATTCATTCTTCAATCTTTGATCTCAATGCGTAGTCTGATTCGGGCTTAAAGGCTGATATTACATTCATACGACAAAATGTTTGTCGGACGTAGCGATTGGCTATCGAATAGAGAATTTCTAGAGTCTCTATCGCGATTTTAAGAATTCTCCATCTGATTGCCAATTTATATATCCAATTTCCAATTAATTTATTAATTTTCGTTAAAAAAAGCATTAAATCATGAAAATAATGATGGAGCAATAAGGAGCAATTAAGGAGCAATCGTTTTATGATGTATATAGTTTCAGAAAACTATTGGTAATATGTTTTTCAGTGAATATTATGAGCGTTATTAACGTTAGTATGTAAGATCCTCTAGAGGATCCCTAATGTGATCAGATTCACGCGCGACATCTGTCTACCTATGATCACATGGCGAAAGCATTGGAAAGTGGAAAATAGTCCGTTGTAGGGATGGGTGATGTTTAAAAAAAGCATTGACATTTAAATAATCGATTTGTAAAAATAACGGTTTTTTAAAATTGATTATATTTGAAAAATATCGATAATAATCGATTATTTCTTGTTTTTTTAATATTAAGCTAACAACGCTTGGATTAAGCATTAAAAATTAAGATTAAAATTTGACCAATCAGGATAATAAAATTGCTCTATATATATAAATATGTGTGTGTATGTATGTATATAGCAAAAATATATAGAAATATCACATAAAATAAATTTTATCAATAAAAAATGTATTGTATATAAAGTAGGGAAAGAATAAATAATTTTTGCAAAAAAATAACGTTAGTATGTAAGATATATTTATAATAAAATAATGCACGCAAGTAAATGACAAAATCAAGTTTATTTTAGATGAGGGGGGGGGGAGAAGAAAGAAACAAAACTGATAAATTTGGTAATATATATCGGAATTATATAAAATGACACTATACACACACACACCTTTAGGCTGCTATTACATTCATATGAAAAAAAGTTTGTCGGACGTAGTGATTGGCTATTGAATAAAGAATATATGGGGTCTCTATCAGAAATCTATAAATTCTCTATCTGATAGCCAATCGCTGTGTTCGACAAACTTTTTCGCATGAATGTAATAGCAGCCTTATACGTCATCCCCAAGGCTGCTTTCCTTTTAGGGAACACAGTCGACACTTTTGACACAAATCGGCACACGACGCTTTCCATTTAGAATTTGATTCAAACTCAATCGACACTATTCGACTCTACTCGGGAGGAGAGTTGGAATGTGCTTTTGATCGAAGAACGCATCCGTTCCCAGTATTTCGCGATAGAATCTTTGAATCTAGTACTTATCCTTATTAAGGTTTGAATTGTTTGTGCAATAAAAAATAAACAATAAAAAATAAAAATATCTATTTTTATAATATATTTCGAGTGATAAAAATATTTATATACAGTATAATATATTATACATACATTTATAAAACTTGAAAACACGTTTGAGAAGTTTTACGATAAATCTTGTAAGGTTAGGTATTAAAAGTTCAGTGCACACTGTGTATCCGTTTCTGTGTATCGCGTTCCATTTAACTGTGACAAACTGTGCTCGAGTGTGTTAACCTGCGTCGATTTGTGTCTCCTAAAAGGAAAGCAACCTAAATGTGTACGTTCGAAAATCTTGTTAAGTTGTTAGTGAAATCTAGTAACCTTTATCTAATCTAATCTAGTAAAATTTAGTAACATCGATGAAAAAAACTATCGATGTAGCGATTAATCGAACATAAAAACATCGGATAAATAATCGATATCTTAATAAAAAAAGCATCGATATTCAAATAATCGAGTGATTCTTGCCCATCCCTAGTCCGTTGTCGTTCGTGAACGTGAGTGGATTTCTTTAAACGCGTTCCTTTGTGTGTCCTTTGTGAGTCCTTTGTGACCCTATTTTTCTGTGCCAGGATTGAGTCCTCAAGTACTTGATCCAACCCGTTTCGTATACATATTTAAAGAAGTAATCTTTACTACCTGTTGATGGCCTAGAGTGTGAAAATTATTCACACGGTGCCAATAAAAATAATAGAATAGAATAGAATAGAATAGAAAGTGGAAAATATTGGAGGTTGGAGCATAATATTAAAATAGTCGACAACACAATAGCAAAATAAAAATGAAGGGGCCTTCTAAAGTATATCAAATTTTATTTCATTATTTAGAAACATTAAGATGAAATTTTTAAACTTAATTTGTATAATTTTATATGTTACTTAATTTATAGATCTTAAATTCTACTTATTATTTATCTGAAGTAACAAAGATAGAACATAGAAGTCTCAATTACAAAGATATTTCTTATCGTACTTAAAAATTTAAATATTTGTTACGACTCTTTATTTGATCATGAAAATGTTTGTGTAGCTCCTATTAGGAAGAGAAAATCTAATAAATAAAAAATTTAATAAAATAAATTGAATAATTTCAGTTGAGCAAGGCAAAGTACAATGAGCATAATAGTGATTCTACTGAAGAAATAGAAGAGGAAGAAGTAGAGTTGGACAATTGTAAGATTGAATCTCCTATAATGAATCAAGAAAGGAAGAGGAAGAAAGTGACAGATGAATTAATTGAAGCAGTGCCTAAAAAGAAGATGTTTAAAAATGGTCTTTATAAGCAGCCGACGGTTGAAGAACTCAATCAACTTAGGGAAACTGAGAATTTATTTCATTCAAATTTGTTCCGGCTTCAAATTGAAGAGGTTCTCAGTGAAGTAAAGCTTAAAACTAAATATAAAGCATTATTTGAAATTTGGTTCAAGAAGTTGAAAGCAGCAATTGAATCTATCAAAGAGACTGAAGAAATTCCGGTTAGTAACATGACTTGATTGTGTTATTTATGTAATATAATGCAATAAAATATTAAGTAATTTAATAAGATAAATAATTTTATAATTCGACCTTAACTAGCAATGGCTTAAACGAGTTAAGTTAGAAGAATACTCATAGGGAGACGTGTCTCTTGGTTTGAGACTACAAGAATCCCCTGGTATCATACAACTATCTCGTAAATAAATAGGCGAGAAAAATATAGGTCCGAAAAGTCGCTGAAGCGGGAGTCGAACCCGCGTCTTTCGCTTGCCGGGCGACTGCTTTAACCATCTAAGCTATTCAGACCCTTTCGGTCCTATATTTTTCTCTAGCCTTATAAATTGGATGTTAGTAAACAAATTTGAGAAACATTATACCGGCTCTCTTCTAACTTAACTCGTTTAAGCCATTGCTAGTTAAGGTCGAATTATAAAATTATTTATCTTATTTAATTAATGACTAGCGACATTAAAAAATTATTAATTAAGTAATTTGTTATATATTAATTTTTCAGCTTGTAAATAATAATTTGGATGATAAATTAGGAGTTTGTATTCCTGTACCGCATGTACCAGAAGAAACTAAAAGTGTTTTTAAATTTTTAAAACCATCTAACATTAGTGTGATTGGATCTTATAATTCGGGATGTATTCTCGGGCCTACTGTTACCGTGGATGTAATGGTGGAAATGCCGACTGGTTTATTCCGAAAACAAGATTATCAGAATTACATATATTTTAGAAAGAGAGCGACATATCTGGCATTCATAACGTCAGTTATAGGGAACGATCTCGCGAAGAGTAAGAAATTTATCGGCAATGATTTAAGACCTTCCTTGAAACTTCGACCTAGTGGAAGATTGAACAAAAAGATAGATATAGTAATACATATATCTGCGCAGGAAACCAGCTTTAAACTGAACAGATTTTTACCAGAAAAAAATAGTGTTAGACCAGCATGGTATTTTGATAAGGAGTTTTTGGAAGATGGTAAGTCTATACAGACAATGAACGGAAAATTATTTATTGTGTAATTTTATATTGTAAGAATATAATCATTTATTGTATCTTATCCACAGCATCTCTACTGCCCACTCCGCACTATAATTCTTTAATACTGCGCGATTTAGTAATGTCAAGCATCAATTCCGAGGTTGCACAAGCAATAAGAGAGTATCCCAATTTGAGAGACGGTATAATTTTGCTGAAAATATGGTTGCGCCAACGCGAATTGAACAAAGGATACGACGGCTTCACCGGCCATATTGTCACAATGTTTGTGATCTATCTGTTGCGCATGAGAAAGCTTAATACATTTATGAGTAGTTATCAGATTGTGCGAAATGTCTGGATTTGTTTAGGTATCTTGAAAAATTGTTAACTAAACAACCGTTATTCTTTTGTATCTTGTTCTGTTCGAAATAAATAATTATATTTATTTTAAATAGCACAGGGAGATTGGTGCAAGGATGGAATTACCATGTGCGAGGATAAAGACAATCAGAAACAAGTCTCCCATTATCACAACTATTATGATTGTGTATTTCTTGATAGTACTGGCTATCACAATTTTGCAGCAAATCTGTCGAAGGGTACTTTCTCGTGGATACAGAGAGAAGCAGAGCTTTGCCTGAATCATTTGGATAATATACATGTGGACAGTTTTCAAGCACTTTTTATGCGAAGTGTACCATTTCATAGAGCATTTGATCAAATCTTATGGTAATTTGTGTAAAGAAATTGTATATAAATTTTTATATGCAGAGAAAATGCCAAATCTATTTTAATAACTTATTATTTCCATGTAGTTTCCAGAACAGGACAATTTCGGAGAAAATCCATGAAGAATCCAGCATTGACGACAAAATTAATTATGGGCCTGATAAGCGTAGTCAGGTGATCAAGTTACTTGTTGAAGTTTTGAAGAAAGGTCTAGGACGCAGAATTAATCGATTGTGCATATTACCCAGTGTATCTAAGGAATGGGAATGCACCCAAGATATTCCGGATGATTCTGGAATGCTCATGATTGGATTAGAATTAAATCCTGAAATATGTTTTGGCATCGTAGATAAAGGACCTGAAGCTAATTTACCAGAAGTAAGCAAGAACAATTACAATAATGTCTTAACAAAATAGTAAAGTAGTGTTATAATAAACGTCGTTTAAAATAATAATCTGTTAATGTCTATTACTTCATAGATTAATATTTTATATAATTAATATTCATTATATTATATAATATTAAATTACTACATCATATGCAGCAAACACAAGATAAAATTTGCTTATACTTTGCTTTGCAGGCAGCTGATTTTAGAAATTTTTGGGGCGTCATATCTGAATTACGCAGATTTAAAGATGGTTCTATTCGTGAGGCTGTGGTTTGGTCAAAAGGCAAGTCTCTCTCGCAGAAGAGAATAATATGCAAAAACATAGTAGCGTTCCTGCTAAAAACGAAGTTTAATATATTTAAAGATCAATATTTGTATGTTGCGGATCAATTGGAAGATTTGCTAAAGTTGCACAAGGTAATTTCACGATTACTATGTGTGGAAAGTTTATATTTAAACATATAATTCTGTCTTCAATTGACATATTTGCTCCTCAATTGTTATTATTATTTCCAAATATTTTGCATAATTCATGATTTGTATTACTTTCTAGTACAAAATAACACATTTTGTATACGGCACTGGTGAAGAAGCTACGCTGAAAGCTCTACAAGCTTTTAACGTCTTGGAGAAAAATTTGATGTCGCTTAATGATATGCCTCTGACGATTAACGGGGTTCAAGGCTCGAGTCCGGTTTTTCGATACACGGAAGTCTTTCCGCCGCTTGCTACCGTTCATCGGAGCATCGACGATATCACTGAAGAGGACAAAAATTGTTTAATCCTTTCTAAAAAAATCACGAAATGCCCCGCGTATGTTCATGCACTCGACGCAACGTTACAGTTATCAATCAGTGGAAAGTGGCCCGAGGAATTGGAAGCTATTAGAAAAACGAAAGCGGCATTTCACATACAAATCGCGGAATGCCTTAGAAAGCAGCATCAACTAAAAGCACAGGCCAATCCCTCATATATAAATGTGTATCAGGTGCATATAATAAGATTATATTAACAGAATATTGTTATAGTATTTATTATATACATTGTATAATAATTATAGGATAAATGAATATTGTGTGATATCTTACACCTGTAATTTTACGTTTTTCTCGCGAATATAAAAATTTCTTTTCGTTAGGACGGATTCGTTTTCCGATTAAGAGTGGCGCATCAAAAGGAAATCGCTTTATTGAAGCAAGTCACAGAAGATGGAGTGATTAAATACAAGGACAATGAAGAATCCATCGAGTTGGAAAATAAATTATTTCATTTGCCAAAATTGAGCAGCGCTTTGCACGGGTAAGAATTGATGAACCTAATCGTTAGGATAATTTGTAACGAATGGGGAATTAGAACATCCTTTATTTCTGAAAACAACATTCTTTCCTAGGTGAGCCAAATTTCATTCTTAGTGGATATCACCTAGAATTCCTTGACATAAAAAACGCGCGCGCGTTGCTGTAATTAATAATAAAATATATATATAAAAGATTTTTGACAAAAAATTATATTTTTATAAACTTAAAACCTATGATGTCAAAAGTTCAACAAAATTTACTGAAAAGTGAATAAGGGATGTATCTAACAATTTGTATGATAGATCAACTCTGCATAACAAATATAATAAACATGCGCAACATATATATCTTCAATTTTCATTTTCATAGATTGCATTCTCAACAACCATCGTTCGGTCCCGCTTGCTGTTTAGCAAAACGGTGGCTATCAGCACAACTGTTGGATAATACTCACATACCAGAAGTTGTAGTTGAATTGCTTATGGCGTCGGTATATCTAACGCCAGAACCTTATAAACCAGCTCAGATGCCACAAGTGGCATTTCTACGATTTTTGGAAGTTATTGCAAGAGCTCACTGGAATACCGATCCTGTCATCGTTAATTTCAATGGCGAAATGACCAGTGAGTTTCGACATCTTCATATATTTCCAGTTTTTCACCGCAACCATAAATATTTTTGCAACATATCAATTATTATGAAATGATTACTTAACTGAAATAATTAATTGATATAAGTCTTTCTCTTCTCTCTCCTTAAAGATTTATTACATTCAAATATATAAAAAAAATTAATAGAAACACAATCTCTTTGATTCCAAATTTATCAATATTATTGCTTCTGGATTTATTACATAAAAAAATATATATTAATATATTATATTAAATTTTCCAGATGAAGAAATCTCCGCCGTAGAAACATTATTTAATACAACTCGCGCTTCGTTACCATCTTTATTCATATCTACTCCTTATGATCAGCAGAAATCCTTATGGACAAAGAAAGCACCGTCTCAATTGATCTTAAATCGTATGAATGTACTCGCAAAGGAATCATTGAAACTATTCGATGATCTATTGTTGAATAATATGATGCTGGATGTAAAACCTATATTTCGTCCTTCGCTAAAAGAATACGATTGTTTGTTATATCTGAAATCAAATATAAACCCCAGAAGACTGCAGGCGGTTGATGTATCTAATAACGTGGAAATCGTAGATCTACATCCATACAAAGCACATTCACTTCAAAAAATTCCAGTCGCGGACTTTGATCCTGTGCAATGTTTCCTGAAAGATCTAAGAGTTAGTATTTTAGACAACTATTAATCAGTCATTTAATAAGCGATTGTATTGTTAAATGGTATGAATGCGTACACGTGTGCTTTGAAAAAAAGAAAAAAAAGGAAGAGAAAAAAAACGTATATTAATTTATATCATCGCGATTTAAATTATTGCGATATCTAAATATTTTTTGTATTCTACGTGTTTTTTTTTATTCTTCCAGGATGGTTACGGTGACTATGCCTTATTCTTCCACGACACTTACGGTGGTACGGTGATCGGAGTTCTGTTGAAACCCGCTGCTCTCGAGCACAAAGATTTTAAAGTGGCAGATGTTAATTGCAGAAAACTCGACGGCGATGGTAAACTCGCCTTAAATATATCGGCAATGATCGAAGACTTTTATGTTTTGGGAAGAGGCATTATACGCGCAATCAATGTTCCGAGTAAAAGATTTTCCTTAACGACGTCACAGTCAACTACGTACATTTAAAACTCGAAAATTCGTCTCGAAGTTTGTAAAATGTATCTACTGTAAATATAGAAAATAAATATATTTTATTACAAAGAAACTAAAGAGATATATACATATTAAAACATAATATATATATATATATATATATATATATATATACATATATAAAACTTGCTTATATCTTAATTATTTTTATAGTAATATCAAGATCATAGTAATAAAGCTATTATTCGATTTGAGTAACCTCTCTCCAGGGTTGGGAAAGTTATAGTACTTTATAACAGTAACTCGTTATCGTTACCGATTTTAAAAAGTAATTTATTACCATTAAAAAGTAGATTTGTTACAATTTTTATTTTTTTAATGCTATTACAAGACGAATTGTATATAAAATTATAATTTATAAGAATTACATGATTTAGTTTAAAATAAAAGTTAAATTTTATCGTAATTATTTATTAATATTTAAAAGAACTTAATGCTCTTATTTATTTGCCTGAAAATCATGCTGCCTAGATTCAAAAAGTAATGATAAATAACTGTTAAATTCGTTACTCGTTAAAATATATCGGTTATTTTTTTCGTTATAGACGAAATTTATAGCATTATTGTTATAGTACGGAGGAAAGGGGGGTAAGATGACGAATTACTAATTTTTCTAAGATAATAATAAATGACGATGCCCAACTCATTAGAGGCTTTTGATAATAATAAATAATCTCTTGTATTATATAGTTTGATTGATTTCAATTTGTCAATGAAAATAGATAATATAATAAAAAATATGTTTTGGATATACTCGTAATTAATACGATTAATAGTATCTTTCAACTTAATGTTTAATTCCATGTAATATTGGATTTTATTTAAATTGGTTTTAAATGTTCCTAAATAATTAATAATTATTTTTGTTTTGCCTTTATTTCTTTGTTATTTTATTTTAGATTATGTACTTATAAATAATTGTTTTTGTTTTAATGTTTTAATAATCTTTGTTTTTTTCAAGTCATAGAAATAATATTTCTTCTATTTTTATTTTATTTTTATATTCAAATATTCTAATAACAAAATAATATAAGAAGTTCATTACAATAAATTTTTAATCCATAAAAAGTCCATTTTTAATTAATTTGGCTTTTTTCGTCATTTTACCCAGGGATTGTTATCTCATTCTCTTTTCTTTTACTTTTTTCGGTAACGGCAGCGGCGATACTTACAAATAACGTGTTACTTTCTAATCCTCTGTCATTATACAAAAAAAAAAAAAAAAAAGAAAGAATATAGAGGATACTTTTTCACGAGCTCGATGAGCTCCTTTTTCATTATAAAGCACTGAATCACAAGACAATCTAACTGGAATGATCACATCGTACGAGCAGATGTATCTTTAATTGTTTTGCAGCCTTCAATCCAGGGTCGGTGTTAAACGACACTGCACGACTGGAAATATGTGCTGCTAGAATATCCTCATTAATCTAGTTGAATATTTAAAAAAATATATGTATCATCTTTCTTATTTCAAATAACGAATTAAGATGATAAATAATAAATTAATAAATATTAGAGTATACACAATCAATCAAAAATAATAAAACTATAGTAAAATAATAAGATTCAGCATTTTTTTAAATGTTATCTTGTTAAGTCATCGATAATTAATATCGTAATAGTTCGAGCTATAATCGTTTATGACCAAACGCTTTTCTTTCTTTACGTTTATTAAATATTTTATTATTAAATACTTAACATTCGTTATGGACATACTTTCATAGATAAATAACAGATAGTAAGCTATCAAAAATCTGACATTCGTGATTAATAATACTGTTGATAGGATAAAATGCTTATCGTATATCAAATAATCAATATAGTGAAAGATGACAATTGCGTAATGTTTTTTCTTAGATAGATGAATTATATTATTAGCCACTATTTTATATTTCTTATAATAAATAATATTTATATTTTAGTATGCAGTAACATCTTCTATGTATATGGAATTTTATTTTATACTTTTGTGTGTGTTTGGTAAATAGAAGCATAAACACATTTGATAAGGAATATTTTTAGTTTTACGCACTTGCATTTTCAATTCAGATTAGACTTCTTTTAAAATATTCTTTAAGATAGACTCGTGTGATACTCTTATTTGTGACGACATCGAAAGCGAGAAAATAACACGAAAATAGGTGCAAATAATTTTTGTAAATTATGTCCTAATAATGAAGGATTTAATTAAAATAAAAAACCGAGCATTTATATGCAGGTTTTTTTTTTTTTTTTTTTTTAATTAGTCATCTGTCATTCGAACATAATCATTTGTCATTTGGACATAATTTGCAAAAATATCTGCTATAGTGTAGACTCTAGAGTAAATGCAAGCGCTAAAACTACAACATTTAAAAAGATGTATAAACAATTTATGAAAACAATACTGCAGAGATATCGATGATTAAAAATCGGATATCAGATTGCTATGTAATCTACCTAGTAATGATTTGATATCTGATTTTTAATTATCGATGCGATGCGTGATTACCGTACTTTATACAACTGATACAGAATATTAGCAGAATGCAGTATTTGTTATTGCATTGGGCAAAAGTATATATAAGTTGATACGAACGGCACCGCTGATTCAGTCGCCACTAGGAATGGTGTAACGTACAAGATGCAACCACTGGAACGGAGCAGTAAGTGTATAGTTTCTTTGACTCGAAATCAAATAACAGACGAAAGACGTATCTGATAGATGTATGTGCAAGGGGTCATCTTGTACATCTTCAACTGACATTCTTCATACGTTTAAAAAAAACATTTATATTACTTAGCAATATGTAACATTTACTCAATAATATCCGTTGCATTTGTTTTAGCAATGCATTCTTTCATAATATTGCTGCTATTCGCTTTCGGCACTTTAGTTTGCGGCGATGATGTTGAGGAAGCCGACAATTTAAATACAGGAATAATTATGCCCATCAAAAATGGCGTTCTTCAAGTAAACATAATTAATCGCATCATGATACTCAATCTTACAAAAAATGGTGAGTCACAATGGTGAATACACATGTAACTCTTCTTCGTATTATTTTATTAAGTGAATTTTTCTACTTATTCCTATCAATCTCATAATGTGAGTTTCTTCTTATAAATTGATACAATTATTTTTTAATTTTCGTAAATTATAATGAAGAAACTACATCGATGAATGCAATATTTCTTCCAGACGGCGAGAATATGATAAACGTTCTTTATACAAAGACTCCATCGCAAACGCTGTCGAGTCCTTTCGTAATTGAGCAGAATTGCGGCGGTACTAATAGGCTTTGCGTAAAAAGTGCCAACGTTACACACACTACTATTCATGCTAGTAATGAGATCATCAACGTCACTCGCGTGGTAGCTAATCCTGCTGCCGAGCTCGTCGATTGTTATCAGTTCACCGAGGGTACGCAATGGTTCGGCGGCCCACAGCACCGCTATCAGCACTGGCCCGTGCAGCATATGTATTACGAGGAAGAACCATATTTGCCGACACATGCTGAAAACATGGCATTATCCGAGCGTTACTGGTTATCTGGCAAAGGAGTCTACATCTATGTGAATGAGACGAATCCGTTGTTTCTGGATCAGAACAATTACCGGGACAATTATCTATGCCTGATCGCAAAGAACAAGGCGCCCTATCGACGTCGTGATAGTGTTCAGCTCAACTACGAGCTAGGGGTTTTTCTGAATCCGAAAGCCGCTCATCAGCACATGGTGAAAACCCACTTGGGTAAACCGACAGGTCGTCCCAACGAAAGGATGATTCGACATCCCATATGGTCCACCTGGGCAAGGTACAAGGCTAATGTAACCGAAAAAGTTGTGGAGTCTTACGCGAACGAGATTATCGTTAATAAATTCAATAACAGTCAAATTGAAATTGATGACAATTGGGAAACCTGTTACGGTTCCGCCGTGTTTGATCCGGTCAAGTTTCCCAATGTCAGCGCTCTGGTACATCGATTGAAACAGAAAGGCTTCCGTGTCACGTTATGGATACATCCGTTCATCAACCGAGGCTGCGAACCCGCATACTCCACTGCGTTGAAAAACTCGTATTTTGTCAAAAATCTCGACGGACGCGTTCAGATGTCGTGGTGGCAAGGTAAGATCGCTGGCTAATTTAAAGAAAACATTATTCCTTATTAAAGGCTATAATCCTTTTCTCTTCTCTTTCCGCAGCGTTTGTTTAAAGTTTTAATATTAAGTGGCTAAATAATGAATCTCGGTAATTTAGTTCTAAATATATTGCATCAAAATTAATGAAAACTGATGACGTGAATATATTCGAAAAATTATTCGAATTACTTGAATGCTATTTTTATTCAGGTGTGGATGCCGCCACGATCGATTTCACGAATCCGAAAGCAGTAAGCTGGTGGGTGGCGCGGTTGAAGCTCCTTCAGAATCTAGGCATCGATAGCTTCAAATTTGATGCCGGCGAAGTGTCCTGGTTACCGCAGGTAGCGACGTTGAACGGCTCACTTCATATGCAGCCGGGAATATTCACGAAAGAATACGTCCAGGCGCTAGCCGCCAATTTTAACGATTATATCGAGGTGCGGGTAGGATGGCGTAGCCAAGACTTACCAATATTCGTTCGTATGATCGACAAAGACACCAGATGGACGTGGAACAATGGTCTCCCCACGCTAGTCACGACGCTGCTACAGATGAATCTCAACGGTTACGTCCACGTGTTACCGGACATGATCGGTGGCAATGGCTACCTGGACGGTTCGCTTAACGGCACGGAATATCCGCCTAAAGAGCTCTTCATCAGATGGCTGCAAGCCAACGTCTTCATGCCATCGTTGCAATATTCCTTCGTGCCATGGGACTTCGATAATGAAGTAAGTAATCTGAAAAATTATGTTTGAGATAAATGAAATGATGTGAAACATTTAAAAATATTGTTGAATATAATTTAACTTTTTTACAAAACATTAATCTGACGTAATAACACTTATTTGTATTTTATCAGACCATTGCCATCTGCAAGAAATATACCGATTTGCATGCTAATCAAACGTCAGAGATTCTAAAAGCCATGCAGCAGGCTATCACCAACGGCACGCCCGTAAATCCACCTATCTGGTGGGTCGATCCGACCAATAAAGAAGCTCACAAAATTAATGACGGTAAATTCGTAAAATTGTATTGTATATGTAGGATATTCTAGAATTAATAATCTATAATAAGTTACTTCTTTTCTTTTTCTCTTATCTATGAAAATTTATTCACATAGGAGAAAGATACTGACTTGATAAGGACTGAAAAGTACAAATGACATGATCTGTAAATAATGCATAATTAAATTTTGCTACTTAATCGGGTTGCAGAATATCTCCTTGGAGAGACTATATTGGTTGCTCCGGTAATTGAAGAAGGTGCCATCAGTCGCGATATCTATTTTCCTGCAGGAACATGGCTTGATCTGAATCAAGGAATGATCATCAATGGACCGAAATGGCTGAGAAACTATCCTGCTCCTCTAGACACACTTCCGTACTTTAAGAAATATTAATAATGATGCTAAAGAGAATTAAAATTTTGTATATAAAAATTTATTTGTTTAAATGTACAATTAAAAAGTAATAAAATTTAATGCAAAAAAATCTTGGCATTGCTATGAGAACAAATAATAACGTTTTGTGACTGATTTTGATAAAGAATTATTATTAATTATTATTAATATATCTTCAACCTCGATTTATTATTAATATCTTCTACCTTGAGATATAGTATTAAAACATTGACAAATGAAAATTGACGTGAAAATAATTCCACATGCTATTCTTGTGAGCTATTCTTTGAAATAAATTCATGTGAATTATATATTCTCATTTGGGATTATGACATCAGAAATGTTAAAATAACGAGAAAACAAGTGCGAAATTTTTGCTAATTATGTCCAAATGACAAACCTTATCGCATACCAAAATATGAACAACATTATTTATTACAAAAGATATGAAATAGTGACCAATATAATAAAATTTATTTATATGAATAAAAAAAGACATATTGTGCAATTATTCGCAATTGCAATCACTACATTGATTATTTGATATATGTGTGCGATAAGCATTTTATCATATCAACAATAATCAAGAATACCAAATTTTTTTATAAGTTTACTATTTATTTTACCTATCTGTTATTTATCTATTAAAATTAAAAATAACAACCCTGATAGAAATATTCTGTTGAAATTACAGTAAATTCATTAAAAATGCAAATGAAAATTACTTAATATAATTACTGAATCTATTTCATGAAGGTGCCATCAGTCGCGATATCTATTTTCCTGCGGGAACATGGCTCGATCAGAATCGAGGGACAATCATCAATGGACTGAAATGACTGAAAAACTATCCTACTTCCCTAGACATACCTTCGTACTTTAAGAAATATTAATAATGATGCTAAAGAGAATTAAAATCTCACATATAAAATATTTATTTGTACAAATGTATATAAATTGTCTTGCTATGTAGAATCAGATTTTTATTTGGAGATTATATGTATGTTTCCCCCCATAACATAGAAATATATTAACCAACAAAAGTTAAACCAATAAATAAATTTGCTACCTGTTTACCAATAAGGATCGTATCTCTGTGTTAAGTTTTTTAATCACTATATCGTCGGCCGCGTAACTTCCGGTTTTTAAAAGGGAGTCACGTTCCTCCCTCAGTGCTTTCAATCGGTCATTGTACTCTTCTGATTTATCGGACCCGATTTTATTACCGTTACAAGAAATCTTGAAGTAAACGTCGTCGGCTATTGTAAATATTCGATTGTAGTCTTCTTTCGAAGCAAAGGATTGTTTCGGCTTGATCACATCAATCTCTTTCTGAAGTTCTTTCAGCAAGATTTGATCGTTATTCAAAGCTCTTGTATCTACAGATAAAATTTCGGCCAGACTGAAAAATAAGATTTTATCGAATTATTGTAAAGCATCAAAATACATAAAAAAAGGAAATTCCATTTCTACTAAATTATATTTAAATGACATTGATTTTTTTGATAAATTTATGGTTAATTTTCCAAGATATTTAATATTGATAATAATTGCAAAATCACGAAAAATGATATTCTTTCATATTTTTGCTTCAATTCGATTATGAATTTGTCTAACAAGACTCTATCATGAACATTTTCGACTAAAATGAAACATCCTATAAAATAAGATTAATTGGCATAACATACTCCACATTTTTCAGCTCTTCTTTACTATTCTTGATTTGAACTTGCATGGCTTGTTGATGATCTACTTTCATTTTGTGTATCTCACGAACCGCTTTTCCCCACTGTTCTTTAAAAAATGATTTTCCCTTCTGGGCACTGTCTAATTTTTCCTCGAGAATTTTTAATTCTTGCAACAAAGACGCTGTCTGATCTTTAGTTAAAGATGCCTTTTGATACATTTGTAATTCATCCGCTTGTTTACTTGTTGACGATTTTAGAGTTTCATTTTCGTACAATAATATTTCTACTTGCGCCTCTAGAGCAGTTTTCTTCTCTTCTAATTTAGTGATCTACAGCATTATATAGATAAATTGTAATTTTACATTATTTGTAATCTCGAAAAAAACCTTCGTAAAAAAAAGTAAAAACAAGTACATAAGTAAGTATCTTAACCTATATACAGAAATAAAACTTGAAAATCAGTGTCAATATAACCACAATATAGTATACGGTTAACGGCACATTAAATCTTAAAAAAAAAAATAAATAAATAAATAAAACGAAAAAATAAAAAATTGTTAAATAACTTAAAAAGTTAAAAAATTAACTTTTCAAAAACAGATATAAAATTTAAGATTAGTCACAATCGAAAAATCCTATCGACATTATATAACAAAGTTCCATTACATTTTTTATTGTCACATTAGTGTTTGAGATATTTTAATCGAAAATATGATTAATAGAAAAATTTGGATAAAGAGAAGCTATAGAGTTCGACGATAGATAATAAGATGAACTTAATCACAGTCGATTTGTCATTACTCTTATGTACTTGTTGCGATACTATCGCGTCTCTTGATAATATCTATAAAGTAAATAAGGGATGCAGAAGCAGAGCAGAAGTGTATAAAACTGAAGTATACTTTACAAACCTTTGACGTAAGATCATTTTGCATCACGTCTAAAGAATCCTTAAGTTCTTGTAACTTAGTTTCATATCTCCATTGTAAATCTTCGTTTGCTTTAATTAATCTGGTCTCGTTTTCCAGGCTTTTTAATCTGCGCATTCTTAAGTCTTCAGTAGCGTTGTTTAAACTGTTGGCTAGTATCTTACATTGCTCGACGCTACATGCGAGTTTCGATTCTAGATTCTCTCTCTGTTTTCGCCATTCCTCGCTCAACATGTCCAGATGACGTTCTTCCTTCCTCTTGAGCTAATATATATTACATATAAATAAATTTTATTAAATATTGTTATATTATTTACCTCGTTTATTATTTACCTCGGCTTTAAACATTTCCTTTTGTCGTTCCTTCCACGTTTCAAGCTCATCTACTATTTTATATGCTAAGCTATCATCTAATATTGGTGGGCCTAGATTTTTACCTTTTAAAAAATATACATAAAAAATATATCACATTACCATTTCAGTAACAGTACAGAATTAAAGTATTAAACAATTATGTAATATAAAAACAAATGTTAAGAAAAAGTTTAATGGGCTTAACATATATTTTACCAATAGTTTCTTTCTTTAATATAAAGTGTGGTCCACGATTCTCTAGTTTAAGTACAATGTCTACTTCACCAAGTTTACATTGATCTGTATCGTACAAAGATAATTTATATTGACATTCAGGCTGAAAAAGATGTCTATTTTAATTATTATTTTATAAAATTTTCTCTGTACATATATATAACATTAATATTACCTTATCCTGATAAAATAAGGGTTTTACATCAAGCGTCGATAGTGACAATGGTTCAGCACCATTATTTGTATCATACATACTGATCTTTGGCGGGAAAGATTGTAATAATTGTTTTATTTCGTCTGGCGCAGATATAAAATGAAATTGGCATCCAATTTCTTGTAATTTAACTTTTTCGCCAGATAAAACTGGCATTGTCGCATGTACCATCGACGTGATCTCAGCTTTTGGATGATGAAATCTATGAAGAAAGATTATATATCACATAAAGTCAAAAAACAATTTTTTAAAATAAAATATTCGATTGAAAAAACATATTTAATCAAACAAACCGAAATTCAATTTGACGTCCAGATAATTTGGTAGATACCAATGTTATTGCCGCAAGTGAAATATGTAGGCAATAGCAATGGTAAGATCCTATAGATTTGGAATCTTTATCAACGCAGGATATTGCATTACACGAGCATGAATATGTAATTTTATCCATTTGATGTTTCAAGCATTGACAATCAGACTGTTCATTTGTACTTTTGCACTCTGTTGCACTAAACAATTTCATTTCACGAGGTATATTCTTGAAATTAAATTTTCCAAAATCGCCGCTAGGATTTCTGTGAGACTCTATCTCAGGACATCTCTAAAATCCAAGATTCTAAATTTTATATGTAAATATTATATACACTGATATAAAGCGATATTTTATGGATAGATGTTTGTATTAATCCATAATCGCTGTAGGATAAGAATTATTGACAAAATGGATAAGTTTCTATTCTACCTGACCGAGATTATTCATATTTTCTTCATTATGATATTGAGTACAAGATATTATAGGATTGTTGGGACTTATTATTGTATCAGGATTGTGCACAATATCCATTTTACTTTCAATATATTGCAGTTTAAGGGTTAAATCAAGATAGGATTTTTGATGTTGGTTTTCAATAGGTTTCTCTGTTGCATTTAGTTTAGTTAGAAAACATCGTTCATGTAGGATAATACTCGCGTTTGCAGTGCATTTGAGAAATTCTTGCAGATTGTCCACTGGTATTAATGATTGCAAATTAACTAATGATTCAGCTATTATATTATTTTCATGTTTTAAAAATATTAACAAATGTGGTTTCAATTGTAGATAATGTTTTAATACACTCAAAGAACTTCGTATTCTCACTATCACTTTTTCATGAAAGATACAAGATCTTTCGGACTCTATGTTGAACGATTTCAGTTCTACATCATTTTCTAAAACTCGGTATAAAAAACGCACAACACCACGATTGTTTAAATGTTCAGGTAATAACAGATGCAAGTTTTCTGTACACGTGGCTGTGATACTCAATAAAAATAATTCGTAACAGATATTTGGGGGGCCCACTTGGATCAATTGTTCATTGGGATGCAAATAAGGTATTATTTTATCACTTTGTAGAATAACATCATTGCCTGTCATCGAATTGCTTATCTGTGAGACAATACAATTTGATGATATCTGATATATACTTTATATAGCTAATTTTAATTACAAGCCAATAATAGTTTATTATAACATTAATATTTACTGTTAATTAAACTTAGGATACATTAATCATATAAAAGTATAACTTTATACTTTACCTCCACCATTGAATTTGAATCTGTACTTTTTCGATTTTCAACTCTTAATGTAAGAAGTAATTCAGGTTTTTGTACTTTAAGATCATTTCTTAATCCCAACAATTTGTGCCAATTTGCTTTCGGGCTCAAATCTCCATGTTTAGATATTATGTGGGCAGAACGTATACTTAACAGAACATATCCAATTCTCTCTTTAGCCTTGTTCTCTTTAAAAGCAAAGCATTCTAATTTCAATGTGGCTTGCCCTGATCGCATTCTATAAATAAATACAAAATGAAATATATTTGTTATATTTTATTCTTTCTTAGTATTAATAGTAACTTTACAAAATAGAATATACTTACTTTCTTAATGCAGTTTTATTGGTCTCCCAAATCAAGTCAGTTGCATATTGTGGATTTGAATTTGGCTCTATCTTGTCAGTTTCTAGAGAATGCCCATTTAAAGTTCCAATCAATAATGTTGGTTGTAAGACTTGTTCAAAACCTTTTCCTACATCATATATGCATATAAAATTTTATGATTGCAATAATTGCAATAATTCGTATACAAAATTCTTTTTTTGGATTTAAAATATATATATATCAATCTTTTATTTATAAAAAATCTATTCATGTTTTTTTTTTGTAATATGAACGTATAATTCATAAATATGTAATATAAACGTATAATTCATAAACGTACAGTTCCTTTTATAGTGTATAAATTGATAGTTTTCTTCTTTTCTTAAGATAGCTCTATTTTTATCATTTTTATCATTATTTGCAATATAATTATAAAAATAAATCAGTAATGGAAATACGTATAATTCCAGAAGTTGAATGCTAAAGATAATAACTTAGGTATCTATGTAAAAAGATATCTTACCTTCTTTTATGCTCAAAATAATTTGCACGTCAGATTCAACCGCTTCTATCATATTTCGTTACGTTTCATAAAATATTGCATATAAAATATAACAAATCCCCTGGCGCAAATATATCGCTATATAAATATTTACGCACTCTCCGAGATTCAAATCCGCTGCCATGGAAACGGATCCGCGTAAACACGAAGATTTCGTAGATATATTTTATTCAGAGGATATTATAAATAGATATAAAAATATTATAAAAATTGTTAAATATATATTTAGTCCAAAGGTAATATAATTTGTTAATACAAATTATTAATCGAAATTCTCTTTGTAAATTATATAAAATACTGCCTCAAAAGAAATTCAGCGAGAAATCAACATCGTAAGATGTCGCAGTATGTACTTCTGTCATACGAGGCTGACAACTTCAGCTAAAATTGAGAACATATCTGGGAATTTTGAAAAGTTTTCATTTGCCATCAATGGTGCACGAGACATGCGATATTGACCCTAGATCCAAATAACCAATCAATTACTAGAATGCTAGGGCTACATTGTTCGTATTGGAGATATTTGATTGACCAATCAGATTAAAGAAATTTTTATCCCCGATTGGTCAATCGAATGCTCTGTAGAATGAATCGAGATCTAGTGAATTTTGGTTTTTAAGAAGACACATTTGTTCCCAGATTCAAAAACAGCAGTGGTAAACAATTCGTGTGTGCGGAAGATCTCTTATTTACAAGAAATTTTGTAATCTCTCAATAATGGAGCTGGATAAGTTGGAGCAATCCGTGAAGAGCCTAAATGCGGTGCTCAACAAGTTTCCGATCGGTGCGATTACGTTGGATGATTTCAAACCCGTCGAGGAGAAGATCCAGACGGCTAGGAAGTCCTTGATGCATTTGAATGCCAGATTATTAATGTTTAAAGCAAAATATAAACGTATGTCGTTAATACTGCTCGGCGCACGAATTTCGCTTTGAAATCTTTGAAATTGTTGCATTGCAGAGTACACGGATAACAGACCAAGGCGAAAAGATGTTGGGAAAGACGAAGAAGACGTTGGGAGTGTATTGCAGAATGTTATAAGTGACACACTTATAAATGCCAAGACTATCAAATTATGTCTTCATAGTACCACTATTCTTTCTATACTCAGTAATAAGGAAGGCGATGTAAAAGACCAAAAGTAAGAAGTGTTTATATAAATGTTACCTACTATTGGATCGATATTAGATATGAAGTCAAGATTCAGATGCACTAAAATTTCAATTCCGTTCCAGAAAACTTTATACCTATATGAGTAAGTTACTCGCTCTCAATGACAGTATTATGGCCACTCAAGAGGCCATTGAGAAAGATTCTCAACTACAGTTAGATCTAAAAGTAGAATGTCAAAAGGCACTGTTTGATTACCAAAATTTTTTAGAAGAACAGGGACAGATACGAAATAAGAGATTACAGGAAACATATCCTGAAATTGTAGAGTGAGTAAAGTTGCAAATGTCAATTTATCTCATTGTATCATAATTCTCACAACTAAAATCTTTTTCAGAAATAAAAACAGAATGGAAAGAACTTTACGGAAGGTAAATATAATGAAGAAACTCATTAGAAATTTTATAGCAGCAAGCAGTTATATGATAGTAAAACAGCCAATATTGTTAGAGATGATGGAGAAGCACAGAGAACTAATAAATGTCGAAACGATACTCAAAGTGTCCCAAAATAATGAAGATGTTGCAAATGTATAACAGAAAGAGAGAGAGAGAGAGAGAGAGAAAGATAGAGAATAAAAGAATCTCAAAGAGAAAATACGCAGGAATTCATTATGAACTTTTTTCTCTTTTCTTACTTGCTAAGCGCAATAGACACAACACATATTTACAAGAATAAGCTTCCACGCAAATCTCAATGTCTTTTTTTTTCCCCTTTTTTTAAGTTCTATTAAAGCGCCTTGTCAGACGGTGGTTTGTATAAGTTAATCGTTAAATAAAGCATAATTGATATTGTATATAAGTTAAAAATTAGGATAGTAATCACAGCTTACGTATATATAGTAAAATTTTCACTATAGGGGGAGAGAGATGTACACATTCATGTTTTTAAAATCTGTATAGTAGAGAGACTCGCGTATATGATTTTATATATATATATATATATATAATATATATATATATATATATATAATTTACGTATTATACATATATAATATTAACCATCGTGTGCAGTAAAATGCAAATGTAAGACAATCAATTTTTCTTTTTTCATGGTCCGGTGTGTATGTATATCATTCAGTCTCGTTATATATATTTCATCCATTTCTTATGTAGACCACTCTCCTCTTGTTCACAATCGTATGTGTATGTGTGTGTATAAATATATATATATATATATATATATATATATATGCATACACACACACATACTTTTCACAGTAAAAGTAGTACTAAAACAATTTAATCACTATATACACAAGGTAGATCAGTTCAAGACGAGTGGAAAGAAAACGAATCCACTTGAAGGAAGCTGCGTTGAATTTCATCAAAAAATGTAATATTCTCGGATTGGGGTTTTATGTTATCCGGCAAAATCGAAGGGAAACAATCTTGTAGAATGTACGGGATATTTCTACAAAAAAAGATATTTCTACAAATAATGTAATTTCCAGGATTGAGAAATAACACATTATTTGTAACGCTATTACAGTTACTGGTTACGCCGTTACAGTTACTTTTTTTTGCAAATAACTTTTAATGGCGTTTCAAATTTTATTTGTAATGGTAAAAGTAACTTTATTACGTTTTTCGGTAATGAATAACGAATTAAACAATTTTACTTTTATCATTACTTTTTTAAACCTACTCGATATAATTTTCATACACAGAAAGATATTGATTAAGAGTGTTGAAATGCGGCATGACATAAAAGCTGCTGGAAGCTTTTTTTAGTATCTCGTTTCTGTACTTTGTAAAAGACATTTAATTAAAACAAGGCGATTTTGACCACATTTATGAATCTAGTGAGAGAAAACTAACAATAAGAAAACTTTGTCTTTTTTATTTACATTTACAACATTCAAAAATTTTAGAAACATTTTGTTGCAACTTTTAAACATTTTTTTTATTCAAAATTAATTATCAAAATTATTACACTTTATATCAAATGAGCGATATCACTATTAAAATTATATCGCTTTTGTTATATTTTAATATAAAATGTTTAAAAATGTAAATTTTAACTTGATCTTATATCAACATTAAAAAAGTAATGGAAACTGTAACGGTTCGTTATTATTTTAATAACAATAACAGTAATGAGTTACTTTTAAAAATTGATAACCAGTAATGGTAATTAGTTACTTTTCAGAAAAGGAACGGTAACACGGTAACGAGTTATTTTTATAACGTAACTCGTTATCATTCTTTTCTCAATCCTGATAATTTCATTAGCTTCCTCTTAAAGAACACATCCATTTCTCAGTGGCATTATTTCGATTACATAATAATAAGAAAATTATCACGATAAGGATACTAGTCTCACATTGGTAATAATATCTTACTGAAAAAATTATGTTTGTTATAATGTAACTCTATATATAGACACAAATTGAAGTAAAGATACGCTTTGCATTGTACATTAATTTTCTATTTTTTTTTTGTTTTCTTATTTCGATTTTTCACTGTTTCTCCTCGTGTGTCTTTGCACATTGCAAAAATTATGCCTCATAGACGCACGCACGCACGATCGCTTTACTGATTTAATGTCTCTTTGCCTCGTAAATAAAAAATTCGCGTACTCTATAATAAAATATTAAACATACATGCACGCACATACACACAACACAGGCGTACGATACTAAATGCACGTAAGCTGCCAATTTCATAAAAACGGCGATTTATTATGATCATTAGCAATTATAGCAATTTTATTCTTC
The DNA here is from genome assembly GCA_949152495.1 of Lasius fuliginosus. Classification (NCBI taxonomy): domain Eukaryota; kingdom Metazoa; phylum Arthropoda; class Insecta; order Hymenoptera; family Formicidae; genus Lasius; species Lasius fuliginosus. The sequence continues at coordinate 15,515,621 of OX424449.1, read as the reverse complement.
AACAATTCATCCATTAAAACAATACGAACATATAGTAAGTCAAAAATGCGTATGCATATAAGCCTTACTATGCGCGTCATTTGACTTTCTCCAGATGAGAGATTATATATAGTGCTTGATTATAACTTAATCTCACGTGTTTTATTGAGACGGTGGTTCTCCAACATACACTGTCATAAATCGATATCAACGTAACTAAACAACACAACACACGAGGGAAAACGCGTTATCTAATTTCTTTTCTCCAAGTTACACTTTACAACAAGATATTTTAGTAGTTACGCAGCCTCATTTCCATAGATACGCACGACCACGGTATCGATATATCGATATATCATCGTCGTTTGAGCCGATGAGCCGGGGAATGAAAGACACGAGGATACATCGATCCTGGTCCACACAATCTATTCGTACCATTTACAAATATACAAAAAAGGAAAAGAAAAAAAAAAAAAAAAAAGAAAAATTCTCTTTCCGAGCGAAGATGGTCATTTTACATTACAACGAGCCGTAATCCCATTCTTAAGCGTGTAACGCACGACAATCGCTCCTCTCTCCGTGCAAGGTATGTAACCTAGGGAGAAACGGAAAGGTTCGTGTGTGTGTGTCTGTGTACCGTTTACAATGTCCGAGGAGACGAGGACTCTTTTACTCACAACCATACTTAACCAGCAGTCAGTCGTGTTATATTAATAAAAATCGTGTGACTTCGCCCGCGCGCGCTTTGAAAAATCGGCTAAAAAACTACGGGCTAAACGTCTTGCGCAACAGGATATTTGTTATAATTAACGCCAACAACGCGGATTCCCCGGTGTGGCAGGACAGTGATATAAATATCGGAGACACTCTCTCCCTCTGTCGCGTGGACTTCTCGCGGCGCACGCAAGCACGCCTTCTCCTCGCGATCAGATATTACAATTATATGTGCCGCTCGCTATTGGATCACGTACGCGATTCAGCGTCTTATGTACAATAATATGGTAGTTACAACTTACGCTAAACTACGAATCAGCCTCGTCGAAGAAAAAAAAGCGCTTTGAAGTAACGTCTCTTCTCGACTCGTTCTCTTTCCACGCACGCGAATCATACACATGCGGATATCACCAATCATTCATCACTCACTCTCTTTCCGCTGATATCGACGTCTCGATTGTTTCGACGATCGTTTGTCAATCGCGGCTAGCTCACAAAAAAAGGAACGATACCCTCGGTGCGTTCTCGATAGTGGGAAAATACAGATAATGAGAGTGAGAGAGAGAGAGAGAGAGAGAGAGAGAGAGAGAGAGAGAGAGAGAGAGGAGGGAGGGAGGAAATTCACAGAGTATAATCTAGAGATTCTGATCTCTATCTTTTTAAGCGTATCACTTTTCAAGACTGTCCGACAGAAGCGGTTCTCTCTCTCTCTCTCTCTCTCTCTCTCTCTCTCTCTCTCTCTCTCTCTCTCTCTCTCTCTCTCTCTTCCGTCTTTCATTCGCTTTATATTCGTACGAGAGCACGGCCATGTATTACAATACGGCTCGAGTACGTAACAGCTCCGTAAGTACATGGGTTTCTGTCATCGGACGCGCTTGTCGGCGGGTATGTAACATGGATACAAAGTGGGTGGTATGTACGCAAACGCGTGTTACACAATACGGCGCGTACATCTCTCGGGAGTGGTACAAAGTCATCGGCCGGACTATCTAGCGTAAGTGTGGACGTAACAGTTTATTTCGTACTCGCCGCTTCCGCGCGAGTTCTCCTTCGACTCGCTACATACCACGTTCCTGCAAAAAGAAACAGATTTGTGTCATTTTTAGAGATAAAGATAATTGTCCACGAGAGTATTTTTTTCTGAGAAATTCGGAAGAAATAGATTTATATTTCTCAGATTTTTTTTATAGAGAGAAGAAATTTAATATTGTGGAGGAGTTTGCATATATTATTTGAATTTCTCAATACTGATTCCAGATCTAAATACCACGTTTTAAAAAATGTTACAATTTATGAAATTTTTATCCAGAAGAGAATTAAATAGAATTAAATAGAATTTTGTTCAAAGTTGAATTTAAATTATAGATAGTTCAAACATCCTTACTTGTTTGTTTAATCGATACAGCTGACGAGATTCTTTTGCTCTCCCATGATCTTCCAGTATGTGTATTTTCGTCTCATTTATCTCTTGGTCGCTTAAATGTTTCAATGTTGCGAGCCATTAACAGAAAATCGCACGTCTCACTCCATATGAATCCTTGCAAATGCCTTGCAACGTAACGCTCTTCTTGTCACATTATATGGGGAGAATAATGATTAAATATGTTCGCAGCAGAGAGCTCTCGTTACAGTGAATCTTTACGTTATTGCATATTACTCGATAATTTTGCGCCTTTGTTTAGATCAATTTGTTTCAGATGGAAATCACGTATAACATTCAGATTTTATTACCAATTCCGACGACGTAAGTCTTCTAGAAATCGAAATAGAATCTGACGCATACATACGGTTGCTTCTCCTTCTCTCATTTCTCGTTATGTTCTTTTTGATAATCTCGAAAACATGCACGGAAACAAGAACTATCCTCGAATGTCGCATTATCTTCTCAGAAGATGATCTATATCGAAAGAAACGTTTTTCTTATTTCTCTTTTTCCATTTTCCCTCTTTCTTGAATCGGTACACACTGATGGAAAACGAATCGATTGTCACGAGTATCATCTAATTTCAACTTGTTCCTCGCACACATTTATGTGTCAATGAGAACTTTCATTATATACGCTATAAAGTCTACAGACAGAAAAACCTTATTTCATCGATATGTTACGTAAAATGTAATTGTTTCAATTGTTTGTCGCGCAAGATAAGTCACTCTATCGTATGATAATTTCGTTTTAGAAGGCATGAAACCAAAATTTTTGATACT
>OX424449.1:15187223-15512523 GCA_949152495.1 Lasius fuliginosus | reverse complement strand
ATACTGCTTGGAAAATGTGCGGATTTTCTGTCTCGCTGTATTTAAAATTATGAATATGTACAGGCGGATGGGACATTACTTTAAAAAAAAATACGCAAACGATATGATATAAGAAGATATTCACGTATACGAGGAAAAATATTTCGCGTTTCGTTTGAGAAATAAACGTTAGTCGTATAGCGTGAAATGTTTTTAATGTATATCAATCACAATCCGTGCAGTCGATAATAGAATTGATGGTGACGTATGATAGAATTATCGTACATCCATGATCCTCGTATAGAAAAAACAGGCAGTGTAGATGTTAAAGAAACCATTTCTATAATTAATGCGCATTCGGATAATTTGAACTTTGTACATATTTAGTATTATTTTGATAATGCTTATTAATGACGTTCTAATACTGCTCTATTCTTTCATATTTTCTACAATATACAACTCAAAATTAAAATTACAAAATCTGATTACCAGATACAAAATCATATAACATGACAATGATGCAATAAATATTTCAATATATATTAAAATTATTTCTTGATAGATAGAATTTAAAAAAGAATCCAAAATCAAAAGATACGTAATATAAAATCAGACATGTGCGAATTTTTGCTTCATATAGTAGGTATACTATACGTTCTCGCGATTGATAGAGACGCGAAAGCGAGAACACTTATTCACGAATATTCGACATCCTAATCCCATCCCGAAAACGCGATCGTCGTTTTTCAGTTTCATGCCTTTCAGAGGATTATAATCAGACTTCGCGACAATCGAAATCTCTCAATTACAATAAATCCGGAATAATACACTACGCTCGTTTATCCTGTAGGGCTGTGAATATACAATGAGATCTGTGATAATTTCAATTCGATATAATTCACAGTATATATGCGATCGCTAACGTGGCCGTCCATCGCACAACGCGGCATTATTAAAAAGCGTCCCCGTGATACAAGAAGAGAGTCGTAGGCACAAACAAGTTCTCTCAACATCAGTATGTCAATTCTCTCTTACTTCTATGATCCTCCATTCATTGATTCACCGGTACCGACGACCGGCCGATGACGACTATTCTCAGTCAACAGCGACATGTCAATATGTTGATGACATTGATAGCAATGTAATGGATAACCGCGAGTGCGGACAATAGGAATGATAATGGTGATGAAAATAAAAACGATAATGATGACGATGAGGATGAGGAGTACGATCAACGTAATAATTAGAGATTAATAATAATAATAATGAAATAAAATAATATATAATAATGAAGGATAATCATTATAATAATAGTACTCATAGTGCTAGTAGTAGTAATAGTAGCAGTAGTAAGTAGTAATAGTAGTGGGCAGCAACAAGATGAAATGTAATCATGACAATAGTAGCAATAATAATAGCACGAGGTCACTTTTCTTGGCTAAACGAGAGGATTTATTCAGTAAGTAGGTAAGTGGATTCGCCAACGTCTCTTGACTTCTATCGGTAGCTCAAGGCCACTAGGAATATTCATTGACTTATTTACAACGATAAGAGGAGAGAAAAAATGAATCAAACGAAACACGCATACGCAAGATGCATGCGACATGCATCGAAAAAGATGGATACCGGTTGCTAGAGACGTGAATGTGTCTCTGTGAATTTACTTTTTAATGAAAATTTAAAATGGCCATCTAAGCATTCAACAATCGAGTTTATCGGCTCGAGGAACGAGAATTACATCTCGCCGGATAAACACGCGGAAAACATATAAAAGTTCGTTTCAACCATTCTATGTTTCGTGAATTTTTACATTGCAGTATTACGAAAAAAATATAAAGAAAAATGCATTCTGTCTCATTAATCATTGGCTAATTAGAGACCAATAATTAAATTTTTTCTAAAAAAAATTCCAATTTGTGCGCGTCGCAGAATACATCTACTTTGTCCAACTATTCAGATGTATTCTGTATTCTCATACATGTGTGTGTACAACGTATAAAAAAAATAAAAGAGGGGGATCTTTGAAAGTGGATCTGACAATTTCCGCGAAGGTTCAACGAAGAGACTCGTTATCAAGTTCTCGTGGATCGGCCGTGCTTTCTTTGCAACGCAAACGCAGCTAAAAACAATTCTACATAATCGCACATGATAACGCGAAAGTATTATAGGATTTCGATATATTACGTTGAGAAGCGGAGTTGTAGGTCGAATCGTCGTCAGCGAGTCCGCCTATTTATCGAAAAGATCAGCTCGATTGGCCAGAGTAAAAGCAGCTTCATTCTCTCGACCGAGTCGCGCAACCGTCCAATTAATATGATAATAGCGGCGACGGTAATAGAATGTGGTTGTACGATGATGGTGATGATGATGATGGTGGTGGTGATTCAGTGGTGGTTCAGTTCGACAGCGGCGGCGGCGTCGGCGTCGGCGTCATCGTGACGGTTGTGTGCAGCACCGAGTCCCGTGACGCGGATCGGCTGCCGACGCGCAACAGAGTGACGGCCTCTCTCTCGGGATCGGCGCTGCTGGCAGTATCGCCCGCTGTACCTGCTGCATTCATCATCCCCGCGGCCGTTCCAGCCGCGCCGCGTTTCCCCGTCCTCGACGTCGCAGCGACGACGTGCTCCTCGGCGACGACCCCTCCGGTGGACTCGTCGGCACTATTACCCGCGCACTGCACCGCCCCCCCGAGACCAACGGTAACGGACAGTCATTTCTGCCTTCCACTTTTCTTCTTCTTGCGCTTGAAGAAGCAACAGCATCTGGAAATGAAGCAAACACTAATAGGACTTAGAGTCGTCCCCTTGGCAGCGTCTCTCGTTAAGTCAACACACCGAGCATGCATGGATCGATGTAACAATAGTTGCATTCTGCGTATGAGAGAGAAAGAAATTTGTCAATTTTTCAAAGATACTTTATCCGATTGAATGGAGACATTAATGTTATGACATACAATTTATCATGCAGTTTGTTAGTTTAATTTGAATGTTTTAAAACTAATATGAAATGATAAGGAAAAGAAGGGGGGGGGAGGCGAATAAGACGGAGAAAGATAGAATATGTGTATAGAATAAACGAAAATAACATACATTTAATTTACCAAATATATATATAAAAAAAAATACATACGTTTTGATACTGTTAATACAATACAATCGAGAAGGTGTTGCAATTTGTTTAGATGAAATTTTGTCCAAGTTGTACATAAATAAATTAATATAGTTGATGGCCTTTTCGATAAACACATTATATAACGGCGCTATAATAGTTAACATAAATGTTTAACATTGTATAACAAAAATATTTTTAATGATAAACAAAAAAGTGCTTATATTCGTTTTGCAATAATGGTACGTAATTATCTCTGCATTACTGAATCAAATTTTGCCTATTAAATTTCGCGAAAGCTGTAAACATGATTTATTAGAAATGAAAACGAAATGCAAATGCTACGATTTATATATATTACATATATATGCACACTATAAATATATTACAGAGTAATGACCACAATATTTTTATGCGATATTCTAAATAGCATCAAGGCATATTTGATCGCATTTTGCAATTTTATATTTTGATATCATTCATGACACTAATTTTACACTAGTCTAATAATAAAATTTCTACGACGATTATAAATCTCTGAATTGACATATTTAACGAATATGATATTTTCTTCTTATATTGCGAAACAAAAAATCTTGGATTGACCACTTGAATTGGTGTAACAAACCTAGTTCGGGAATGAGAGTGGGATAGGTGCTGGAAATGTGCGCTCGGAAAGATCGGAACAATAACTTTCCACATCGGGAACAATGTTTCCATTTTAGTTGAGTTACTTGTCTGAAAATAATATCACGCATGCACACAGTTTGAATCAATTTCTTTATAATATTTATGCAATTTAAATACACGTCTTTTTTTTAATTCTCATTTTAACATGTTGAAAGATTTCTACTATGTGTGATTTCTTCGATGCTCAAATAAATGATTCTAATAAAATTTAAGAGAATTTTGCACGCACGCGCGTGCGCGCGCACACACACACACACAAAATACATGTGCATATAGATAGAATTTATCAAACATATTGCATATTCTTATCTATCTCGTAAATTTATATTTGGAGCAACAAACAGAAAAAGACGAATTGTGATAAAACAAACTGCTACTAACTTGGTTTCGTCGATCATGTCGACTTCCTGAGGTGCTGTGATTGGTGTATTGGAGTGTCCAGCAGTCGGGTCATCATTAGCTAGCTCTCCATTAGTCGATGACACCACCTGCGTACAACGTTGCAGCGTTATTGTAAATCAATATGAAAATAAATATATATACAGATTTCAACATTAAAGGATTTGACAAATTTATCTAGACGGATCATATTTTCTGATATTGTTGGACGTGAAAATTAGGGAAATACTTTTTTTTGCACTACTTGTTGGATTTTTAGAAAGAAAAAACTACGCAAGAGTAATACATCAAAAGAATCAGTTTATCCAAAAGTCTACTTTTGCACAAATTACACAAAGACTGAAGTAAGATCTTAGGGGGTGAGAATTTAAAAAAAAAAACTATGGTTGGTATACATAGGATTTAGAAAGCAGTATTCTAATATATAATTATAAAAAAAAGAGGCGTAAGAGTGATAAACTCTTATTTTTATCAAAAGTCATACGTAACGATGACACTTCTGTTATTGCAAGTGCAGGGAAGAGACGAGTGAATCGTACTATAATACCGGATTAGTATTTCATGTCCAATCAAAGAAAGAAAGTAAAAGTGTCTCGATCGCAATCGACACAAAGACAACATGCTGCAATAAAGTCAAATTGCACAGACTTCTAACTGACCATAATCCAGTGGTGTTTTGTCTAGAAATAGAGTGAACAGTTTACACTCTTCGTATAGACTGAGACATCACGTATACGTCGCCGTTTATGAGAGTGAGAGACAAGAAAGATGATAGAGTTAGGAGAAGGCAATAAATAATAAAATTTGTCACTTAGTTTATCGGTTCATATATCTTTCTGATTTCTAAAAGGATTTTATTTTTATTTTATTACGAAATCGCAAATTTAATATACCATTTTGAACATCGCTTCGCTAAGAATCATGTTTATTCCGCGGTCGTAAGTGACTCGATAAGTAAATGAAAAAACGAGAAAAGCTGCAAAGAAAGTTTAAGAGAAAGGAGAAGCTTTTGGGAAATGAAGAGACGGAATGACATGAGAGAGGACGGAAAATGCGCAGGTAAACTCACCTGTACAGAGCCGTGCCTGTCAGCAGGTGTCAATGTACCACCGGCTCCTGATTGCTTCACGGTATCTGGCCACGTGGTTCCCACCCCTTTACCGCCCCCACCTCCCACCCCTCCACCTGCCACGTCCTGAAGGAACAAGCAATTTCGTTGCGTCGCGTTATAAAAAATTTCGAAGGATTCGAAGGACAGTAGAAGAGAAAGAAAATTATCAAGGAATATTTCAAAGAAATTTTCTCCGAGTGACTCTTGTGACGATAAACGCGAAATCCGCGCGCACGCGTAATAGAGAGAATTAATAAAAAAGAAATCAAACCTAATCCGATATTAATTTCTACATATATTAGGGAGATGAATATGTGATTCGCTGCTCGATAATAGATAAAAACAATTATCTATGAGAGAATTCCATATTTCAAATATATTATTTTATGCACTTCATTTGGATAAACTATGAGAAGATGGAAAAAACTTTCTGGCTCTAACTTGTTACAAGCAAGGGCTGCAGTACTAAAGCAACTGTGTCACAATTACTTCTTCGTGCATGAGTTTATCGATTCAAAATCGAACATATTATTTTGTAATCCATCAACTAATGATTCTAATAATGTCTAAAAAATTTATTACTGCTATCGATTCCTCTTCATCAACTATTTATTTATCAACTAATTATTTATTGCATACGAGTTCGCAGAATACGGACTACATGATCGTTCAGCTTCGTACGACCTTGTTTTACGGACAGAAAAACATCAATAACACGCATTATAAAACGCGGATATCTTTCCGGCTATATTGTAGCATCGTCTCCCCTCTACTGATAAGATAAAGCATGCATGAAGAAGTCAATTCTTCGAGCGTAACCTAAAGATTGGCTTACGTATTGGCCTTGCAATTCGAAGCGAACCTCATCCATCATGAGGATTACATCCTCCTCAAAATCATCGTACTCCTATAAATTGATGCCCGTTGGATTCGTGCAGAGAGAAACGATAATGTATAATTGCTTTTTCATAATGCTGCTCTCTCTTCGCGAGATTTAGCCAATTAATATAGTTAAAAACGCGCCCGGGATTTTGTAAAATTATTCATTCGATTTGAATGATTCTTCTCCGCTAGATAAACGGTCTGAATCAAGGTCGTTGTTAAAATTCTGTCTTTGATCTTTTCGCTAATGAGGCGTGTATCCATGCGGTTAACTCGAATAACAAATAGACAGGCTACACACGTTCATGCTTAAAAAAATAACGAGAGAGAGAGAGAGAGAGAAAAGAAACGCGAAGAAAAAACGTAAGCAATACCTTATAAGCTGTGGGATGCCGATCACGATTTGGCGATACAACGATCTCCTGGCCAGTTTGAAGGGATCCGACGGGCGTGGACTGTAATAAAAGAGAAAACATTTACTTTATATATGTATATATCGGATGAAAGTCTGTAGCGAACAACGTTATTGTACATATTGTACACATTGTACATATTTCACATTGTATATAACATACTTCAAGCTCTGTGTGTCGAAAGCGGACAGACAGACGGACTGTGCACTTTAATTTACGCTTAACAGAAGACCTGTGACATCATAATGCGTTAGATCCCTATTTAAATAAAAATCAATCGGCTGTGAAAGCTCTCTCTCTCTCTCTCTCTCTCTCTCTCTCTCTCTCTCTCTCTCTCTCTCTCTCTCTCTCTCACACACACACTCTCTCTTTCTCTCTCTCTCTCTCTCTCTCTCTCTCTCTCTCTCTCTCTCTCTCTCTCTCTCTCTCTCTCTCTCTCTCTCTCTCTCTCTCTCTCTCTCTCTCTGTAGTAACGATGTTACAATAACGAACGTACTCTTTATCATATACATATAAGGAATAAAATATATATAAAATATATATAAAAAATATAAATAAAATATATATAAAGAATTATATTAAATAAGCGACTATATTGCAACATGCAGAAATATTATAGCTTAACTATTTAGGGCCGCAATTATTTGCCGAGAGACGTTATTTGAGCCATCACCAACCTTGTCGGATTTGGTTTTGCCAATGTGCGAAGGGGCCGCCATCCGCAGCAATCTCAGTTGTTCGAAGTTGCATGGCTAGAGATAGTGCATTGAGGGGGAGGGCAGCATGCAAACGTTAAGAATCAGATGTGAGACTGCTCGCTGATAGCGTGTTGCTCTTTGTTGCGGGTCTGTCGGAACATTGGCGGGACGAGTCACTTACCCAATTTTGTCGGAGTTTTTTTTTCCGACAAATCGTCAATTTCGTTTAGAAAAATAATAATTGCTAATAAAACTATATAATCAATAAAAAAACGAGCCAATAAAAAATTATAAGAATTTTGATTTAGAAAATAGAAATAATTTGCAGAAAGAAACATCAATTGTCGAAAAAAAGGGATGTTAAAAATGCATTGCTCGAAAATACAAAATGATATCATAGAAGATAAAAACGTGTTTTTTGCGATATCCACTTCAAAGATTAAAATAACACATTTTAATGGCGAGATTTTCTAATTACATAAGACTGGTCACAAACAAATATGACGCAAAACAAATGATAAAATTTTCGTTTTTACATTATTAAAAGGAAAATATAATCGATAATACGCCAAAGCAAGATCACAGTTATCGATTCGTGTTCTCTTATTGGGGCAGCGACTATTATCACCGTTTCTCCCTGACGTAACAAACAAGTTAACATGCATACATTGACGTCATTGTTGTTCCCGCGTACAAAATAAAAGCGATGCGCAAACGTGACATCCGTCGAAGCTTTTGCAAGAGTTCTTTGCATAACATTGATCTCGTGAAAAGGGTAAAGATCGTGATCAGTCAACGTACCATCGTCTTGCCTGTCCAATCAAACTCGCCGTCATTGACGAAACCACGTCTCTCGTACAAATCGTGGAAGAGCTTCCTCAAGTACTCGTAATCCGGCGTTTCGAAGAAATCCAGTCTGCGTACATAGCGCAGATACGTGGCCATCTCCTCGGGATGGCCGTCGCAGAGCACCTCGATTGGCGTTGCTCGTTTCGTGTCGCCGATCTTCTGGTAGCGCTCTTTCAGCGTATCGGCCTTCAGCCCTTGCCACGGCAGACTACCGCGCAGGAAGTACATGAACATGTGACCCAGCGCCTCCAGGTCATCTCTTCTGCTTTGCTCTATTCATCATAATTGTATCGCGAAACATTACATATCTTTCGGCTATGAAAAATTTCAGTACGCGTCACATGCGCCTCGCTTTATAAATCAGAAAATAAATTCTAGAAAGTGTCTTGGAAAAATAACGTTACATGCGCGATCAGTTTCAGCCTGGATAGTTTTATTAAATTTTCGCTAATGTATAGATTCTATATTTCTAATTAATTATCTATTTAAACAAACTTATTAAAGTTTAAATAACTTTAATTTACAAGAAAATTATATCAATCACATTAAGAGAGTGTTTATTCAAACTTGTAAAAAAATAGAGATATACATATTTTAAACACTTATAATTCTGACTGCTTGCAATATAAAAGCAAAATTATCAAAGAAGGAATTTAAAAAAAAATCCCTGAGTCCCAATAAAATTCCATAAGAATAATTCCCTAATTTTTCTAGATAAAAAAGAAATCTCTGAGAATTTCGAGTTATCCAGATTTTTTCAAGGAGTAGAAGATGCGCCCTGACATTAATTTATGTCCGAAACGACACCATGATATCTACTGAGAATGTAACAGTTCCAGTATTCGCCGTACTTTCTCGCGAGTCACCACGCGTAGCGATGGTTTAGCGCGTGGCGATTTGTCATGCGCAACGCGTATACACACACATACACATACGCACACAAACCACACACACACACACACACACACACGACGGCGAAACAAAAGTAAACGTCCGTTACCTTTGCCAAGATGTGTGTTAATGCTCATGTAACGCGCCGTGCCGGTGAGACTTTTGTGTTCCCGATACGGTATATGCTTGTTCGTCTCCAAGTCTATGTACTCTTTGGCTAGTCCAAAATCGATTATGTGAATGATCTTTTCCCGCTTGGTAGTGGATCGTCCTATCAGAAAATTTTCCGGCTTGATGTCGCGGTATATTAAATGCCGACTATGAACGTATTCTATCCTATGGAGCTGAAAAAAAAAATTATTTGTACATGTGTGAGTCAACCTTGTTTCACCAACAAGATCAGAGATCATTTTCGTGGTGCAATTTATCATTACAATTTGTAAAAAAAAAAATTATTTTTATTTCTTCTTCTAAATATTCTTATTTAATATTTCAACACTGTAAGATCTCAAATGAATCCCTCAAACAGATTTCAAATAAACAAGAGAAAATTTAAAAAGAAATGGCAGACGATTGAAATTTGTGGGATTCGCTGAACCGTCTGATATGTTTGAGGTCGACTTTCGAAGTGCGGTGTTTGACAGTTAGTTTTGCGGACCTAAAGTGTTATAGTAATGAGACTTACGAGTTGTGTGGCAATGTTGAGAACGGTCTTGAGGGTGAACCTCCTCCCGCAAAGGTCGAAGAGGTCCTCGAGGCTCGGTCCGAGAAGCTCCATCACCAGGGCATTGTACTTCCCGCAAGGGCCGAAGTAGTACACTTCCGGTATACCCTCTATATGTGTGTTATGAACTATACCGATCGACAAAAGCAGATCACACCCCAGATCACCCCCAATAAACATGATATTATGCCAATGGACGCAATACGCAACGAAAAATAAAACGAGCACAATTGTAGTTATAATTCTGCAACGGCGAAAGATCTCGGTAATCAAAAAGATATAAATATACATATCTGTGAGAACGTTTGAAATTTCCGATTAATTCGAGTAACGTGAATGCGAATACACAGGATGAAACTCATATTTTTGCATTACTGTGAATTGTGATATTTTATGAATGTTTTTCCAACCAATTTTACACACCGCGTTTAAAACTCTGAATTTAACATAATTTTATATTTTAAAGCTGAGATATATAATAATTCTTTAGATAATTTCCGAAACAAAATGTCTTTTTTATAAATTAAAGCGAAAATAATAGATAACTCTGAAAATAACGTGAGACCGACGAGAAATATTGCCGCGTTTTAAAATGCGCACTTTTATACATTCATTAAAATTGAAAATTATAAGATTACGATAAATGATGACCTCAACATATTCGATAAGGAAAGATTGACTCGAAAAATTAATCAAAAAAACTGTTATTAAAAAATAATGCGGTAGAATGCGGAACATGAAAATGCAATATTTTATTTCTTTGGACATAATGCATGTCCGATACAATCTCGATTCGTGACGCTAATTGTGTCGAACTTTAGCCAAGCATACAGAAATTACATGTGCGATTATTTCGCATAAGATTTAGCTGATTTAAATCGTATGAAAGTTGAATTATCAAGATATCTCGTGTCATATCGCGTCAAATTTTTTTTTTCCCAATCAACTTTCAATCAAATTAAAGAATTAATGGCATTAAAGTATTGAGTCAGTTTGAGTGTTATCGATTTATCTTACGCGCGTCGTAGAATTAATAATCTACCACTTCTCTATAAATGTCTTTAATAAATACATATATTTTATATGCATATACATATATATATATATATATATATATATTTATTATACATATATATATATTTATTTATTTATTTTAGCTTCTGCTCTCTCAATTTGACATTTTAATACGGTTTCTAATTTCGCTTTAATATATCTCTATGGATCCTTTCGTCCGATTTCTTTAACTCGTTATATATTTAAATAGTGTAATAGCATAAAACACAATAGCATGACACTTACCATGTGTACCTAATAATTTGTAAAACCTATATTCTAAATGTAGCTGTGGTGCCTTTGACTTCATTGGTTCCTGCAACAGCAAAATGAAGGGCCGGTTAGCGAAAATTCACTAAGTTTTCCATCAAGTGTTGCAATTACATAAAATGCCTGTAGCTTTCACTCACCATTTTAATTGCTACGTGCTCATTATTGTACAGGTTCTTCCCTGGAAAGAGAAAGAAAGATGGATAAGTATGAGAATGTTAGCGTGAAAAAATACAGGGATATACTGCTAAGGAATACTTTTGATTCGCAATGTCGCATTATTACAGCAAAACTCTGGGCGGAATGCCTTTTCTGAAATAACTGATTCAATTCGCGTACAATGGCACATTGCGCCATTGCACACGAGCTACGTGATGTTTCATGGATATTACGGCTCGATGACAATATGATTGCGCGATAATTAAATGTCGTGCGATGGCCCGCTTGGTACTGATTGCAGTCAACGTGAGAAAATTAGATCGCCGAGATCGCTGTGGTATACGCGGTCACTGTAGAATTATGGTCGTCGGTCATTAAACGCTTGTGCAAACTTATCGGGAATGTCCCATTTAATATAATCTCGCGTAATATAAAAACAATTAATCCGATATAATATGCATTGCTTCGATATTAAATTGCAATAAAATATTGACGAGAATATTGCAAAATATATATACATAAATACTTATATTTGTGATTTATTATACATATATTTGTGATTTTTAAACAGTTTCAGCGATATTTTAATAATTATTTTGACATAAAGATATCAGTTTATATTCTTATATGAAATAAAAAATATGTTCTATGATATTGGACTTTTAACATTACCTTTCTGTATTTTCCAGACAGAAGAATATTAAATTGTTAATCGTATTGATATATTTTAGGGCATTATTAAAAAAGTGAGAAAATTTTCATTTAATCAGCATTTATAAATTTATAATTTATAAGTTAATATATTGTAAATTATAAAAAATTTATAAATGCTGATTAAATATAAATTTTCTCGTTGATGAAATCTAAAATATATCGATATGAAACAATCCAGTATTCTTCTCTTTGGAAGGTATAAAAAGGTAATGTCATAAATCCAATATTATAGGACACACATCTTACATTTTATATATAGAATATAAGAATATAAAATAATATTTTTGTGTCAAATTATTTATTAAATTGTCGCCAAAACTGCTTAAAAATCACAAATCTGAATAAAGTTTTAAATATTAAACAAACAGTTATGATATATCTCTGTCTTAAATTCACACACACACACACACACACACACACACACACACACACACACACACACAATAATAATAATAACGAAGAAATAAATATAAGGAAAATTTTCCACTCTTTGTATTACAGAAAATTTTTAAATAAGAAAATGTATGGCAAATCATGTCCAATATTTAATATTAAATTTTATTTTGTCAACAAGCACTATAAATATATGCACACACATATGTCTCATAATCACACGTGACTTATGGACAGATGAGGGAGCAACCGGTTTCGCTGGACATTACAGAAGCCGCAAAAACCTAAGGCGCAAAATTCAATTTTGTTGGAGTTTAATTTTGTCTGCAAAGGTTTCATCGCGATATGTTGCGAATCTAATAAATGCAACGCGTGTGCATTAAGCAGTGCGCTTTCTCATTTCACAAATAAGAATACAAATATCGAAGAAATAACGTGTTATGGAATTGCTTTATATAATATTATTCGACAAATAGAATAACAAAATTAAAATGTAAAGATATGATAAAAATAAGAAATAGTGAAAATAAAAAAAAAACATAAGAAAATGTGAAATAAAGATGATGGAGACTGCTTGACTGAATTGAATTTTCCAATCTTGCAATTTACCTACAAGAGAGTTTCATCGAGAATTTTATTCCTTAAAATTGGCGGCACACATGTGAACACTTGCATTTTTTTATAAATATAAACGAACGTGTATAGCTTTTCCTTCCTAACCGCATCCGCGAATAATCTCATTTATCCGAATAACGCTATAAACTGACGTGTGAGGATAATATCACGCGTCGTTGACGCTCCACTCGATGTTCGCGTAAGAAAAAATGAAGCATTCGTTGAGGCTCCTCGCGCGTCGTTCGCTAGTCGCTCGACGAAAGCACATTCCTGCGGCCGCTTATATGTGCACCTACCTGCGGAGACATAAAGGATGCGGGCCGGAACGCACGAACGAACGAGCGAACGAACAAAACTCTTCGCCAGAAGCGAAGGTCAATGACTCGCGCGCGCCCGCGCTCGAGCGCGCGTTCTGCAATTAGCGGTTCGATATCTTTCGCGGTAATTAGCGCGACGCCGCGCGGCTTCTTCGGTCCTCATATTCAGTTCGTCCTGTCGTTGCGCGTCCTAAGATTATTTCGGATAGAGGTTGCCACGCCCTTGTGGTATATATGTAGGACTGTCGCACCGCCGACCCTGCGACTGTGGTTTCCTCGACAGGAAGCAGCAACGATGACACCAACGAATACAGATATTGCGAGAATGTCAATAATGCTTGACCGTTGAACAATCACGCATCTTTCTCAATCTTTTCCCAAATGTCTCATATATTTTTTCTTATTTTTAAATACTGTATTAATAATTCTTAAAAAAAATAACCAGTGTCTCAATAAGAATAGTAATAATAATATGCATGATAATGATGTAAAATCATAATTAATATCGTTGCGATTCATCATATTAATTTCATATGCCATTGTCGCAATAATTTTCTTCTTTTACACTAGTTTTATCGCGATAAAAATGTGCAGTTTTTCCGTTGTGTAAATTTTGCTATAAATGAAAGCAACGATAATTTCGTATAAATATCGTAAAAATATTGACGTTTTTTAATGAATTAACAATTACATGTTTTCTCGGAAATTTTCTTCGTGAAATGTCACACTATATTTCTATTTTAGATGTTGAATCAATAATTTTCTTCACAATAAGTAATCAGATACGGGGAAACGCGTGCATGCCACTAATGATAGTAATATCAGTAATGATAATAATATCGATAAAATAAGTCATAATTGATGATATAAAATAATGGTTGCATTTTTGCACGACACGTTTCAAGTGTTCGACTCAACGAGCGTTAAGGGAACGATCGATCGACCCTGCCTGTAAAGAGCCACCGAGAGGATCTTTTATCGAGCGGCCACTCATCGCGGATATAACCAGTCTTACCGGTGCGAACGGGTGCCACGAACGGATGCCACGAGAGCGCAGAGAGGCAAAAATTACCACGACAGAGCGTGGAAAACTATCGACCTGCCAACGTGCGCGAATCCGTATGAAGGTACAAATAATAGCGCGAAGACCCACCAGACAAAAAAAAGGCCAAGATCAGACGGAATTGCCACATCCTGCCTGAACGAGTATTAAAGTCAGGGTTTCTAAGATTCCCTAACGAGCTTATTTCGGTCATCAAGATAAACAAGTAGATTTGAAGAACAAGTGTCTGAAAGTTAAAATTTTTGGGATATGCTTATAGAATTATTTTAAAAAAATTTGGAAGCTTTTAAATTCTTTATATATATATATATATATATATATATATATATGTATATATATGTAACTTTTTACACACACAGAAGATATCCCAGGGTCACTGTACTACTTGCTAATAGCAGATTCTTGAGATTATTTGGAGATGATTTTTCCTCAGCGAAAATGTCGAGGCATCAATAATTTTCAAGTTATAAACGATTCAAAAAGAAGGGCTTTTCGCAAACTAAACTTTAGAGTTACCAAAACTACATTCTTCAGTTCATTTCAGGTAGAGATTACTTTAATAAAATTTTAATTGAAGGCTTAATTATTATACAAAGATATATGACGGCAAAAATTGGAAACTTGCAAAAAATAATGACCTCTCTCGACGTTCTCGCAGAGGAAAAATCGTCTCCAAGTAGCAGATGTTGCGATAACCCTGGAACATCTTATATATACTTACATATATATATATATGATCTTCGATAATTTAAATCTTTTTTAGTTTTTATGGCGTTCTCTTATCTGCTCATTACATTTTCCATTTTTTGTTTGTTGTTTAGAAGATTTATTCGAAGAGCTAAGATAAACGCTCTCTCTACTAGCATCATTACTACGGCGTCTAATAGGAAATCCGACCCTGATCCCCTATCCCTTTCTGCTCGCTCTCTTTCATCCATCCTCGTCAATCGTTTTCCCGTTCTCGTTCAACCTGCGATTAACGCACGAGCACACGGAGACAATGAGAAAGACAAAGAGAACGTTGAAAGGATTGAGTCGTGGATAGGCATGAGAAGGGAGTGTGCCATGGTGCGCGAAATATACACACGCACGTATGTATATCCCCTTGCGTGGCTTCGTGAAGGCATATTCCCTGTTGTGACACAGGCATGGAGACACGTGTATGCACGCGTGTGGGAGGATTAACCCCTTCGCTGCTTTGCATCTACCGGCAAAGCATCCGGAGTCTCGGGAGAAAGTGCATAACGCTTGGAATATATTCGTCTCATTATTAGAATTGCAAGATGCAGGAGCAAAGCAAGAGAGAAAAAAATTACGAGGAATGATATAATTGTCGATTTTTCAAATGTAAAAATGCTTCATAATATTGCCAAGTACATCTTCTAATTATATTTCTGATTTAATTAATAATCGACACATTACGCCACGTTTAAAACAAGTTATTGGCGAGCTGCTATTCACGACAATTTATCGAGCAGTGATGTGTGTCCGGTAGAAAGACCAGTTTAGATTAGAGTTATAGCGAAGAACTTACTTCAACGAATCCGTGCCAAGCTTCAAAGTTAATCATACACCTTGAGGCAAATCGGGATAGTTATGGCGCGAGATCAGATCACACGCACTGGAAGTATTTATGCTTCAATCTATTTCATTCTGACGCCTGGTACGAATCGACGAAGATGAATTTTCATTCGAATACGCATCGGGCATAATCAGTCTTAAATTCAAAGTAAGATCGAATTAATTATAATAGGACAGAAATTGTATTAAGTGTATGTTATCGAGAAAAAATTTTGATCTCATGATCCGTTCCGTTCTGCCAGTTTCAGAAAAACTGTTTATTCTATTATTAACGACGCTCCGGTTGACTCCTAGTTATACCTACAGTCACAAATTTTGGAAAAGATCGATATCACGCGACGAACAAGCGAGCAGACGACGCTGAAGAAATAAATAGCGACAGATAACGCGACGTGTTAAATTAAGTAAAATATCTTCAAGCGTTATTTAATAATCAGAAACAGTAACACAAAAATCCAAAAACTCTGTAAAATTAAGAAATTAAAAAATAAATATATAAATTTAAATTTAAGAATTTTTCAAAAATTTTGGAATAATTCATATTTGACAAAGTCAAATTCAATTGATTTCATTTTACAAATTGTAGCACTTGTTTTTTCGATTTTACAACGATGTATGCCAAAATCGATAATTTTAGACTTACTATACGTTCCGTTTTCTCATGTATTTATTACTTTTGTTTACGAAAATATTGCAGTAGAGTATTAATTACAGCAATGGCAGAAAACAGTGCACAAAGAAAAATTGCACTTTATTATGAACAATTAAAAAGAATTCGTTATCCAGGATAATCGATATCGTGCGGTTTCGCAAGTCATACGTATATACGCTATCAAAGAGATTGATAACACGGCTTTCGCAAAAGTAATCGAAATCGAAGGTGCGTCATTTCGTTTTTTAGGTTGGGTTAAATTATCACATTATTACGGTGCACGAAATATTAAAGTCGGAATATATGATTAATTTATAACTATATAATATATTATAATTTGTAACTAATATATTTTATTAATTTATAATAATGATAAATTAAATCATAATTAATAATTAACATT
The DNA here is from genome assembly GCA_949152495.1 of Lasius fuliginosus. Taxonomy (NCBI): domain Eukaryota; kingdom Metazoa; phylum Arthropoda; class Insecta; order Hymenoptera; family Formicidae; genus Lasius; species Lasius fuliginosus. The sequence continues at coordinate 15,495,559 of OX424449.1, read as the reverse complement.
GTATTAATTTATCATATTAATTATTTATATTTGTGCAACAATTTGGGTATGATTATTAAATATATAAACGCGCACAATTGACAAGAATATCTCGTCATTTATAAAAGCATGCGAGAAACTTGAGTTTTTTTAAGTAATAAAAGTTTTTTGTTAATAAAGTATCTGAACTAAACTTTGACGTATAAGTCGTTTGATAAGCGCTTGATAAATATATGTACATAATATACTGTGTGGTAAATCTAATGTAACTTGTCTTAATTACTTCTAATTTGATTACTTTTGTTTCCTCCGAAGCATATTTCGTCATGTTGTCTCGCGCACTTGTCTGTGTGCACTGTTATTCTATTATCCAATCTGTGTAAAACATTCACATGTTGAATGTTTTACCGTTTATTAAGTAATTAATAAACTCAATAATTATTATTATATAATTAATTATTAAATAATTATTATTATATAATTAATTATTAAATAATTTTTATCAAATAGAATAAATGAAAAAAGCAAATTTGATGCAAAAAAACATTGTCGCCACGTGCCGTTGCATTACAAGGATGCTCCTGCGAAATCGCAGCGAAAAGACGGAGACATGTCATTAATAAAATGGAGAACGAACAAGAGCCATTAAAAGACAAAATAATTATATCATCGGCATGTAAATGACTGAACAAACAAATTAAAAAAAATTCGAGCATAGATAAATTATATAAGACGGTAGATATATATGTACGTATATACGTATGTACATATGTATGTATTTATGAAATTATCATTAAAACTGCACTGTTGATTATAACTATTGTAGAACATTCAAAGGAGAATTTATATACATGAATATTCTTTAAATGTTTTTGAAAATCTTTTTGAAAAATTCTTGGGAATAACATATCCTCGTATAATTTAAAAATTTTTCTACTTAAAATATATTAAGTATAATAAAATAATAAAATTATATAATGAAAGTTAATATATATATATATATATATATATATATGTATAATATATATTTATATATAACATATATATAAAATAAACTTTACAATATAAAACTTTATAATATAACTCAATTTTATGCTCAATAAAACATCAAGTATAAAATTATTCTTAAATATATTCTTATGTGGTTTTGTTATATATTATTATATCGTTATATATTATTTTAGCAATGTTATATTTTTTATCATCACACAATTATTAATATTATTAATTTCTGTGTAGCATACATTGCGTGACTTAAAAAGGGCGAAACTTTTCTTACACCATAGGACATCACACAATAGAGAATGCGCAAGAATAATTTCGAAAGCATGGCAGGCCGACGTAGGACCTTGAGAATCCCTCGACAGCCGATGTGTATGTGTCTCTCCGACCGTTACCAGGGGCAGCTGTCCGCCGCGTGAAATGCCACAAACTGGCAACGCGTTCGAGCTTCGAGAGAGAAATGGCATAAAGTAGGTACACGGTCGATGGTTCCCGAGGGCACTAAGACGAGCAACGGAAAAACGTATTAGAGCGACGGAGCGAACGAGAGAGGAGAAGGCTGCAGGTGTTGCGAACGAAACGTCGAACCGCACAACACGTGCAATTCGATGCGTGTGTCGATGCCAGAAGCTATCGAGCTATGTTAAAATATAAATTACTGCTCGTGAATATTGCCGTTTAAATGTTTCGATATAGAGCAAGTAACGATATAAAGACATTATTTTAAGATTGTCATTACATCAAGATGTGTTATAACTGTGTAAAAAAAGAGATAAAAATATTTACAATTTGTTGAAAGAATTTGCGGGAGTAAAAAAATTTTGCATAAATTGAACTGCATTCTACAAGCTACAAAAGATATGAAACTATAAATACCGTAATAAATTCGTAAGCTTATAAACAGTCCATCTTCTATCTAGAATCGCCGCGTACGTTTAACGCAGAAAATTAAAAAAAAATAGTAAGGATATTCAATCAAGATTCGTTTAATAAAAGATCTATTCGATTGCGAATGTATGTACGTGCCTTTCTGGGCGCTTTTCTGGGAGTTTTCCGATATACATGATAGATACAACTGTGCGGCAACTGTTCTCCATTAAATTAATTTGGACCACGAAGAGTCAATAATACGGATTACGACTATGCCTGCGACAAAAATACGGCGCCGTATTTTTATTAACGCGGAAGTTCGGCACTGATTTAAGGACTTGATGGCAATTTCCGATGATACGCAAACCGAGGGCCGCATGGGACTATTTTTAAATCACTTGTAACGATAACGGTGGGTTAACACACGTGTGGAAGAACGTTCTAAGATAAAGAAAAGGGGAAGCAACGGATCGATAAGAACGACCATCGTTCGTGACGCGATTAAAGCGGTTACCTATTATCGAAGATGCGAAATTTTGTAGTATTTTTTAAATTAATATCAGGTGAATTTTGTTTTAACGACGTTCTAATTTTTAAATCGTAATTCTCTCTCAAAATATTTAACTTTAAACCGGAAAAATATAGCGTTATGTAAAATTTTGATGAAAAAAAGTCATTTAAATTCTCTCTCTCTCTAGAAGGCTCTTTTCGCAGTTCTACTAAATGCAATCATATTATATGTAACATCTTGTATAGTTGTTCGTTAACCAAACTGTTCTTCTTATTTTAGCACGGAAATTGCAATTTCATCAAAGATCGTCAAGGGACTCTACTTCATCGCTACGGAGATAAAATATCAGAGGCTAAAAAATATGATGTAGAGCATGAAATATACGCGCGATACGTCACACTTGATATTCCAGCAATGTCAACAGTAATATGGGACGATGTGATATATTCACGTCGCAAACTTCCGATTTTATGTTCGTTGAACCCTTCCCTTCGATCTCCTTCCTCTTTTCGTCACCTTCTTATACGCCGCTAATACAAGTGTCCTACTTTTATCGTATCATTTTTAATAGCAGATTCTTTGATCGATTTGTAATCGATTCTTCATTAACGAAAATGCCGAGGAAGGTCGTTTTTTTATGTTAAACGTTGGAACTTTTCCAACTATCTCATCTTAAAAGTAAAGTTCATTTAATCGAACAATATGAATTGCAGAGTAATATATTTTTTTTTCTCGAAGCTTGGTTGCAGTCGAAAGTTCCTTTTTAATCGTTAAGTAAATGTAGGCACCAAAAATTGTAGATTCTATATATATATTTAATCGAACAAAGAATTAACTTCAATTTAATCGAAAAACTGTCGTCAAGAAATAATACCGTAGAACGTGGTACGCTCTATGATTTCTATTAATTCCAAATTGGCCAAAGAATTTGTTATTAGAAAATAATGCGATATAAGTAGAACGTCCTGTATAGAGCTCCACGCGATAGCATTTGACCCATTTCCACTCTCGCGTAAGTCAGCCAGGGACGGAGAAAACAGGGAGATGGGTGTAATTAGCGCTCAGATTCCTACCATGCTACGAGCATTAATGGGAAACATGTCGCCGGCTAGACGAATTCAATTTCGACCGTCCTCCTCGAGCAACGGCGAAGTAAGGAAGAGAGACTTTCTGGCGAAATACATGTTTGCACTTCGAGATTTAATTGTACGTACACAATTTACGCTCATTTAATATAATGATATAATATTTCGATCCAAAATCGAAGATAAAATTTTTTTTTTAAGTCCAGAGTAAATGTTTGAATATTTTTATCGCGTTAAGGATATTAAAAAGATTAAAAATATAATTTTTAATAATTCTGTGATTTACGTTAGAATAAAATTCTATGCATAAAATTCTCTATATATTGTGTATATTAAATATTAATATTTTATAAACTACTCAAAATTTTGAAATAAAATTGAGGAATATATTTGCGCATGTTTTGCAAACATCTTCATCCGCGCCGGAAACTGATATCTCTTTTCAGCAAAGATTTTAATATGTTCTGCGATATTTTCTGCTCATCCACGACTGCATCGCAGTGAAATTAATTGTAAGTCCAACGGGGATGAATAAAAAAAGTGCGCGCGATCGATCTAGATATATCATCGAGTGTGAAAAGCACTCGTCCCGCACACGGATAATGAAATTACTAAATTAAAAATTAATCGCAAATTAGCTTATACTTTGCGATATACGGCGCTCGATAGCTATAAATTTTTGCAACGAAGCTAAAATGACAATTGAGAAAATGTGCAAGCAGCAACTGTTCTACGCTACGAAGAACTTGAATTCGTAATTTTTATTTGAAAACACGGCTTAAAGCAAACGCTTTCGCTTCCACGTTCCGGCCAGAGCATCTGCCTCGCATTTGCGCTCGTCCGACCGGATCGCTATCGGATTCAAATGCGAGGAAGGAAAAGCGTCCGAGAGAAGAGCGCAACAGGTCCGATGATACGCCCTATGACGCGAGGCGTAAGAGCGAGAGCGAAATGTAGGACAGCTAGAGGCGGACGTTTCTCTATAGGCGCCTGCCGCAATTTCGAAAATATTAAATCGGGCCGTCCGGTTGCCAAGCCGGAGTTGTCGGCGGCGAACGAACGATGCGATGGCGGGATCGACCGTCGTAGACGTAGACTTAGACACATGTAGGTGTGAATGTAGGTCAGGGTACCAGCACGTGCAGCAGAGTCGGAGACCGATCGCGTAGCGTCGACGAAGAACACAGCGGGTGCTGAAGGAGCTATCGATAAGTGTATTCTCGATATCCCGATGTTAATATTTATTCTGGGTTTCCGATAATTTTTCGACTAAACGCTGCTTACGCCGGAGCTTTTAAAAGCTTAAACGAAGGATATTTCAATACGCCGGACAAAGGTTAATGGACTGGTTCGTGGATGAGGCACTCTTGAATCATCATCGAAGAGTGACGTTTGTTCTTGAGTATCGCGTCGATAGCGTTAAACGTCGGCTGATTAACAGCTGTAGAGTGTCGCATGTAAATGGTGTGCCAGAACTATCGTCCCCTTCGTTTATCCTCCTTTCGTTTACAAATTCTTTTTGGTAAATTAAAAATCAATTTCTCTTCGATAAAAATATAAAAGCTTCGATAAGTTTCGAATTATATGAATAAAAATCTAAAGAGAGACAATGTGCAGTTTCTGAGGCGCAAAACAGATAACAGAGTTTATGAATTCTTCGTTGAGAAACACCTTGTGTATAGACCATCAAAGGAATGGAATTTTCTAGATGCATTTAGGAGCTAAAGAGGCCATCGTCGTCGGGAAGACCTCGCTATTGTACAGAGTACAGGCCCTTCTCTGGATCTAATGCGCGAACTCTATCCGCGGCAACAATTTCCTTCGGTGACGGAACGAGAACGCGTAAAAACGGTCGGCCTCATCACGCTGGTCTCGTCGGACCATTGTTCGTGAGCACTCGAAAAAAACAAGACATCCGATCATAGATCGCTCTCTCCGTCTCTCAGGCGAGTTTAATTTCACTCACGACTTGCACGCAGCGTTGGGCGTTACCGATTAATGCATTTTATAACTATATTTCAATCTTGGAATATCATCTTTAAAACTTTTTTTTTTAGTTTGAATAAAGCATTTAGAAGTTTGAATATTATTCATATTTTTCATATATTTTTATTATTATTAATTTTTTGCTTTATTTTTTCATCAATAAAGATTTATACTTTCATATATACATATATATCTTATAAAAAAGAAAAAAATATAAAATATTCTAGTATTGAATTTTAGTGCAACTAAAATGATGGAATATAAAAAACAACCCATATTATTAATGTCATTATTATTAAATGTTATTAGTCCAGGAGAAGAATTAAGAAAATCTTTTTATTATTTTACTCTGTAATATCTAAAATAATTCTTTATGTATAAGACAGAATTATTATAGCCACTAAATGTCTATCTTGAAACTAGACAATTTTTGCTGTATATAATTTTTTATAGAACCGATATTTTTGAAGAGATATTATTTTGTTTTAAATCGCACTATGTATTCTCTAGCTAAGATAAATTTTCACGAACACATTCTCGGTAGACGAGATATTGACTTTCGCGCATAGGCAGATATTCCTGGAGTTTGTTGCGGATGTAAGCGGCAACGGCGACTATAACGTTCGTAAGGACGACGTCAGTGTGATGAATCGACCTACGTACATAAATCCGTTATGATATTTCACCGACGATTGTATCATAAATCAGATAGCATTTATACCGAACAAATTCACGCAAAATGACTTATAAATTATTAGAATTAATCACAAATGGAATCGAAATCTGTCGGCAAGTTTTTTATCAAGATTAAAACAAAGAGAAAATAAATTCAGATAAAATTCACTAGGAAAAATGTTTGATTGAGAAAACCAAATTTTGTTTGTACTAATCTAAAATTTTGGTTGAAATATACCCAACCAAATTGTTTAGCTAGACAGTCGAATAAAAATAAATCTAATTGATAGCTCTAGAAGCGGCTGTATTCAACTAAATTATTTAGTCAAAGCTCAACAAAAAAAAATCACACTTTTAACAAAAACAACCGAATCTTACATAAAACAAGATATTTGGTTACTGTAAATAAATAATTTTGCTGAGAACATTAAATTTTTTTTTCCTATTGTTGAGTGTAAAATACATTCGAGATACGTGTGACTTTTAAATCAACATCGCATGTAGAATGCGTGGAAGAAACGTTTCAAACGCTATAGGGTATATCACAGAATTAGAAATGACTTTGTTGTTCATTGGAAACATTTAAACCAACAACAGATCATCTAGCGTCGATGTATGTGTCACGCTTTCCGACTTTAATTGAGAAATGCGTATCGAAAGTCGAAGTTTGCGTTCGCGAAAGTCTTCGCAACGACCATGCACTGCAAAGGCATCGCAAGCAAAATCGCTAGCAATCCGCGTGGGCAAGCATCAGTCATTGCCAAGCGGCACGTAACTCGAGAGCGACGCGAGTTAACTCGCGGAACGGCGGGCGGCGATGCACTTGCACGGGCGCGAATGCGCCACGACGACCGACGCACACATTCACTTCGATACGATAGCGCGATACTTTCAATGGGGCACGCGATACAATTTTTATTCAAAGCCGACGCGTCATAAGGGGCAGAACGAAGAAGAGAGACCAGGGAAATATAAAACGCGCGGAAGAAAAGACGGAGGAAATAAATAAAAATGGCACGGATCAGAAACACGGATCAGAACGCGGAATTTCCATTGATTAAATGGAGGAGGAACTGAATTATATTATCGCGGAGATCTGTAAAATTCCCGTTCCGGAAATATGAATAATTCAAATTGGCACGTTTAAGTAGCTAGGGAAATTTATTTATAGCTTATAAGTTCACGGGTTACTTTTGGCGAGGAATTCAACATCATATTTTATAGTGATACTTATATTCGCCTCTTCATTTATAAGAAATAAAAAGAAATTACTTCACACTTTCTCTCTTTCCTCACACTGTCATAAAAAATATATAGATATTAATATGATTAATATGTTATGGATTTGTATAATTTGATCGAGACTGATTTAAAAAAAAAAAATCACATTCTTTAAGAAAATTCTTCCTTTACGCTTTACTTATTTTATAATTTTATTAAATACGAAAAAAATGCTATGGTATTTATAATGCAATTTTTTTTTATTGTATCATCTTTCGATCTTTTTAATATTAGGATATCTGCTGGATAACTGTCGGATATTCAACAAATTGCTAATATTACGTCAATAGCGTAGCGTTTCACTATTATTGATTGCGCGCACAGCACCGTTGATTTATGAACGAGTGTATATTGACTAGAATAATTGGGTTTAGTTCGCGATGTAGACACATCTACGCACCTGCTACACCAACGCAAAATAAAATAAAGATTAATAAAGGTTTATCAAAGACCTTGATTTCTATGTTATCGATCGAGTTTCGTAATGCAACTAATTGCATATGATAAGCCTGTGATATAAGCAAGCTGTGCTAATTGCATTTTTTAAATTCGTGGCTTCATCGTTTTTCCGTTTATTCCGATACCCGGATATTCATTTAGCAGGTTAAACTAAAATTTGTAGTTTTTGGCGAAAAATCGCTAAACGCTTTCAGAGAGATCCTCATACTCATAGATAAATGCAAGGAAACGAGAGTATGGCTGATGAAAACATTATGAAAACTTGATGTTGGCACAATACGTAATATCTCGAATTCCAACATACTAAAATATGTGTACAGGAAGCGAATACAAGAGCAGGGTTAAAAGGGCGTTGCACGGCGCACGGTTTGTTCGTTTCACTCGGTAGCGCGACCAGCCAGCGCGCGGTCTGTCGTCCTGAGTCATCCGGAGAACAGTCGTCGCGCCGCGTCGAGCCAGCCGAGCAGACAGGTTGCTACGTGCCCTCGAACCTCCGAGGACAAGAGCACGCGCACGCGTGTGTGCACACGCATGGGGCGCGCGAGCACACTATTCTCTCGTCACGTGAGCTCGTATCCATCACGTTGTATTACATTGTAGAATAAACGTGCGCGCACAGCGTTGATTACTTATTCAAATAATATAAAAAAAAATAGAGAACAAAAATAAATTCTCACTCTCTCTAGACACAAATACGTCAAAGTATCCGAAAGTACAGATAAATAATGTTATTCGTTAGGTTTGAAACACGCTGTATAATATCCGATGAAAGAAAAATGCAGACCAATCGTAATAATATCAGTGAATAAAGTAGCAAACATAGAGGTTAAATTGCAAAAGAGATCGACAAAGAAATATACTAGTTACTAATATTATTTTTAAAGAATATCAAATATGTAATAAAAAATACACGAGAGTCATGACACGATACGATGACAATAACGATAATTGCGTATCTCTACCTGAAGGCTTGGACCGGTTAAAGATTGGAAAATTACAGCGACGATGACAGCTGCATCGTGAAAAGCAAGTATGGGAAATTTGAGGGTCAGCTGGACAGTTGCTGGGAATCAGCTGATCCGTGAACAGAAGTCGCGCGTAATTACGGCTCACGAGTATCAAGGGTTTATTTCTCTCGAATGCTTTTATATAAAAGGTAATCTTTTCCAAAAAAATAAATTGAAATTGTAGTATAATTTAATTTTTCTTCACATAAGATTCCGTTTTCGCGAATATCAATTTCGAAGACTATATATATTGAAGAATATTTGTTCTTATTAAATAATTTACATAATTGATATATTACAAAAAGCTGACTTGCATTTTATGATTTTTCGAAAAAAAAAAGATATATTATACTTTTAGTAGCTATGAAAATTCGTTCAGAAATAATTCTCGAGAACGGAAAGAACCATCGAGACGAGGATAAATCGGGGTGCTTCTCAGAAGAATCGATCAATTTTTGTCGGACGTGACCGTGGGAAAGTACGGCGAATAGGACGATCGACTCCCCACCCTCTTTTCCCTCGGTAGGACCGGAAGATCGGTCTTACGTGTATGCCACTCTGCGGCATACGGTTTGGAATTTCGTACTTCCTGTCCTCGAACACGTATCACAGTTCCGGCTGTCGTGCAGAAAGATTGCTGCGTACGAGAAAAACGGAGAGAGGCCTTATCATATACTTAGAAATATAAAGTGACTCGCAATCACATTTTTCTCTAACATACAAATTGCCCCATTTCTACCACGTGATATTTTAACACCTGAAAGATTATTCGGGATGTATTGCCAATCGATCTACGAGTTAACAATATCGAAAAAATTAACATATAAATTGAAATTTGTCGATAATTTTTGTATATATTTTTAGGAAAATTATTTGATATGTAAAAACTTTAAAATTCGCGCAAACAACTTACTTTTATTATCGAAGAATTTATTTTCTCCAATCACGTGTAAATTAATGATTATACTAGTGTACAGTTATGCGTGCAACTTTCTCTCTATATAGCTTCTAAAAATCTAGGGTTGTGCGGTCGGGGTTTGAAATTGGGTCAATAAGGTATACGATTCGGGTCCAAACTCGGAACGATGTAGCAGCAGCAGCCCGGAAAGCAATTTGTCGGCAATTTTAGTCGGATTCGTACTTGGTGCGCGCGGCTAGTCAATTGCCGCCGGTATAAACGCATTTATGACCCTCCAGCGAGTGAGACAGGACAAGCACGAGGTAGGCGATAAACTGATAACGCATGCATAACAACATTAACGACATACGCGTGTCTCTCATTGCGCGAGGCAGCTGGTCAAGCCAATGAAGGGTTCCGATTCATCGCGTCGTTACTACCGATGCAATCGTCGTGTCGTTGCCGTTAAAAGAACGGGAGAAGAATTTTTTAGCAGTATATACGGAAATATAAGAAATATTTTCAGAGACATGAATCATCTATCTCGAGAAATAAGTATTCATGTTTCAACTCTCTTGATTGTTTAACGAACGTCAATGAAAGGAAAGATTAATGCACCGTCACTGAGACAGTAGTGTAAGCAAAAAAAAAAGACGATGCAATGTGGCGAGGCAATTTAAAATTATCAATGACTCATGCAGTTATTAACGGTATATCAGATGTCACCAAATTCAGTAAACAAATATACCGTTCTCGTGCCTTGCGTGAAATATAGTTATGCTATTTTTATTTTCAGAATATATCAACCGTCAAATATATAATTTCGAGGAATTTGGAATTAATTTTTTTAAATGAAAATTTAATTAGACGCTATCTTTTTCGATAGCTTTATTTTTATTGTCGAATTGAAAATTGAATCTCTTCCGATATTACTATCAATTTTCAATATTAGAATTATATTAGAGCAAAATTTATTTTCGATACAAAATTTTATGTTTTTGTATTTAACTTTGAGCGTAACTGTTCATTCGCGAGATAATATGTAACGCAATATCTACCTCGACTGTCATTTATACTGTAGAAGCGTTTGATAAATTTTAAATATATTTTTCGTGTGAAGCACAGAATCTTTCACGCACCGGTCGTGACAAGCATTTCAAGGAGGCACCCAATGGAAGAACCGTACATACATATATTCACTCACAAGTAGATAAGTATTCAAAGATGAATCACAAAGAGCGGTTTCTGAAAATTCTCTCATTCACTACGGGGCGTAGTCAGGGAGAAAAGATACGAAATTATCTTCTCTATATTTAGGTATACCAAATAAATATTATAGTATTCTACAGAGAAAATCAAAGGACGATGAGTAAAATAAATTGATTTTTGTCTAAAACGTGTAACGTAATTTATATATGTAATTTTATGCTTTTTGTGCCGCTGAATTTGATGATAGCATTTTTATTTGTCAAAAGTCATGGAAAAAAAAGAATCAAAATAAGTATTTTTTAATAATTATATAAGTGATAATTTTGTTTCAATCATTTAATTATTTGTATTATAATTTATTCTTATAACTTTTTTCACTGATAACTAAAATATTTCAAAATTAAATACTTTAGAAGCTGCTAAATCTATTATGACCAATAGGTAAAAATTAAAACAGATAGTCAATTTTCTTTCTCTTATCCAAAGAATCTTACCAGTAGGCCTATTCTGTAACTTTATAACGACAATGTTGCTATCGTTACGTATCGCTGCGTATATATTTTGACATGTAAAAATATATGCGCAACGACACGTAACGATAGCGATATAAAGTTATAGAATAAGGCCTACAGATGCATTGTGCAATTATAAGAATGTTAAAATAGTTAATAGTGGACTTACTATGTGAAGATTCCACTAAAGGCAAACTTTTTATAATGTAAGTCCTTTAAATTTATTTTAAGGAGATAAAAATAGCTATTGTATTGTATGATGGTCATTTGACTGTCTTCAGCATTATCAATTCTATTGGAGTGGCCACGATGCAACGTGTCTATCTTATTCGCACGTGTCTATCTCATTGGCATGATACAGACGCACTTACACGCTTGTGCAATAGTTGTGCGACAAAGATAGCGTATTTACCAATACGTTACTGTACATTAGTATTCCATAGTACTACATATTTAATTTTCAGATGTCTTTATTTTTTTGACGAATAAGAATAAACTATAATACAAATGATTAAATAGTTGAAATAAAAGTTGTAACTATATTACTAAAAAAACTGATTTTGATCCCTTTAAAATAAATTTTGATCATTTTTCTATAATTTTGGAAAATAAAAATGCTATCATCAAATTCAGAGACTCAAAAATTAGATTACATATATCATTTACATGCTATTCTCTTTCTTTTTAGGCAGAAAATTGACTTATTTTATCTAATCGTTCTTTTTACATATTTTTTAAATCTTTATGTTGCGCTTAATCTATGCGTTACACACAAAAACTATATACGCTACAAGATAAGTTTCTTTATCTTTTCAGATATAATGATATATTAATAGCCTATGAAAGTAATTACCAGTTTGTCACGAACGATATAATCAGCAAATCGCGTCGACAACGCGCGATGACACTGAACGTGCTGTTTGCGTGGCTATGACTAACAACAAAGTCATCATTATGAATGGGTAATAATGCCTTAGCAAAATCGCAACTCGTATAAACTGTGCAGAGTCAAACATTGCAGGATTTTCCGCATGAACGCTTTTGTAGTAACAACGGTGGTCATTACGTTAGAAAATTTAATGCTTCCCCGAGCATCGCGCAGTCTGGAAGTGCGCGATGAAACGTTACCAAGATGTTCCTTGTAAGAGCATCAAAGCTGCAAAGCAGTTTCGCTGTGTCAGCCTATTTCGTCAGCACGGTAAAAGATTTCTCTGTTGAGAAACATCGCATTTCCAAAGAAGAAAAAGTATTTTAATATACTAAAGAAGAGCAGTTCTTTTCGGTAAATTATTCTCAATTCTCGAAAGTTTCTAAAAAACAATCATATTTCGATACTGATTTTAATTAGAAAAATTGTATTGCACAAATTTGTTTATGCAAAAAATTATATGTATTGTTTATAAGATTCTTTAAGTTTCTTTTTCAAAATATATATCTTTCTTTATTAATTGAACAACGCGAATCAAATATTTAATTTTATATATAATTTTTATAGTTTTATAAGTGAACAAAATAATTCGTACTGTTTGCGGTTAATGATTATGAAAACACGTTGGCGCTTTGTGGAAGGAGCATCAATATTTGCAGACTTCCGGCCTACATATAGTAGCGTCAGTATGTATGCAGAATCACTTTGTATTATGCCATTGGCGCGATAATCGAGAGAGCGTTAGCCTCTCCCGATGTTAGAATCATTGTTTTCGACATGCGTCATCAATCACAGAGAAACGGCGCGAATCTCGCGAGGGACTGATAATTCCTAATTTCACACACTGTTATTACGAAAACAGATTGCAATAACGTGATAAATATTACTCATAATTCGATGCGTGAGTAAAAACGCTAAACATGTGAATAAATCTACGTTCCGCTCATTTTTTAATTTACGAAAAATAAAAAAATTACGTAGAAAAATTATTCTCATTCCTAACGTCACTTCGAAATCTCCCTTCTCGGAATATCTATTTCCTTCTCAGTGTTTTATGAATTTGTAATTCAAAATTGTTCATAATAGATTAATCTAGAATATTCTTATTTAATAGAGTCTCTTGAACGGCAAATCTCATTTTCACTCGTTCATTTAATTTCGCGATGATAATCATAGATTGGCATCGATCCTATTGCGGTTCGGTGTCTTTCTTGATATATATGTATATGTATATATGTATATATATGAAAGAGGAATTGATTTAAGATATAAAGATGTAAAAAAAACACTGGAAGAGTTCTAAGAAGAAAGATTCAACGTAAATGAAAGCGACGTAATTGTGAATCACGTATTGACGTGAATATATTGCAGAGAATATGTTGATCGAATCAATCATTTTACAAAGAAATGTATTTCCAAAATTATTCTCAAAATGGATTTTTACCATACGCGATTTTCATATATAAAGTGTCTCATAACTCATAATCTTAATTTGGCAATGACACATTCTTTGACAAGTTCGGAGTAAATTTTTCCTCAACGAGAATGTCGAGGGAAGTCATTTATCACAACCTTTTCGATATTATATATTTTCATCACTAAGACTCAAATTAAGATTCTGTCAAAAAATAAAGTAAATTCTAGAGATTAATTAAAAAATATAATTTGTCGTCTACTTGTGTCCCTGTGTGTGAGAAATATCTATTTCATGTTATTGTTATAATTATTGTTAAGGAAAAATATATTCCAAATTCAGAAAGTCCGTCATTCAAATCGAGGTCGCGAATTGTGAAACACTGTTTATCTATCTGTAAAAAAAAAAAAAAAAAAAAATTATCGTGTTTCGACTGTCGCAATAGCAGTGATAATGAAACAAAAAACTGTACACCTTTTGATTATCGTTTCTCGAAAGATAAGGAGGTTTCGCGATATAACCGTTTTTTTTTTTTTTTTTTCTTTTCTTTTCTTTTCTTTCAAAATGACTGATTCGAGGAAGGAGAGGGAAAAAGGACTCACCGAGACGAAGCTCCCCGAAGTTTCCACAGCCGATTTTCTTGCCGACCCGGAAGTTCGGGCCGACCATGAGCACGCCGGACGACGAGGTGACGCTGTGCCGGGACGAGTGCACGTTCGACCGGGCGGCGTTCCCGCTGCCTCTGGAGGTCCGCTTGGCGACCTCCTGCTCCCGCTCGGAGTTGCGCGCCCCGAGCTCCTTGTCGCCGCGGTTGTCTCTGCCGTCCCGTTTCTGCATCTCGTACCGGCCGTTCTTATCCACGGTTGCGACGATTTACAGCTGTCGCGATGCACACGCGAGATTCGATCAACTTGATGATTGAACACGCAGTCGCACGATTTTTCACCACACTCGCTTGCCGGCCACGATGACGATGACGACGACGTTAGTTTCCGTATCAGTGACGGGGATCGATCCCCGTGCAGGGCATATCTTCTATGCCCTTGGAAACCTGCGGACGACGGGCACCACGACACGACACGACACGACACGACAGAATAGAACAGAACACACGATACACTCGTCGCAGTTTCCGCAAGCGGAAAAGGGCACGCGCGGGCGCGGTATATGCTAGGTGTATAGGGCGCGGAAGGGAAAGACGCGCGGGCGGCGGCGAGGAGGGGGAGAGAGGGAAAGGAGTGTGCCGGGGGGGGGGGGGCTGGTTAACTGTCAGAGTTCGACGGACGATACCACCTCCGTAGGGCAATCAATTCCCGTGCCAGTCTAACCTCTCGCCCGGCGCGGTTCTTCTCGGTCTCCGAAACTACTTGTTTACACCCTAGGAACGATAGACACAGATGTAGATGATACGACCGTTGTGGAAGGGTGCGGCGCGTATATTCGAAGGAAGCGTATCTTGGATGCACCTTCTCCCGGTTCACGTCTGGCGCGGCAGCCTGATCGACGATCGTCACGGGAGCAGAAGGAATCGTAGTACGAGGGTCGATGCGGCGTCGAACAGCGTCGTCGGTCCGGACGATCCCATAGCAATTTTGACCCGCCTCTCGTTTCGCCCGGCGACCGCCGCCGAGATGCCGGGTGCCGGAACGACAGTCGACGACGACAGCACGAATCGCGCGGCTCACGCTCTGACGAAGCGACGCAGCACGGCATTACCGTGGCGGCCGTTATCGCTGGGCACAGCTGTGTTGTTGTCGCTCCCGCTGATGCCGGTGATACTGGTATCGTTGCGAGCGCGTCCCACGGTCCTCGGCACCTCCATTACGCGCCCGTACTAATCGCCGCAATCGAGATCTACGCGAGCGAGCGCCCGCGTGCGATCGAGATCCACCTCACCGCTCCGCGATTCCGCGCTCTCTCTCTCTCTCCTCGACTCGATTCGATTCGACGCGACTTCACTCGACTCGGGGAGAGCATTCATGGAACCCGTCCGCGGACAGGCAACGGCGTAACGCCGAGATTCCCTAGGATCGCACCGATATTCCGTCCACCTACGCGTGTGATACGCGCGTATGTATATATATATATATTTTTTTTTCCCCTTTCTTCTTTTCGTCGCGCGCGTTTCTCGATGCGCTCGTGCACGACTGAATTCCTCTCGCTCGCCGTATCAATGGTATCGCCCGATTCGATACGCGCGCGCTCTCTTTTTATGTATCACTGCCGCCACGACACGACGATACGCCAAACTCTGACAAACGTGCTGCTTCGCGCTCTGTCTCCCACTCTCACTCTGTCTCTCTCTTTCTCCTCCCGTCGTTCTGTTCCGTACTGTTCACTCGCAAACGGCGAACGCGGTTGTTACAGCGACGTCCTCGCGTTACTTGGAGTCGTCCGCGCGCGATTCTGCACCGCACACTTCCGTAAATTCGTCTCGCCTGCGATTAAATTCCTCGCGGACGACGGACCAACGATCCTGCCCCTCACGCTCGACAGGACATGAGTGAATTGAGTTGCTACGGACACCGGCAGGCCTGTCAACCTAACCGCGACGACGTCCTCCAGTCAGTGATATCGGACGGAGGAATTTTTTCGCGCATGCGCAATGCATGCGATTGTACTGAATCTATCGAATATTAATTTGAGTTGGCAAGCGTGCCGGAACAAGCGCGCTTTACAAAAGTATACTTACTCCGATGAGAATCCTTTTATATATAAAGAAATTTTCGATGTCTTATAGTTGTTATTTCATAATTCTTACATATGTTATGTGACTGCGTGTATAAACGAAACGGAGAGACGCGAAGAGACTGAATGACTTGAAGATCGATATGACAGATTAGACGCACGTGAATGTCTGGCGTGAGTGACGTAACAGCAATAGCTTTTCTAGCACGAAAATGGCCGGCGCTGTGTGGGCCGAGGACGAGATCGGACGAAAGTGGGACCGTTGCTTTACGGATGCTATTCTGAAACTGAGTAATTAACGTTTCTGAAATATCCGCGATGACAAATATATTTTTTTGCGACGTTACTCACGGATCTGCTTTTTTTTCAGGCGGCGGTATATTCCTTGGCGGAGTGTTTTCTCTATTTTTCTTCAAAAGTAAGACTTCACTTTATGGATACGTATCATTATAACGCTCTTATGATGTAACTTTAGTTATTATTATAACTCTGTCATCTCAGAATCAGAATTAATGAATTTGTTCTTTGTAACTGAACTTGATACATTAAAATGAGATAGATATATATTTAGAAATTGGAGGGAAGGAGAAGAAAAACAAAAATTGTTTGTGCGTGCAAGTTCAGCTACAAATCTATTGTATTATGCCATTATATGTATGTATTATACACTTAACATCTGTTTTCTCTCTCAAAATTTAGTCTAATAATCTGTGAAACAAATTCAATGAATTGCACGTGTTGAATTATATATTGTTAAAAAATAATTAATTTTTTAAAATTCTGACTAAACTTATATCATTTTTTGTTTATAATAGTTTTCACAGAATATTTTCTATAATTTTATCTTTTAATTTGCTTTTGCAAATTATAATGTAAAGATGTATATATATATATATATATATATATATATATAATATTTAGATGTATTGTAGCAATTTCACAGATAATAGCAATATATTTAGATATAAAAAAGTACATGTTTAGATTTAATCAATGAAAAAAATAAATTCAAAAGAATTGCACATTATCTTGTCAAATTATTCTCTTTAATTTTTTCATAGTAAAATATATAGAAAAATATATAGAGGTATTTTGAATTCTCTTTTTACAGGGAGAAGATGGCCCATTATAACTGGTGCTGGTTTTGGATTAGGCATGGCATATTCCAATTGTGAAGGAGATATAAATGCATCAGTACGTCGACAGACATGTAGGAGCTGTAAATCTGAAGGAAAGAAATAACTATTAGGATCTACTGTAAAAATAAAATTAAAGTTATTAAAATAAAAGTTTCAATAAATTAAATAACTATGTTACATTGATCTACTCTTTATGCCTCTAATCTTTAATCTGATAAAGTTTATTTTATATTTAAGTCTTAATACAACTTCTGACCTCACCTTAAAATAGAGATAAGAAAATTGTTTAATAAAAGAAATATATTTCTTTTATGGTGCGTTCATTATAATTGTGTCAATATAATAATAATGAGATAGAAAAATACATAACTATAACACTATTGTACATATCGATGAAAATATTACTAAATATATAACAATTGTAATATTATATTAAAAAATACAAGATTTATATTTTTTTCATTTTCTTATCGTTGCTTAAAACTATTAAAACGCATATTTATATTTGTAAACTTTCATATTAATGATTATAATTTATATGTAACAGTAATACTAGAAATTATGTTTGTATACATTCAAATTTGAAGTCTTTTTTTAGTTGGTTTTTAAACATTTATAATATTAATTAGTAACGCTCTGCGACATGAATCAATTAACATCATGACATTTATCACACAATTTCAGAATTTCCAAAATTGATTAATTTTTGGACATTTATTGTCTTTGTATAATTTCTTATCAGAAAAGAAAGCATAATAGTGCATCATAAAAAACAGGAATGTCATATATGAAATTATAATTTATATCAATAGCGCGCGCGCGCGCGCACGCACGCACGCACACACACACACACAACACACACACAAATAATTTGTGTAAATTATAATAAACTCTGTAATATATATACGTATTATATAATTTATATATTAATAAATATATAAATTTATATTTTAATTTGTAATAAAATCTTTGATAGTTTGATCAAATTTTATTAATAATGTGTAAAGAGATAAATGTACAAATAAATTTTAATTTTGGAGATTCTGATAGTTTTGGAAATTTTTATCTTTATTTGGCATCTTAGTATACCTTTATACTTTAAATAATATGTTGCCAAAACAGGCATGAAGGAAGTATATGATGTTTATGTCTTAAGATTAAACACCATGCCCAAAAATTGTTCGTAGTGGATTGTTATAACACCATCCAGATCTGTGTCCAATCGTCTGAAAGCGGATGTCAAAGTCTAAAAATAGAAAATATAATTATTATATTATTTCATCTTCACAAGGATTTTGTGAATATTTCCAAAATTGGTAACCAAGTATATTTAAAAATGTGATTAAAAAGATAAGATTAAAAAATCAGCTGTGCTTACTCAATATTATTTAAATCTATAGTTTATAATCAGTAACTCATTTAAACACACATTTAATTCATGGTGATTATGATCAATCATGCTTAAGTTAAATTTTATATATAAAAAATTTTATATATAAAAATCAATAAATATATTTCTAGACAAGATAAAACAATTTAATGCTTAATGGGATAATTTAAATCGTTATGTGTATACTTTACATAAACAGGTATACTTACGTATAGTACTATGCAGCACTGTATGAAGTCATCAAAGTATATTGTACCACGTCCTGCACGATCGTATTTTCGTATAAGCATGTCAATTGTTTGATCTGTTAATCGGTATCCAAAATTTGTGAGAGCAGTCTTCAATTCGTTGCGGTCAATGTTACCGCTGTTATCGCGATCAAATGATCGAAAACAATTCTCCCAGTCAGTAACATATTTCCACAATGCTCCAAATTCCTCGAAACTCACAGTACCAGTTTGGTTTTTATCAAACATACCTGTAGCAGGATCGATTTTGTCAGTGTCAAACATACCTGTGCCAACAAAGTTAAGGAACAAAATGATACCAATGCCAAAAGACCATGCAAATTAATATTAATACAATACTATCTTAGAATCAATACTATCTAAGAATCAAAAATATGCACTATATACTACAATTTAAAAAGAATTAATATCCAATATCAGACATTAGTTCTTCTAGCACTAAGCGACAGATATTAGACTTTTCATTTAACACTCTAGAGTAATTTACATGCAAAAATTTTAACTAGTAATTACAAGAAAATTACAGATATAATAATATATAAATTATAAATTTACATGGTCATTTGAAAATATTTATCTTACCAATCATTAGACGAACAGTTTCTGGATTAAATGGCGTCCATGTACCATTCGAAAGAGCTTGTTGTAATTCATCCGCAGTAATTGAACCAGATCTGTCTCTATCCACCCTGTGACAAAGACATTATCTCTTTAATTATACAAAATTAAATGTCAACAACATTATCACAAAATTAACATTTTCATTAGTTTAATCTTTATTTTAATGTTATCGATATATATAACGATATCAGAATGAGAAAATAGGATTCAAAGAGAAAAAAGAAAAGGAAATTTTGCTGAATATAAAATATACATGTGTCTATATATTGCAGTAATAACAAATGCAAAATTTGTATAAAGGTTAAAACCTAATAAAGGTTCTGAAAAAAAGGAATACTTATTACGACAGAAAGTAGCAAGCATCCAAGATTTTTAAAGAGATAGCACGTTTTATATTGCGATTGATTTATAGAGCATGCAAATTACCTTTGGAATACGCTCCAAAGAAATTCCTGGCTGGGCATGGGCGAGACGAAAGACATTTTTCCGTTCCTCGTAGAAAAGTAGAATACGATAGCAAGGTCAAACAGTGGTATATTTTTCGCGATGTTGCGCACGCAGACAATTGCTGATAATCACTACTAAACGCGATCACTCTACGCCGAAATTTCCTGAAAGCGTGATTGTATTCGAACACGTCACTTTATATACGACTTGCCTGATCAGCTACCTCCTCTTCCAATTAGATTGCACAAGAGTAAGCAAACTTGTCACTGGGCGGTTGGTTGATCGTGACGTCAAAATTTGTGAAATTCGTACACAAGCGCCATTATTGTGCGCCATTTTTAAAATATGTTAGTACATACAATTTTCAGTATTAACTTGCAATTTGGAAGTTAATTCATACCAGAATTTAATTAGTCTTACATCTTATAAATTGATTTTTAATAATTTTTGAATAATTCAATTTTTAGTCATTACTCTGTATTTATGAGAAATATTTTTGTATATCTGTTGTCATTATAGGACATACACATTATGTAGAAATATTATATATAATATTCTATACTATAATATGTTTTATTATATAAAAACATTTTTACAAAAAAAGATTAGGGAAGGTCGATCGAGATGAGGATTCTTTCACGAACTTTTCATGCGTTAAGATTAGAATTTGGGCTTATTTATTTCCCATGCGCCGATATTGTATCTAAGCCAGATAAAGAGCAAATCTCTGCCCATTTGCAACCAACTCCAAAACGGTATTATCTTGGAACCTTCAATTTCCGTCCAATTTACCGCTATTTCAGTTATAGGAATGCTAAGAGTCTGTGCAATATAAAGCATTTCTACGTCAAAAGCCCAGCGTTCGACATGTAACGCTTCAAATATCGTCCTCGCTGATTTTCTCGTTAGAAGTTTAAATCCGCACTGCGTATCTCTAATGCCTTTTACGCACAACAACCAGACTAAAAAATGGAATCCATGCATAAGGAATAATCGGAAGTAAGATCGCTTTGCGGTTTCTTCTTTTTCTAAATGCGCTCTTGATCCACATATTATCGCATCCGATAATGCTGTTTTTTCAGGATTGCTTGTATAATCGACTGAAACAAATTTGCTAGAACTAATAATCTAAGATTTGTAATTATATAAGAACAATAATAGAATTATTACTTCTAAATATAAATATATAATCTGTGAACAATATAATAATAGCAGAATCTTAATTTTTTTTAATATTCAATGTAACTTACATCCTAAAACTTCTGCTAAACTCTCATCTAATTTTTTTAGATCACTGAACTTGGTAGCACCATCTGCATCTGCAAATAACAAACTGCTACCTCTTGCACTCAGCATACCCTTAAAGCAATAATAAAATCTTCAATTTTATATCAAAATAGAAATTTAAGTGTTAACTAGATCAAAAGACTTCAAGAATTCAAAATACATATTTTATATATAAAATTTAGTTTAATCAAATTTGCTAACCAGTCTTACAGCACCACCTTTCCCTCTATTTTTAACAAGATTTAACACTCTCAGAGTATTATATTTTGATGCATAATACTGTGCAACATTTGCAGTTTTATCTGTGCTGCCATCACTGACTACTATCACTTCATAAGTAAATCCAGATTTTACACGCTTTTCTAAATATTCCAAACATTCATCCAACATTGCTGGCACTATTAAATAAAAATAAAATTATATATATATATATATATATATATATATATACATAAAATATAAGTAACACATATGTGCAATAAATCTTACATCTGTGCAATGAATCTTACATATGTGCAATGAATCTTACATCTGTGCTCTTCATTGTAAGCAGGTATAATGACACTGAGATGTACACTCCAAGGATCATGTAATGAAGAGAATGCTTCTCTCATCTCTGTTTGGCAGTTGAAAAAGAACTTTTCACTTTCATCCCTCGAAATTTTAGGATAGCGTTCACTTGTTATATATATTGTTACGCAAAACTAAAACATTTATATTTTTATAAAAAACATTGTATTATATAAATTATTCATAAGTTTTATGAAATATTACATAATTATTCCTTTTTAAATTATATGCAAAATAACACATTCTTTGAAAATAAAAGTATAAACATATAAGACAAATAATTTAAATACATACCAAAATTATAATAAATATAGCCAGTGATATTCCGTAACAGAGCAGACAGCCTAGTGATAACATTTTTACATGGGAGAACACTTAAGGATTACGGAATAACAGATAAAAGATATATCGAAAATAACAGGCATATCTATTTTCCTTTCATTCCGGTAGCATACGTCCATCATACGTCACCTGAAAGTCGGTCTGTTCGTTTTAGTTGCACTTTCTGCACTCAGTGTTAAGAGATAAAGGGATAAATTTTGCACATGCGTAGTAGCGCTAGGAAAGTGTACCTAACCTGTTTCTAGGAACTTCCGAATTTTTGAAATGTGTATGTATGTACAAAAAACACACATGCATACTTATATAATATCGTATTGTGTTACGTGTTTTAAAAAGGATTTGAAGAATTCTATTATTCTGTATGACGACAGTCGATCCCTGCAAACAATTTGCGTGCAAACTGCAGAAGTGTTTGACAGGTTTGTACAAATTAATCTATTAAAGCATATGAAATATTATATATTCCTAACCTTATTTCTTGAGAAAAAATATTAATAAATTAGATCAAATAAGAAACTATATTTTATATTAATATATTAATTAAAATAATGATGTAATAAACATACATCTGTGAATTTTACTATAAAATTTATTATAAAAAAATGTACTTTTATGTTTTTAGACAATGTCTATCAGCCTTCTCGTTGTCAAGAAATAATCGAAGAATTAAGAAAATGTTGCATTAAACATTCATCTATCTCTACTGTTTGTGATGGCATAAATACTTCTAAACGATACGAACATAATACCGTTGATTATGTAGGTTCAATATATATTTCACCCAAACATATTTTTATTTACTATTAGAGAGAGAGGAAGTCAAATATAATTATATTTTAATAATTATAGAAATTATATCTTATATAATTTAGAGTTTTTTACATTTTGTTTCAGAGAAAAGTTCTAAAATAGATGATGTATAACGAAGCAAGGAGACAAACATTAGGAAAGAGAGGTTTTGCGTATCGTCATCCAAATATCTTTATTTTTACGGGTGTAACAGTTTCTATGTGTATATTCTTCAGCAAACCTCTTTATGACATATTTTTTACCAAACCACCAGTTAAACAAGAAGCTACAATTTCTGATAGAACATAAGTAAGTAATTTTATACAAATTTATTTCTGTGTAAGAATGGAGGCTGTAAAAAAAGCAAAAGAGAGATTGAGACAATATCCAGCTCTGATAATTCGATGCCAGGAATCGGCATCAAGGTACGCATCTTGCGTGTTAGCGAAATCCAACTTAGAAAAGAACGTTTGCGCCGCGGAATTTAACGAATTGAAAAAATGTCTTGTTAAAGCCGCTGCGAGCAGTAACACAAGATTATAAACAAAGTTGAAGATCAATCGGTGAATATCTGTGAGTTTGATTTAAAGCCTTATCTTTAGCTATACGAGAATGATGAATATCATATGCACTAAAATAAATATCTCGTCATCTACGTCACACTGTCTACTAGCGTTCGTTGTACGATTAATCTTGATACTGTATGCCAATTTTCACGACAAATACTTTACTGTACCGTACACAGATGTGGACTATAAGGTATTTACTGATGCCGCTAGGTATGTAATAGAGCAACGATCACCGTTCGAGCGTCATACTTATCGTTATTCGCCGTTTCTGGCTTGGTTTTTGACACCAAATATTATACTACACAAAGACTTTGGAAAAATTTTGTTTTCCGTGATAGATATACTGATAGCTATCTTGATTAAAAATATCCTCGCGCGACAGAAATGTAATGAGACTCTAAAGGATCTCTGTGCATTCTTGTGGCTCTATAATCCATTAACGTTGGTGATCACGACGAGGGGTAACGCGGATTCGTTGGCTGTTTTTTTAGTTACACTTACATTAGATTTATTACAGCGAGATAAAGTTGTAATGGCCGGATTGTTACATGGCATATCCGTGCATTTTAGATTGTATCCATTGATGTTTAGTTTGCCCATGTTCTTGTCCTTATGTAAAAATAATCGTTTTTTGCCGAACAAGGATCAATGGAAACTTATGTTGAGTTGCGCATTTTCCATTGTTACATTAACAATTACGGGTTATTATTTGTACGGCTTCAAATTTTTGTATGAGAGTTTTCTGTATCATTTAGTGCGTAAAGACGCAAGACACAATTTTTCCATATATTTTTACATGCTTTATTTATCCGCTAATCAATCTCAGGATATAATCCAAAAGATCGTTATGTTTCTGCCGCAATTATTACTGTTGTTGATGTCGTCGTATTATTATTCGGAAAAATCCAAGTTGCCATTCGCTATGTTCATCCAGGCGATAATCGCGGTAATATACAATCCGGTAATAACTTCTCAGTATTTCTTTTGGTTTTTATCCTTGTTACCTCTTTGTTTACCAAATATCAAAATGAGCTTCTGTAGAAGCGTATGTTTAATTTGTTCTTGGATCTTAAGTCAGGCTATTTGGTTGTTAACTGCTTACATGCTAGAATTCCAAAGTTTTAATTCGTTCAATTTTCTTTGGATATCGGGTCTGTTATTTTTTGCTATTAATGTAAAAATTTTAGTTGATATTATTCATCATTATAATTATTGATTATGAATATGTAGCATTTATCTCACGAATCTGTGCTTCTCTAACCGCGCCTGGCTCTTACTAGCTCATTTCCCATTTTCAATTCTTTATATTATTTTTTTGCACCAATAAAATTTAAAGTGTAAAAAACTTTAAAGATTTTCCCTCAACTTATGATTAAAAAATTATTAGCGCTTCCACATATTTTTATTAGGGAGTGTTCCGTCTTGTTCTAACTACATGAAAGGGCGCCTGTTAATCGCGTGTTTCGTGCGTGATTCCGCGCCGCTGTGTAGCTGTCGCGGATCCAGGATCAATTCGATAATTCTGGCGCCACCCTTGTCCAGTATTCCGAACCGCGAGCGCTCCGCCCCGCGCCGGATGTCGTCAGCCTAGTATTTCGCGCATGATCCTGCCGATTAGCCAATATCGCGGTCGATTGATCGCGCTGGCAATCAATCATTGGCCGATAAGAATTCGCGAGCGCGGACTTCCGCCTTCTTCCCCGTGACGAGCGTTCGCATTATTAGAGAGTCTTGTACCGCAGCAAGAGGCACGTGTGAGCACTAGCAAATTTTGCAAAGTCGCTATTCGGTCAAATCTCCGTCAATAGTTACCGGGCTTCGCTAGATGTGACGAGCATTGTCCTCGCATTATTATCGCATTTTTATATATTAAGACAAGTCAGCAAAGCGCGAGACTCAGCAATTCTATTCTGTGCCGGTTAACGACAAGTGCAAAACAGCGCAGCTCCGGCCGCGAGGATCAACTCGACCCTCGACCGAAGCTGAACATTCGCGAGATCTGCTCATACGGAGTTATACACGGTGCTCCGCTACTTATTGTGATCATTTAATTTAATCAAGGTGTCGTGTTATTTATGTGCGGCCTTTTCACTCGCAGTCGTTCGCAAGGAACATTCTCGCCATTATCGTGCTCACACGTGGCCCGTTACCACTCTGTACAATTTTGTTATTGACATTGTCGTGAATAAATTCTGTGTCGTCTAAAGTGCCGAAGTTAATCATTCACCTGTCCGCGCGCCGTCTCCCAATCGGGAGAGAATCTGCGCATTTCCACACAGGGAGAAATAAATCTTGCTCGTTATTACAAACACTTTTCGCTACCTTATTTGAGTATGTATGCTGACTCTTAAATCTAATTGGTTCAAATACTAAAATCCGCGACAAATCCATGTGAGGTACGAGGGTAGAATGTTCGAGATCATCCCGGTATCCAGTCAGTTTGACGACTGAGTAATAATAAAGTATTTTAAATGTATATCAAGAAGAGTAATATTTTAAGAAATTCGCGTTCGCGTCGCGAACAAGTACTCCCGTCGATACCGTTCCGTCTGTGTGCATTATATTAAATTACATTTAAGTGTAATTAAAAAGATTGTCAATTATTTAATAAACGTGTTCTCTCTCGTATCGACATTGCTCGATTCATTATTGTTCGCAAGTCTCTCGACTCTCCGTAGACTGTTTTCAGTCGCGCCAGCGGTTATAAGACATTAAGTGACTTTCATTGACATAAAAAATTTGGTTCTTCGAGCCGGATTCGAAGCAACTGGAACAATCGGACATGGAGTGAACAAGTGGAAATAGTTTCGAACAATTAGACACCGGAATGAACGGGCAGTGACATTTATAAGTGACGTTTATAATCAGTGCGGCGCACCTCCATACTTCATTAGGACGGACCTACATAAGTGTTATATCCCTAACGCAGGGAAATAACTCTCCCACGTGCGCGCGGAGTGAACGAGACTATCTCTCCCTATTTCACAGATGAAAAGAGGCTGTCTTTCTCTATCTCACGAAGTAACCTGGCTGAGATTATACGTGCCGTCGTCCGTCGCACAGTATATTATTAATATCAGTATGTATATTTTCTTTATATATATAATCAGTATGCATATTTTTATTTCTTATCTATTTCTTTTTCTGCGCTTTAATATGTGTCATGTTGTATAGAAGGTTTCTCGTATTTTTTGTTACTAATTAAATAGTCGGTCTTTGAATAACACAAGCAAAATTTATTTCTCCTTAATAAAAATATGGAAGCGCTAATAATTTTGTAATCATAAATTAAGGGAAATCTTTAAAGAACTTTATAATTTAAATTTTTTTTTTATTTTATTGGTGCAAAAAATAATTTGAAGAATTTTTTAATGTAAAGAATATTTAAAGTTTTTTACAATTTAAATTTTATTGGTGTAAAAAATAATGTAAAAAATTTTAGTTTTATTTTCATATTAGTACATATTTTTTTATTTGCATTATCAATTTCTTTCTTCATATTCTTGTCGTGAACGTTATTAGTTTCGTGTCAGATGGATAGAATGTTTCATTTGAGACGAAGAATAGTGTCACTCATTCATGTCACATGCAACAACACGAGAAACAAACCTGAGCTTTCATATTCTTGACACATATACAACGTATACAACGATAATCTTTCTTACAAAAGTATTGACATCGCATATGAAACAACGATGCGAAACAAGATTTCGCGAGTCTAATGAGTTTTAAGTCAATTTTGCTTAAGTGACGGAAATATTTTACACACAGCATAACTTTTATACATTATTACTTATACGTATCTATAATGTTACACACGTCAATGCATCAAATAAATTAGTTATTGAGATCAGCAATTAAATAGCAAACTCGCCGATGAATCTCGTGTAAAACACTAATTTTATTTTCCTTAAAGTTTCTTTGATTTGCTTATTGATCTTTACTTTAATTCTGCGCACAATTCGCATTAGCGTTCCGCGTGATATAGTTAAACGAATTTTTCATTCTAATTTCTCTTTTTTTTAATGCTTTGCGACGCAAATGAAAAGTTCTCGCGCCAATTACGAGCACTATCGATTGATCGTCGAGAAAAAAAAAACACCATGTGAGAAGTATAAAATACTGTTAAAAATACGACATTATAATGAAAAAGTCACGCAAGCAGTCGTCCTTGTGCTTTGGTCCCGAAGTTCCGGTCGCACGTAAAATCGCGTTCGCCGTGTAAAGTTCGTTTCGCGAGTGAGTGTGTCCCGTGCCGGTTGTCGCGGTATTTCTTTTCGGGAGTTTAAAGTGAGACTATCGAAGAATACATCGCGGAGATACGATCGACCGCCTTCCGCTACTCCCGATCGCGCGTGAAGTTGTGGCCGGTATAACGGTTGGATTCGTCCGCGGGATTCTGCGTCGCATATTTCTCTAAAGTACTTTTCGCGAGGAAATACGTCATATTAGAGTCAGTGCGGGAGTATGTATCGGTCGTCGCGTAATTTCTTGCAAAACTAGGAAATTGTACCCTGGATGAGCAAGGCCGGGGGGGGGGGGGGGCAGTCGGTTGCTACCCGATCGCGCGGGACGTGTCGGCCATATTGAAGTTCGTTCGCTCGCGAGTTTAGTACGTCGTGAGTATTTCTTCTCGATATTGCGATGGATCGGACAAAGTATCGCGAGGACACTTGCCTTATTTCCGATCGCGAATGTATCGGTATTCGGTATCGGTCGTATTAAAGTTGGTTTCGCGAATGTGTGTCTGTACTCGGTGTTCGTCGTATTAAAGTTGGTTTCGCGAGAATATCGGTATTCGCGGTGTCGGTCGTATTAAAGTTGATCTCGCATCTCGCGAATATGTCCGTATTCTGTGTCCGTCGTATTAAAGTTGTGTTTTCGCGAGTGTATCGGTATTCGATGTCGTCGCGTATTTCTCTTGTGTTTTCAAGAGGTAACGTAAATGCGTGTTATAAAATAAAACATACTTTTATTTAAATAATATATAATTAAAATTTATTGTTTCTACTTCTAGCAAAATAATCCAAAATAAATAATCCAACGACTTCGCCTCCCGGGTTTGCTGCTTAATCTTTTTCTCTGAACACAAGTGGGCCACCGATAATCCATGGACTCGCGTTGGATTCTCCATTCAGGCCATTTAGTTTACAAGTAAGTCAGTAAATTTAGAATTATCTTGATATATTTTGTATATTATGTATTGATATATTGTTTTAAATTGATTATTGTATTGATTTATTATTTTATCTTGATTATTGTTTTGAATTATCTTGAAATTTCCTTTATATTATGCTCTGTATATTATAACGTATGAATTACATTCAAATTTAATACATTATATAAATTCATTTAAATTTAGTACATTATATACATATATGTGTATATATATATATATATATATATATATAACTTTTATAAATAGTATATTAAATTTAAATGAATTTGTACTCGTTATATAGAATAATATACATTTTCATTACAAGATATAACAATTTAGCATCGTCAGAATTATGCGTTGGAATTCAACAACAAGATCATTCATCAGAATTCTTCAGAAAGTAAATTCAATGAATCGGATGACTCAGGAGAATAAAAATATAATACTCTTATTATATTTGAAGAAAATCATTTGTCCAAATGTATTTAAATAAATGTATTATAAATATATAACTAAAATTTGATTTCACATACTATTATTGTATCTATATACATATATATATAATAGTATGTAAAACCAAATTTTAGTTATATATTTATAATACATTTATTTAAATACATTTGGACAAATGATTTTCTTCAAATATAATAAGAGTATTACATTTTTATTCTCCTGAGTCATTTGATTCATTCAATTTACTTTCTGAAGAATTCTGACAATGATTTATTGTTGTTGAATTCCAACGCATAATTTTGACGATGCTAAATTGTTATGTCTTGTAATGAAAATTTTTATTATTTTATATAACGAGTACAAATTCATTTAAATTTAATATACTATTTAAAAGTTATTTATATATATAATGTATTAAATTTAAATGAATTTATATAATGTATTAAATTTGAATATAATTCATACGTTATAATATACAGAGCATAATATAAAGGAAATTTCAAGATAATTTTTGCTGAATTGTTATATCTTGTAATGGTTCTTGGTTTAAATGTTTCTTGGTTCAAATGGTTCTTGCTTCTTGGTTTAAATGGTTCTTGGTTTACATGATTCTTGATTTACATGATTCTTGATTCTTGGTTTAAATGATTTTTTTCTACATATAAAATTATAAAGTTTTTAATTGGTTTTTACTTGGTTCTTGGTGAGATTACATTCAATATATTGTTCAATATATCTTTATAACGTAAATGTCTCCATCTCTTTAAATTTACAGATACTGAAAGTATATTATGACAATAGTACTTATTTTTATAAACATTTTATACATAACGTAAAAAAATTATTTTTGTAATTTACTTATTAATGACTTATATATTTTATTTATTGTTAATAAATCTGACTGCTTTAATGTAAAAGGTTCATTTCCTATTAATTCTATTGGACCATAAAAAATAAATTTCGTTCTAATAACTGCTATATCTTCATCACGTGGCCAAACGAAAGAATTAAGTTTTGATTTAAGGAATTTTATTTTTACATTGTGTTTATTACAATATTCAATAACTCTACCAATATAATATTTATTGTCGTAAAAAAACAGCATAATATTTTTCTAATATTTTTGAAACTTTTGATTCATTTTCAAAAAGAAAATATTCACCTTTATCTTCTAAATTAAGATACTCTACTTCCTTATCTTTAGAACTGGAAAATTGAGATTTCTGTTTCTTTTTGGATTGAATTTTACAACTTTTCTTTCTTTTCGTTGATGTTTTGTCACTGGTGATAAATTTTCGTAATTTATCCGCACTGATTTTACCTTTACATTATCGTCAAGAAGCCAACAGTATGAAGATTTTTTAACTATCATTGTTTTATTATCAATTTGAACTTTTATAAGGCGAATTTTCTATTATTGATGTTAATGGAAACCGTTTTGAAAAATCTTTTAATTCTAGACTTTTCAATCCTATAAATCATCAGAATTACGATTATCAAATAAAATACCATCGTCAACGTTTTCGACATTTGTATCTACAATATCATTGTTTATAATATAATTATTATCAATTTCGTATTTTGTATCGTCATCACAAACTCGTTTAAACTTGCTTTCTAGTTTTTGGAAAGGAATATCTATGAATTTTCAATCTTCGTCATTTTCGATTTTTATATCTAATTTTTTAGTTTTTTCAATGACATCTCTTAGTGCACTTTCAACTATATCGTTGATATTTAAATCCTGTATATCTTCATATGTAGGAACATTTTGAATTTTAGACTTTTTTTTTATCTTCTCTAGGAAATAAAAATATTCCTGAAAGATCATTTGTAATAGCATTTATTTGTTTAATTCTATCAATACGATATATTAAATCTTTAATGCTAAAATTAATAACAGTTGAATATGTAGAAGTCATAGATCGAGCTGCCCGAAAAAGTTTTTCGCATGTTTGACTACTAAAATTTGTAGGATGAAACATTTAAGGCTTGAAAATTTGACTGTTATTTTTAAATAAAGTAATTAGTTTTGTCAAATTATGTGCATTTAGCTCTATACAAAGATAACAGTTGTTATAAAGTTATCTTTTATTGTATAATTCTTATTTCTTTTAATCCATGCTTTCCATATTCTTAGAAAAAAAACTGAATACCATATGTAATAAACTCGAGCACTTAAGACTATAGATTCATCCAGAAAAGATAGTATTATAAAATTCATTATATTTAAGTATGCAATTGTGCCATTACTATTGGTAATTTGTCTTAGATGACTGATTACAGATGAAGAACACATTTTTGCTCCTGCGAGATAATTCATTTTATCTTCTCCTTTTAAATCTAAAGATGTCAGAAGATGTTTATCTTTTTCGAAACATTTTTCTGTTGCCTCATCTTCGCTATCTTTTTATTCTGGTATACAACACTGTTTATTTATCATTTTTTGCGATATTATATATTGCTATCTTTACAAAGAGAAAGATATTATTATTTTGCTTTTAGAAAACCGAAACATCTGTCTTACCGTCTGTCCGTCTCACCATCTCACAGTATTTTTATTCTGGTATACTGTTTATTTATTTGCGATATTATATAATGTAAAAATGTGTTTTATTATGTGTTTTTATATAAAGTAAAAATGTTAGGAAAAATTAAAAATGTGAACGGAAACTGTATAAAAATGAAAATGTCAAGAAATAAAAATTAAAATTAAATATGTAAATAAAATAAAATTTGTCCGGACTTATATTTAAAATTTATACTTTATAATTAATTTTTCCTTTACATTTTCTATTTAAAACAGGTTTTTTAGGCTTGGTGCCAGCAGTACTTTCCTCTTCGCTCTCTGATATTATGATTACTTCATCTAAAAAATAACAAAATATTTAAATAAAAATTTTACAATTATATTAATAATAGATTTTATAATAAATTTTAATAAAAAAATTTATATGAAAATTCTTACCTTTTATTTCACTGAGAATATTGAGATCCATATTCTCTTTATTACTCTTTTCATCTTCTATCATATCCTGTAACACAGGATGAGGAGAGAGATGATGAGAATGAGAGAGAGAGTAAATATTTAAAAAAAAATCATATAATTAAATAATTGTATATAGGGTGTCCCAGGAGAAAAAGTCAATATTCTGGGAGATGATAGTATTGGTCGTTTTATAAGCAAAAATGTTCATGTGAACGAGTGTCCTATTCCGAACGATTTCTGAGATAGAGTTATTTGAATGTACAGTTGCAAAATTACTTGATAAGAAAGAGATACTACGTACTGTTTCTAATTTATTATTCAAGTGACACATTTTTTACAGTTTATAATACATTTTCAAAAATTCCGTCAACATCAATGCATTTATCAACTCTTGTGAGAATATGGCGTATTGTTCCTCTGAGTGCATCGTGATGTTCCTTTATGATGTTGACGGTGGAATTTTTGAAAATTTATTATAAACGGTAACAAATGTGTGTGTCACTTGAACAATAAATTAGAAACAGTATGTAGTATCTCTTTCTTATCAATAATTTTGCAACTATACATTCAAATAGCTCTATTTCGGAAATCGTTTGGAATAGGACACTCGTTAATATGAATTTATTGCTTAAAATGACCAATACTATCACTTACTACTTTTTAACTCTTGAGATATATATTATAGCAACGAGTTTTGGGTCGCGTACCAAAAGATTTTCAGGATCAACCCTCACGTTGAAATTTTCTTCATATTTTTTTTCCACTGTTATATATCTCGCGTGACGCGTTCAACATCGCGGCGAGCTTGTGGCATGCCAGACATGTTCGAAACTATTCGAGCACTGTTCATGCGTCCGACATCGAGCGCCGTTTCAATGCGACTGCCTTCCTGAGACATCGTCTCTATATTGTCGGATCTTACGCATGTCCGTCCGATTTCCGACTCCCTTTCTCTCTTTCGCGCAACCCCTTCATAAAATACAAATACAAAATAAACCAACAAAAATATGGAAAAATATTTTAAAGATTCAAAGAGAATCAACGAACTAGCAGATTGACGATCTCTTGATTGTGATACGTAATCTTATCGTATTAATAAAAATACATTAAATTAATTAATCCGAATGCTTATGCTCAATTAATTAATCAAATCAAAATACAGATGGTTTCGTTTTTTAAATTATATTTAAAATATGATTTAAATGTTTCTTTTCTTTCTTGGTTCAAATGGTTCAAATGGTTTTCTTGCTTCTTGGTTTAAATGGTTCTTGGTTTAAATAATTCTTGATTCTTGATACTTGGTTCAAATGGTTCATTTCTAAATATAAAATTATAAAATTCTCTATTAGACGCACATTTGCATTCGTACGTTTGTTCGCGGAAGCGACGGTGATTCAGACAACGATGCATTCGTTGAGCAGCCGATTGTTAATTGTGTTAAAGAGAATTTAACATATCTCGAATAATAATATCTGTTAATGGCATGAGATTTTTATGTGGTAGGAAATCGATCGACGCAAGACGCTTTTTGCTCGCCATACAATGTCGGCATTAGTCACATCTGTTATTTACAGATACGACTATTTTGCATATCGACGCGTGTTGAACGCTTAATAACAGGAATTATGCATTAACGCGACATTGCGTAAAAATAAAAAATAAAAAATAAACAAAAGAATAGCTGCGCATAACTACATATCTTATTGAATTTTTGAAATCATTTTTAAAATATCGAAAGTACTTTTCCGTTTTTAATAATCGTTTTTAATATAACGGGCGATGCATTATTCAATATCCGTTAAAGGTCGGCAGAGTGGGCGGCAAAGCACAATTCACAGTTTTCCGCGATTTTCTCTTAATCCAGATTAAACGATTAAATGCTTGATTTGATCGTCAACATATATCGCTTATATAGCGATAAAAAATGGCAATTATTTTTAGTGTCACAATCTTCTATATATATACATCGTTACATAAGTGCATTGAAAATAAAACGCAGTGTGTGATTTTTCGTACAACGCTAATACGTAGATCGAAGCGTATCTAAATGTAATAAATCAAATGTAACCGATAGCATAAACTGCTTTATGTTTCTTTAGATCGCGACATAAGCTCAATGAAATACGTCTATTTTTATTTCAATTATCAATTACTTTATTAAATCTTTCTCGCATAATACGCTATTGTGTAAGTTGCAGTATACGCGAGCGTTAAAGTTTTTTACAACTTGCAGCAACGAAACAAAATTCTTGTACTCGAAGTTCAATTAATCATTTAATTACCGAACCAGAACTGCCGAATGCATTTAACGCTTCTCGATCAGGAAGTCGAGTTAAAGTTCCTTTGTTTGATGCAACAAAACAAAACCCATGCTCGAATGCGATTAATCATTTAATTACTATACGGAACTATAATATAACGGAACTGCTCGATACATTCAATTGTTCTCGGATAGAAGGCCGATTCTCGAATTCACGATAGTCGATGTTCGCATCCGCGATCAACGCGCCGATAAATAGTTTAATTAACGTGTGCAAATAAAGGTGCTTTGAGAGTTGATTGCTAAACGCAATGTGCAGCATGGATTTAATGAACATCTTCTGTATTGTATAATAGGCATTAATATCATTGTAATTAATTGGTAATCGCTTTTCTCTCGCTGTTCTTTCCACGTTCTTTCCAAAGATAAATTGCATTACAATTTATCTTGGTTTTTTGGTTTAAATGGTTCTTGGTTTAAATGATTCTTGATTCTTGATTCTTGGTTTTTTGGTTTAAATGGTTCTTGGTTTAAATGATTCTTGATTCTTGGTTTAAATGGTTCATTTCTAAATATAAAATTATAAAGTTTTTAATTGGTTTTTACTTGGTAATACGATAATACATGGAGCGCGACTACGTCGCTATCTTCTCCCCCGAGTCTGACTATGCGAATGAGGCTGTAGAATGTGTCTGTGAAGTTGACACGACATTCTACGAATTTCAAAGAATACTAAGAGTTCTAATAGCACTTTTTATAGTTCTACATTCCTGATAAAAATTAAAAAGAGTTCCGCTTTCCTTATATTAAAAAATCGAAATTGAAAAAATGTGCTAACTTCGCGAATCTAGCATGACACCCTCCTTTCTAAAGTACTAAAACGCGTTGAATATTACCATTTTTGACAAGAGTTCCGGATAGTTTTGTTCAAGTTCAGCACATATATGCAATTTCTCTCAGATCGATATTCGACCAATTAACAATTTTTAATCAATTTTTAATATCCACGTCCAGCACGACATTTAGTGAAAATGTGTCGTGCTGATGATTTTCCGCAGTTCTGATGGTTGTTTCCGAGAGTTCTATAAGAGTTCTATGCATTAGAATTAATTCTAAAAAGAGTCCGGTCATTAACTATTTTTTAAACAATTTTCAACAATTACCTCCAGCACGACACTTAGTGAAAATGTGTGACGTCATGAAATATGGTTTATTGCTTGGCAGAAAATTCTTTGATATGTCACATGTAAAATTGGTTTATTTCGATGGTAGTTATTCTGTGGTATTATTTCGATTATTGGTTTATTTCGATGGTAGTTATTCGATTGGTTTATTTCCATGGTACATTTGAAACTGATTAACTAACAAATAAAGCTCTTCATCCTGCTTTTTTGCTATAGACAACATTAATGAAGAATAAAGTAAATATGATCGGTGCTCAGGACTAGATCAAAACTCGGCTTCTTTAACGAAAAGTGAATCTATTGATGCTTTAAACATTCAGAAAATCGAGGATAGTTATTAATAGGACGTTCGGGCCAAGAGCCGCTGCGTGCGAGTTAGTGTGAATGACGCGCCGGCAGAAGCGTGGTAGTAATAAAACTGTAGTGGAGGGCCCCCACTACAATTGTATTGCTACTACGCTTCTGCCGGCGCGTCATTCATACTAACTCACACGCAGCGGTTCTCGGCCCGTGCCCAATTTTCGTGCCCGAACGTCCGCGCCCTAGTTATTATGCTAAAGTATATTTGAAGGATGAATCTTTTTAGGTACGCTCCGAGAAAAATGTATAATAACCGAAAAACAGGAGTTTGAAAAAATAAATATCTTTTATCTAAAATTAAAATAAATTATATCACAGCTTATCACTTTTAGCTTTACTTTTGATTTTTAAACAAATTTATTTAAAACTATTATATATACTTATTTTGATTAATTTTTAAACAGCTTTCTTTATATAAAATTTAACTCTAACTTTAATATATTAAATTTAAATGAGTTTATACTCGTTATATAGAATAATTATACTCGTTATATAGAATAATTATTCTTGGTTCTTGGTTTAAATTGTTTTTGGTTTGAATGGTTCTTTTTCTAAATATAAAATCATAAAGTTTTTAATTGGATTTTACTTGTGAGTCACTCTCTTTTCGGTAATCCTGACAACTAGCACAGGTAGTTTTAAATGGTTCTTGGTTTTAAATGGTTCTTGGTCTTAAATGGTTCTTGGTCTTAAATGGTTCTTGGTTTAAATGGTTCTTTTCTAAATATAAAATTATAAAGTTTTTAATTGGTTCTTGGTGAGAAATTATTCAATTGCGTCCGATAAAATTTCGTGAAATGTAAATATCTTAATAAATCACACGAAAAAAATCCCGCATTCTCAAAATGATTGGTTAAAATCTATTAATAACCTAAGTGGTCAAAATCTATTAATAATCTAAGAATTAAACAAGAACTCTTCTTCAAAATCGTCTTAATAATTTTTATTTATATGACATTAGACATTTGGATTTTTCTTGGCACTAGCATGAAATCTATCATTTCTTATAGATTTTTCGTGCTGAATTCAAATCCGTCCATAAAATTTGTCTAGCACGTCAGAATTTTGAGAAATTCACTTAAATTTGCTAAAAATGACAATTGTGATAGTTTTTAATCAGTTATAACTTCCTATTGCAACGTGCTACATGTAGCTACGACGGCTCAAAATGAAGCCTAAGACTTGTACTTTATATATAAAATACAAAAAGTTCCATGCCAGAAAAATATTTATAAAAAAAGTTGTATTTATGAGTTGCTTAGTTACATGTGCTAAAAAGGACAATTTGTTTTGGGTACTTGGCTTCTTATTCAGGATAAACCTTAAAGTTAAGGTTTATCCTTAAGGATTAACCATCCAGATACTGAGCCCTCCCATCACGTCAAGGTGTACCCGTGGGAAGGTTACCCGAGTCAAAATTTTGATGCTACTTTGACACTTTTAAAGATAATTTGCATCTGCTTAGTTGATCTATACACCTATTTAGACTATCAATAATCTGCTTTCACGATATTATACTTGTTTACTCCTTCCTTGAATTTTTAATTCTAAAAATTTTGCCCTAATGCTACTTTGAAGCTAAAAATGCTCTCGATACTTTGATGATTAAAATAGGTCCTTTTTAAATATTTAAGGTAGCACGGTAGGTAAAACTTTAATAATAAACGAAAACATATACGTTAAATCATGTAAAATATAATTTTATTTATTTAATACTGCAAAATAATTGTAATTTAACAATTGTGAAATAAGACATAAGATATAAGATGCACACAATAAGATATTAATTATAATAAAAATATTTACATGTTTGGTATTTATTACATATAATATTTTAATAATATTTATAATATATATTTATATTATTTGTTTATTTCTTTAAATTTACGTACGTGTGTAATTATTATAAAAATCATTACAATTCAGTTAATGTATATGGAGAAGATGATTCTGAAACGTATAAAGATGGTAATTAACTACAAATAAATAATTTTTATATTTATTTTTGCTTATAAAATTTTTTCTTACTGCTCGCAAAAGGAGTTGCCTCATAATAATAAAATAGTTGTAATGCAAACACAGTACAATTAAATCAACAACAACCAAACATATCACGTAAATATCAAAACAACACAGATTCTGATTCATCATCAGATTCTGACTCTTCACAAAGTTCACAAAGTTGATGAGAAAGTGAAAAAAATAATGTTGGAAGTGGAATATTTTAAGGGCTTCCAAGTGGAATAAGTAAGCATTAATTTTGTTTATAAATTATTCGCATTAATTAAGAATTTTAATTTATTATTTATAGTCACCAAGAGAGATATTTATTTTCAAGAGCAGTTATTACAAATGATGAAAAAGGCTTATGAAAATCAAAAGAAAATAGACATTGAGTCAGAAGAAATCTTTGCAGTAATTATAAACAACATATTAATTATATAAATTATAAACAAATAAATTATATATATATAATGTTTCATAATATATGTATAATAAATAAAAAATAAATATATAAATAAATATATAAATATAAATTATATATAAGTAAATACAAAAATAATTAATATAGATAATATTAGACTTATATTGTTTCCCAATATTGCGCCAATATATTTTGCTACTAGGGTCTAGGGTGCTTTCTTTCTCCATGTCTTCCGACGTTAAATTTGCGCGTCGATGAGTAGTTGCACCCGGGATAAGTGCAATGATACATCTGAAAAAATTAACGCATAATTTTTATTAATTAAAATTTTTAAATAAATAAATTATTTAATATAGATTAACTAAGATTATTATTATAATTTAACTAAGATTATATATATATATAACAAAATAACTTACATCGCCTTCTCTCCTGATATTAAATTGATGTCCTCCTAAAATAAATATATAATATAAAATATTTTAAAATAAATTACATTTATTATTCAAAGATACAGATCTGAAAATAATTTTATTGGATCACCAAAATTATTTTCAAATTTATTTTATTAGTTGAGTATTGTCCCTTTTTTCGGCAATATGCCGAATTTATATATTTAAATATTTATTTATATTTAAATATTTTAGAAACAGTTTGATTTTTGAAGTTAATATATGTTCGTCTATTTTAATTTCCAATTTCTTTAAGCGCAATGTATAAATTTATAAATTACTTTTCTTCGTGATAATAATTATTTTATATTATGTAACATTATCTTTGGTAATTGCAGGCTGCAAAAAATAATATTTAAGTAGAAATTGTTATACAGTGGGCGCGCCTTCATTGCCTTTATGTGATAAAAATTTGATAAGAATCAAATACTTCGTATTTTTAAAAGTTGTGACGACTTTTTCTCCCGTTCGGAGCTCAAACGGGGAATAAATGGTTGTCGACAAAAAAAAAACAAAACAAACAACCAATTAAAAAGTTGTATTTATTACGCGGGGGAACTCGGTTATAAGGCGTACCGCAGCGGACCAAAGACCTTAGATTACGCGAAACACGAAATAGACTAGAGGTTGGGCGCCAGACGCGGTCTTGCACGCGTCAATTTGCGACAAACGATATCTAACGCGAAATCCGGGCCGACAAGCTCGCTATGGGCCGGTTAGCTCTCCTAACGGTAGAGGGGCAGGGAGGTGTTGCCGCGAAATAATTAAATAATAATACAATATGCGAAACCGGTGGAATTAAAGCAATAATTTGCGGGACGAGACACAGACATCGAAAGAATGGACGCGA
Organism: Lasius fuliginosus; assembly: GCA_949152495.1. Lineage (NCBI taxonomy): Eukaryota > Metazoa > Arthropoda > Insecta > Hymenoptera > Formicidae > Lasius > Lasius fuliginosus. Next base: position 15,455,519 of record OX424449.1, on the reverse strand, counting down.
AATGATACTGACAAAAGAAGATAATGTTTATTAAATCTCAATTATATAATAGAAGATATAGTGGCAATTAGTATTGATTGATTGTAGTACAATAGAGGAGAGAAAGTTATAATGCTGACTATTAGGGCTAATTATCAAGCCAAGAGAATTTACGTGAAAATAATAAAGCTAGAAGTTTGTCGGAAATCAGAAGGACTTAGTACAATCTAGTAAAAAAAGTCAGGTTAACAACGCATTCGATGATAACAACAGAAAAAGAATTAGAAACCAAGTTAAGATAAGACAGTAATAAGAGAAACCGATACAAAAATCATAAACAGAAAACTGAGTCACCGCGAACAGAATTAACGTAGCTTTTCGGCCATACAATATCACACGAAATCCATGATACGGCGGCAACATTAATAAACTCGACACAAAGATCAGAATGTTGCGGACGGAGCTCGATAGCGTTCGCGCGACGGTAATCCGTACGAGAGCGACCAAATTCCGGTCGGTTTACGATTCGTCGGCTAGTTAACAATGCATTTTCGGAAAGCGATACTTACACGCAATAGCGAGAGAGACTTGTACGGACACGACATACGATATAGCGGAGCTCGAAAATCTCGTGAAGAAGGCTTTTATGGAAAATAACGCGCAATCTACGACGGCGAAATCGATATCCGTCGAGCATATTAAAAAGAAAGAAAGCAATTGCCTAGTATGAAGACTTTATTCAGAAAGGTGTTGATACTTCGAGCTACGACTTAAGACTAAACTAAACTAAACTAAAATTACGTTCAAGAAAGATCTCTAGCCTGAGGAACCGCTCGAAAATTAACCAGAGTCGCGTCCAATAGTATTGCTAGTTTTTAGATGTCGAAAATCGGGATTGGAGCGGCTAAAAGTAAAAGGATCGGAAGGTAGGGTTGCAAGGTAAAAATTGAGAATAAATGGAACATATGAATGTAATAACTTTTAAGGTAGGGTAGATTTTCTCTTTTATGATCGACTGGGATAGGAAGGTTCAAAGGAAATATCTGTGAAAGTTTTAGACGACTCGTCGGGTTAAACTGCCTATTGTACTTTTACTTTTAATTTGTTCCAAATGTAGGTTGTAAACTTAAACGTGAGTTGCGGCACGTAATTTAAAAAGCACGCGCTTGCTCTCTCTCTCGCTCTCGCGCTCACCGGTGTTCGCGAGCAGTGATGCCAGAAACCAGAGCTGCCAGATCGTGGGAAATGGAAACTCCCACCACTCGGCGCAGAATTTTACTAACACACAGATGTAGCGTGTACGTGTAGCCGAAGTCACGTGACTGTAGCGTTCAGCGGCGTCGGTAAGCAAGCGGTCATGAAAACGCTAGTCGCTCGTCGTTCGCACGGTCGCTCGTGTCCAATTTTCGCTAGCAATATCTCTTATATCCATTTCCACAATATATAGTAGATATAATAGAATTATATCTATTATAATAGAATAAATAAAAATAAAATATAGATACAAGAGAATAATTATAATAGAATAATTTTTATTCTTCCATATGAGAGAAATAATTTAATAATAATAAATAATAATAAATATAATATAAATATAAAATATAAATAATAAAACAAAGATATAAAAGCTCTTTAGAATAAATCGCAGATAAAAAGATATACAAAAGACAATATAGAGCCAGTGCAGTTAAACGGGCGCAAGTTTCGTAAATCAATAATCTAATGAAAAAATTAAAAATTATACATGTACATTTCGGTCCTTTTTTTGGACCATCTTCAGCACAAAACGCAAAACATTCTTAAAGCGGTAACTTACAGTATAATCGGAGTTAAAACGATAAGTAATAAAAAAATATAAAATAAAAATGTAAAATAAATATAATATAAATATAAAATATAAATAATAAATATAAGAAACTAAGAATACTTATTAACAATTCTATTTTTAAATAAAAAACGGGAATTACAATTTTTGAGACATATTGGAATGTTGGTTTTGTCATTCTTTCAGACAATGTCTTTAGAAAAAATATATATTAACACACTATTAATCGATGGAAAAATTATGATAATATTATTACATAATATAAAAAATAAAATAAATGTCAAATATAAAAAATAAATAAATATAAAAGATAAATATAATAAATGTCAAATATAAAAAATAAATGTAAAAAATAAATAAATATAAAAATAAATAAATATAAAAAATAAATATAATAAATGTCAAATATAAAAAATAAATGTAAAAAATAAATAAATATAAAAATAAATAAATATAAAAAATAAATATAATAAATGTCAAATATAAAAAATAAATGTAAAAAATAAATAAATATAAAAATAAATATAAAAAATAAATATAATAAATGTCAAATATAAAAAATAAATATAATATAAATGTCAAATATAAATAATAAATATAATATAAATGTCAAATATAAATATAAATAAATAAATAAATAAATAAATATAAATATTAATTTAAAATAATATTACATAATATTACATATTATCATATCTCTTCTTCATCGTCGTGTGAATGTAACGTTAAATTGCTTTGCTGATTACTTAATAATTTTCTATATACATTTTCTGCCGTCATAAGGGCCAGATGCTCACGTGTTACTGCCATAGTGCGAGCAGTTTTGTTATGAGCTCTTAAAGCGTATTTTATGACACAAATTGAATTTAGTGTCTCAATGGACATATTATTTCTTTTTCTCGTTTTCGCATCTGGTATTATAGAAAATACGCGTTCAGCTTCAGCGTTGGAATGAGGAAGAGCTCTTACAACGCTTAAAAATCGTAAATTTGGAAAACGAATTTTATTATCTACAGAATATAATCCGATTTGTATCCACATATCATCGAAGGATAATTTCGACCAGTCGACTTTTATTGATAGATCGACTTCATATAATGATTTCCATTCACTTCGCATTTCATTTACATCGACTAATTTTCCTAATCTATGGTTAACCTGCAATACTTTAAGAACCGTGGACTCTCGATCACACTCAAACAATGCAATTTTGTTATTAAAAACAGCAACACAATACAAAAAGTTATCGTCGATTGGAAGACGGTCGCGAATTTATTCACTTGCTTTTATGTAAAATTGCAAGCAATTTTCTAAAATAAGATCGACATCTATTTTAGATAAAATTTTTTGATTTATTTGCTCTTCCAAATATTCTTTGCATTCAAAACCAAAATCAGTTTCCTCTAAAGGAAGATGATTGACACGATCAGAGAAGTTCACGGTTCTTAAAATATGACCAAACACTTCGGGTTTTAATAAAGCAGGCTTCATAAATTTTTTAACGAAGCAAAGTAGCAATTCTATTGACGAAGGTTGTAACTCGTGAATAAGAGATTTGCTTGTTTGAAATTTTGCATTATATTTATTAAACATATCAAGTGCATATTCAAGAAAAAAAAGATAAGCTTTCGTCGAAGGATTTTGAAAAATGGAAAGCAAGTTATCTGCAGAACGAACGAATTGAAGTGAACCATTTGTAATAATTCACATCTGACATACAACGTTTTTGGTTCAACATAACGGACCATTAATGAGAGCCATTTATCGTTTGTTATATCAGATGTTTCATCTTCGAAAATTGAGAATTTATTTTCTCTCAATACTTCACTAATTCGATGTGTTTCTTGACGGCACACGACATTATTAACAATGTGTTTTAATTTTGTTCTTCCCAAAGACATTGCCTGTAGAATATCGGGTTCTTTCGCAATATCTTTCATGAGATTAAGTAAGTCGGATGATATTGAAAATGGCAAATTCTTCTCAACAAAGAAGGTCGTTAATCTTATTTCTGCAACCTTAACTCGTTCATTAAAGTAAAATTCTGCGCCGTGTGGTGGGAGTTCCCATTTCCCAAGATCTGGCAGCTCTGCCAGAAACAGGTCGCAAGTAACACGCAACTGTAGTGGGGAGAATGACGCACACAAGCGAAAACCGCGTACGTGTGAGCTAGGCGTTTCGGCTAGCTTCGGATAGCAGAAGAGAACAGATATACTGTTTTCTGTCTCGTTCTCTACCGAGCCGACAACAAAGGTGACGGGCGATGCGGCGATGTTATATTGCTCGATTTTTAATACGCGTGACAGCGTTAAATGTTTTCTTGCAGTCTTCTTGTGTTATAAATAAAATGCTTTTTTTCAGAACCTTCAAACATTATGTATTAAATGGCTTTTTACAGCCTTTTGATATAATTTTACTCAAATATTTTTTTCTCTTTTAGGAAATATTTATTAAAATGTAGGTACTTATTATTTTTAAAAAATTAAATTTTTTATTTCTAAAAGACATTTTAATTAATAATATTAAATATTTAATACAAACATTATTTAAATACATGAAACATGAAATTCACTGTGTGATACAAATATTTACTCTCTCTCTCTCTCTCTCTCTCTCTCTCTCTCTCTCTCTCTCTCTCTCTCTCTCTCTCTCTCTCCCTCTCCCTCTCTCCCTCTCTCCCTCTCTCCCTCTCCCCCTCTCCCCCTCTCCCCCTCTCCCCCTCTCCCCCTCTCCCCCTCTCTCCCTCTCCCCCTCTCTCCCTCTCCCCCTCTCCCCCTCTCTCCCTCTCTCCCTCTCTCCCTCTCTCCTCTCTCTCTCTCTCTCTCTCTCTCTCTCTCTCTCTCTCTCTCTCTCTCTCTCTCTCGTAAAATAATAGTGTTTTTCCACACCACTCATGAGGTATCACCAATGGCGCGTTAGATTTTTTAAAGTGGACCTTCGCCTGGAGCCCTATTATACCATACTATATGTATAATATTATATTGTACTTTGTTTCGACCTCGACCGCGGTTTTCCTCGAAGTTCGATTGTGTAGATGCCGTATCGCCCTGATCGGGGCGCGAAGTGCGTTGCGGAGAGCGGACGTGAAGGAAACGGAAGTAGACAAGATCGATTAATAATTGACAGAATAATATAGCTCACAAAAAAAATATATTTATAATCAAAACCGAACTACACACAAACAAAAAAAAACCAAAAGGAAAAGTCTATATATAAAGCGTGAGTGAGCGAGTCGACCGATGAATAATTATTAATGTATATCGATAGTTACATATAGATCCAGCGAGGTCCGTCCTATAAGATCGAACGGAAATCTTGCATCGCTTCTTGAGGAGTTGCGAGGACGCGACGGAAATCTTGCCGAGCACCTGATGCAGCACTCACCGATCGGAGATCTTGACCGTGACCGGCGGATATCTTGAGCGCGTCGCAGTGAGCGATCGCGACCGCGACAAGACGGAAATCGCCGAACAAAATAGGTTGAGACCACACGAGGCGTAAACGATCGACTTCTCAGACTCACTCACACTCACCGAAACACCGCAACAATAAAATTTACGGTGAATTATTAAATTGCTGAAGATTTAACTACAAAGAGAAAAGTGATGGTCGAAAGAAACGACGTCGATCGATCCAGTGGGTGGATCATACAACTGCTTTCACGAACCTCGTGGATTTATTATAATGAAGTTGGTCAAGAATTCGCTATTGAAAGTGAGGTTGGCGATGACTGAATTTACTCAAGTCAGTATTACGCGACGACCGAACGTTGGCGCAGAACGCGTAATTAAATTGAAGCTAATTTTCGCGCGACGACCAGTGTTGGCGCAGACCGCTGCGATAGAAAATTCGGAGCTCACTTTCGTACGTCTGTATCACACGTTACGGAAGAAGAAGTATTAATTCGCCACGAGGTAGGTCGTTTCCGGAAGCGACTTGGAGGTGGGGATGAGAATGCCTCTCGGATAATGCTGATTGATCCTCTAATCGAGTTGCGCTGTTGACGAAAATCCTGCGGTCGCGAGTTCTGCGCGTGTCTCGCGTTGCGCAATATTCCGATTTGGAGTTTACGCGTGCGCTTTCACTCCTGCGGGACCATGCAAGGATCACCGAAGTATCGATTAGAGGATCCGTTCCGGGGCCTGACTCACCGCAGGCGCGTGTTCCCGGTCGCCCTCGCCAAATTAGTAAATTTCGACAATTGTGATTTTCTTAGCGCGGTTCGCCTCGGCGCTCTCCTTAACATACTTGAAGGTAAAAAGATAAAGGAGAAAATGTAGGGTATAAATAATTAATTCGGGAATTATTTATTTTTAATATTTATTTTTTAATATTTAATATTTAATATAAATATTTTTTACAATAGTGGGACCACTGCGGCCTTACATAACTTCACGGCCTCTGCCTCGGCCGCGTCCAGGGCCCCTCTACCGGCCCAGCTGCCTCTCATTGTGCCCCTCTGGCAACCTCCTCTGCCTCTGCCGCCACGCTGATTGTACCAGCGGGCGCGTGCCCGGCCGCCTCCTCTTCTTTTTTCTTTGTCTGAAAAATAAACATATATATGATAATGTTAGATTATTTAGCGATGGATAGTTCAGAGCTGGGTTGAATACACACAATTAACACAAATTAAGAATTTATTCTCAGAACAAGAAACTTGATCACGGAACAATGACAAAAACTCTCAAGGAGAGATTTCGCGAGAGAATTACAGAGAGATAAGCGAGAGATGCGTAAACGATAACGATCGGTGAGCGACTATATCGGATAAAGCCTCGAAAACTGGGTCAAGGGCTCGCAATATTTTGATGACGAACAGCTGATTTACCGAGATCGCGAGGTAAGCTGAGGCGCGCGGAAAGGAGCGCGAGGCGCAAAAACGGTAAACATGCTCGGCGAACATGTGATCCGTTGCACGGCTTTCGCACGAAGTCGTTTAAAGAGATAAATAATAAGGCAATAAATTTGAACGGTAAAACGAATATTAAATACTTATCGTGAATTGAATTGAACTATTCTAACATTACTGCCCGCCTCAGGGGCGTGAGACGCAGCTGAAGAAACAGACAGTGAGAGGAAATAAGCAGACGCTGGTATGAGAGATAGAATGACAATGAATAGAGCGATTGACTGAGAAGCTAATGATGGTCGCTGATATGGTACGGTACGAAAGTGACACATGAGCTGAGATTGATTAGATGTTAGATTTTTACAAGAGTCACGATTCAATCGGAAGCGGACATAATTTGACAAAGGGTCTTTTAAATTGCGACGCCGCAGTGCGAACGGTAACGACGCGAATTCGACCGTCGGAGTCCGGATGAACCGCAGTAACGCGAGCTAAAGGCCACTTGGAGGGCGGATAGCGTTCATCCAGAATTAATACGAGAGAACCGACTGACAATGGATTTGCTGACTGCTGCCACTTGTTACGAATTTGGAATCGCTGCAAGTATTCTGTTGACCAGCGATGCCAGAATCGTTCGATCATGTGATGCAGCAGTTGCCATCGTGATAAACGCGAGATCGGAGTTTCGGTTAAAGACGGTTCTGGAATGATAATGAGGGGTTCCCCAACGAGGAAATGCGCGGGAGTCAATGCGGAAACGTCCGCGGGATCGTCGGAGAGCGCGCAAAGAGGTCGCGAATTTAATATGGCTTCGATTTGTACGAGGAGCGTACTAAATTCTTCGTACGTAAGTACGGAGTCGCCTATAACGCGTCGAAGATGGAACTTGGTTGATTTTACCGCGGCCTCCCATTTACCACCAAAATGTGGAGCGGAAGGAGGATTAAATTTCCACGAAGTGCCGTCCGCTGCGAGAATATGAGAGAGCTCGGCGGTTTCTTTGGACGCTGAATGAAAGAGGCGGCGAAGTTCCGAATCGGCGCCAACGAGGTTTGTGCCGCAATCGCTGGTGATGGTGCTGCAGCGGCCTCGTCTGCCGATGAATCGGCGGTATGCCGCAATAAAGCCTTACGTCGAATAATCCGTGGCGAGTTCGAGGTGCACTGCTGACGTAGCGAAGCACACGAAGACAATTAAGTAGCCTTTATAGGTGCGTGCAGAGCGTCCGCGCCAGGTTTTGAGGATGAAGGGGCCTGCATAATCCACGCCGGAGTTGAAGAATGGTCGCGTTGGAGTCACCCGAGGGGTTGGCAGGGATCCCATCATCTCTTTAGCGGTGTCAGCGCGATGTCGAGTACATCGAACGCATCGGCGGATGAAGGCGCTGACCGGAGCGCGACCACCGATAATCCAATAATGTTGTCGCATGATGGCTAGTACGACCTGCACTCCACCATGAAGTGTCTGTTGATGAAGGTCTGAAATTATAAGATGCGAGAAAGGAGAATCGCGAGGCAGAATAGCGGGATGTTTGCTATCAGGATCCAATAATGAATTTTTCAGGCGTCCGCCGACGCGAAGGATGCCATCTGAATCGATGAAAGGTGAAAGTTTTATGAGCGGATGCGTGCGAGGTAGAGCAGTCGTTGATGAGCAGAGATCCACTTCGTTGTGAAGATGCGTACGTTGCGTTTCTTTCAGCCAGAAGATGCGAGCCTTGAGAATTTCGTCGGCTGTTAAACTCCTGGAGAATGAATCTTTGAGACCTTTGAAATGAGCTGCGGCGCGCATGATCCAGGCCGTGATGCGAAGAAGTCGATTGAGCTGCGAAAAGCGATTTATTAAGTCCCAACAGCTGAGTGGTGGGCTTACTATTGAGACGTGCACTAGAGTTTGAGGTCGCTCTTCGAGGTCGATGGTTGATTCGAGAATCGGAGTGTCGGATGGCCATTCCACTGATGGGCTTTGAAGCCACGACGGACCGTGCCACCAGAGAGGATGATGAAGAAGCTGATGCGGAGAGATTCCGCGCGACAGACAATCGGCAGGGTTGTCCACTCCAGCTATGTGATGCCAGCGAGCATCGGGAACTAGATCCTGAATTGCAACCGCGCGATTTGAGACGAATTCTTTCTATCTTGACGGATGACCTTTTATCCAGGCTAGCGTGACGCTCGAATCTGTCCACAAGTGTGCAGAGACGTGGTGATAATCGAGCAGATTTCGAACTCGAGACAGAAGACGAACAAGTAACACGGCGGCTGAGAGCTCCAATCGAGGGATGGTTTGTCGCTTGACGGGAGTAACCTTACTCTTGGCTGTGAGAAGCACGACTTTCGCGTCAGCGTGATGGTGGAAAGTCCGGATGTAGAGAACTGCTCCGAGGGCATCTTGAGATGCGTCAGAAAATCCGTGAAACTCGATGCCTTGCGTTGTAGAGGAAGTGCCGATCCAGCGTGGTATGGAAAGTTCGGAGACGCCTATCAATCCGTCGTTGAAGGTGCTCCATTCGTTGGCGAAGTCGGAAGGCAATGGATCATCCCATCCTATCTGCGATTTCCACAGTCGTTGGATGAAAATCTTTCCGACGATGGTGACAGGAGCGAGCCATCCAAGGGGGTCAAACAGCTGAGCTACCCGAGACAATGCATTTCGTTTTGTTAGTGGAAGTGAAGAATTGGATGAACTCACGTGAAGCTTGAAGACGTCGTTCGCAGGATGCCAATCGAGACCGAGAGTGCGAGCCTTGGTTGGAAGTTGTCTGGACGATGACGGTTCAGACATCATTGAGATGTTCGACAGGATCGAATCTTCATTCGATGCCCATTTTTGCAAGCGGAAGCCGCCCGCCGTAAGGAGGTTTATCAGTTGAGATGCCTTTCGTTGAGCTTCCTGAGGAGAATCTGCGCCGGAGAGGATATCGTCAACATACGTCTCCTTTCGTAAGATTGCGGCAGCTTGAGGAAAAGCTTGGTCTTCGTCGGAGGCGAGCTGTTGGATTACCCGAAGAGCGAGATAAGGAGCACAGGTGAGACCATATGTTACCGTACAAAGTTGAAATTCAAGAGGAGCTCCGTCAGGACTCCAGAGAATGCGTTGGAAGTTGCGATCTTCGGGATGAATCACGATCTGCCGATACATTTTCTCTATATCGGCAGCGAATACGAACTCATGAGTTCGCCAGCGCAGTAGAACAGCATCGAGATCTTGCTGTAACTTCGGTCCGGAATGGAGGCAGTCATTGAGTGTCACGCCCGTGGAAGTTCGCGATGAGCCATTAAAGACCACTCGTAATTTAGTTGTGGTGCTGGATTCACGCAGCACGCCGTGATGTGGGAGGTAGACGGGCGAGATGCTTTCAGAAGAATACGTTGCGAGCTGCATGTGCTTCAATTCTGCGTATTCCGTCATGAAGTTTATGTAGAGTTCGCCGAACGATGAATCTCGACGAATTCGCTGATGAACTCGTTCGAGAGAACGAAGAGCTGAGAATCGAGAATCTCCCAGAGATTGATGATTTGAGCGAAATGGTAACCGAACGATGTATCTTCCCGTAGAGTCTCGAGAGTGAGTATCGCGAAAGTGTTTTTCGCACTCAAGGTCGTCTGAATTGAGATGATGCGTGATCGAGGGTGTGATTTCTTCCTGAAGCCAAAATCGCTGAAGCTCTTCATGAAGATTCACGTCATTAATGGATTGAAGAGCGAATGAGACTGGACATGACGATGTTGACGAATGAGCAGGTCCGGATACAATCCATCCGAAGGATGTCTCTTGCGCGATCGGAGCGTTTGAAGGTCCTCGCTTAATAGCGCCACTCAACAGAGATCCATAAACATCCGCTCCTAAGATGACGTCAATGGATCCTGGTGATGCGAAGTCGGGATCAGCGAGATGTAAATTTGCTAGATGAGGCCAAAACGTAGTCACGACTTCTTGAGCAGGAACTCGTCCTGTGACTCGAGGCAGAATGAATGCGGAGACGTTGATTTCGACTTCTGGATTGACGTGCGATCGAAGACGTAAGGAGACGATGCCGCGAGTGGAGCCGACGTTCTGGGCGCCAAGACTAATGATCGGCACGGAAGCGCGACCGCGAGGTAACCGAAATAACCACTAAAGATTCGCGAATTAAAGAGACCTCTGATCCTTGATCTAGAAGTGCTCGAACTTTGAGGTACTTGCCATGATCTGCGATCAATGTCATGCACGCAGTTGCAAGCAAAACTTGATGGCGTTTGAATGACACAGACGCGTGATGAGACTGAATAGCTGGCGTGGTTGCTGCTCCAGATGATGCAACGTTGGATGATCCTGAGGAGCTTGAAGAAGTCGTTGAGGCAGCTGAAGGTGTGACGTCGCGATGAAGCAGGGTGTGATGTTGCCCCTTGCAATTGCGACATCTCTTAACGGTGCGACATTCACTGAGCCGATGAGATCCGAGGCAGTTAAAGCACAGACTCTTTTTATTCACGAAATCCTGTCGTTCGCTGAGAGGTTTAGCAGCGAACTTCGTGCAGGACGCGATATAGTGTGCCGAGCTGCAGAAGGAACATTTTGAATTGCTGACAAGGGCGGCATGCGTACGAGCGGCTGACTTGATTTTTGTATTCGTCTTCGTGTTAGTTGTGCTGGGTTTTGATGATCGAGACTGGACGAATTCCAATGCTCGGATGCGACCTTCGAGAAACGTTTCGAGCTGTTTGAAGGACGCGAGTTCGTTGGAAGTTCCCCGCTCGAGCTCCCACGCCTCTAGAGTGTGAGAGTCTAGCCGCCGAGTGACGATATACACAATGATAATGTCCCAATGATCAGTGGGCGCATCGAGAGATTGTAGAGCGCCGATCGATTCCTTGACGGTGGATAACACGATTTTGAGGTCGGAACTTGATTTCTGAGTCAGAGGTTTTAACTCAAATATGCGATCAAGATAGGTCGTGATTAGAATGCGACGATTTTCATAACGCGAGGTGAGAGCTTCCCATGCTCTTGAAAAGTTCTCAGAAGTTACCGGGATGTTGGCGAGATATCGAGCAGCCTCTCCGGTAGTCTGAGTTTTTAAGTAGTGCAATTTTTCGACACCCGATATGTCTCTGTTCGATCCGACCATGGAGTGAAATAAGTCGCGAAAAGATGGCCAGTCTTGATATTCTCCAGAGAATTTTGGCAAACTTATTTTTGGTAGTGAGCGACCCGTTACAGTTGTTGGCGTTTTAGAATGAAAAGATTCATTCGCTTCGTCACGTTGCGGGAGAAGAGGTTCGCGATCGAACATTAAGTTAGATTTTGAGTCGTAATAGGCTTCTTCACAGAGTGAATACGTATCTTCAGCAAAGTAAGGATGTTTGCGCAGCTCGTCGGTGAGACTGCAAGCGAGCTTATCGTGATTGAGTTGAAACTCCCAATTAGCTTCAAGGGTCTGAAGACGATCGCAAATCGAGTATATTTTTCCGGAGTAAGTTTTTTGGCGTTGGCATAAGCGCGAGAAATGAGACCGTAGAGGTGTTGTTGCTTTTCGATGACTTGTGTAACTGTTGACATCTTGAGGTTGAAGAAGGTCACAAGCACTGGTCGTTAACGTTGAAATTTTAACGGTCACACTGAGAAACAAATGAGTTTGAGAATTGCGAATGCAATGATGAGAGATCGAATTTCACGTAACCACTGCGATAAACACTGGCAATAATTCAGATTAAGAAAGATTTGCGAATTTGGAACACGCGAGAGAGAACTGAATTTTGCGAACGGCTCGCGAAGTCGATGAGTAACCCGGGAGATCCGGCTCGAAGGACCAAAAAATGTTAGATTATTTAGCGATGGATAGTTCAGAGCTGGGTTGAATACACACAATTAACACAAATTAAGAATTTATTCTCAGAACAAGAAACTTGATCACGGAACAATGACAAAAACTCTCAAGGAGAGATTTCGCGAGAGAATTACAGAGAGATAAGCGAGAGATGCGTAAACGATAACGATCGGTGAGCGACTATATCGGATAAAGCCTCGAAAACTGGGTCAAGGGCTCGCAATATTTTGATGACGAACAGCTGATTTACCGAGATCGCGAGGTAAGCTGAGGCGCGCGGAAAGGAGCGCGAGGCGCAAAAACGGTAAACATGCTCGGCGAACATGTGATCCGTTGCACGGCTTTCGCACGAAGTCGTTTAAAGAGATAAATAATAAGGCAATAAATTTGAACGATAAAACGAATATTAAATACTTATCGCGAATTGAATTGAACTATTCTAACAGATAAATAATAAATTAATTAAAATATGCATATAAATTAATATGTAATAATAAAAAATGAAAAACAAATAATATACCATTTTTATTTTGCGGCTACTGCTGCTGCAGCAAGTATTGCAGTTGCTGTTGCTGTTGCTGCAGTTGCTGTTGCTGCTGCAACAATTGTTGCCGCAACTGTTGTATAGATGGATTTTCATCCACCATCATTTTCTGTTCTTCAATTTGTTCTGCAAAAATAAAATATATATTATGTTGATATGTTATTGCATACTAGCAGGAGAGAGGGAGGGAGGGAGGGAGAGAGAGAGAGAGAAGGGAGGGGGAGAGAGAGAGAGAGACAGAAGAAAGAAACTGAAACTTAAACTTTCTTAATATTTGTCTATTAATACAAATAATAATGATTTAATTTACTACTTATGAGACATTATCGTTCTGTCGCACCGATGTTTCACAGCTGAGTCAGCGAAGTACTCGGTATTTGTTTTTATTTGTTTCACAGTGCCGTTTATTTGTTTTTCGGCACTTGTTTCTCGGCACTTGTTTCTCGGCATTTGTTTCTCAGCATTTGTTTCTTCTGTCAGATAATCTTGTCACCTTGAGAGTTAACATATCTCTTTATATGTGCCTTGTGAAATCTTGGTGTTGAAGAAATTCGAGCAATTCCGATTGTCTTGATTGTTTTGTATATTTCACACATTTCTAAAAATATTCATCTTTTTTATTTTCATTTATTCATTCTCTTAAATTCTTTGTTTTTATTTTCTGTTGAACATAATGTGATGAATTAAGAAAAAAACCTAAGCGAAGCTTTTCAGAAGCTTGGCTTAGTGATGATTAAATCTTGGATACGCAAAGTATCATTTGATGATAGCCTTTACCATTGAATCATTTGCAATAAAAATATTTCGTGCAACACACATGTCTTAAGACATGCGGATTCTGCGTGTCACAAAAATAATATAGAAGAGAGCACATCATTATTATCAAATGAAGACAAAGGTTCAAATAAAAAAACATTTAGACAACAATGGTTAGATATTGAATTATTTAAACCATGGCTACGCGAAGTATCAAATGACATAAATTCATTTTTTTGCTCATTTTGTGATAAATCAATGGTTGGTGGTTTATCACAAATTTATCGTCACGCAGAATCTAAGGCACACATAATTTTTGAAAAAAATAAAACAGCAACAAAGAATACAGACGAAAATATTAACATAACGGACGAATCACTTTTGTCGTTTGAAGAGCGAAAGAAATCAGCAGAAATTCGGTATGCCGCGTTAATCGCTGATAAGAATATTTCACATCAAACGGCAAGAGATATTCTCAGTTTTTTTCAACTAATAGGAAGAGATCCTACCGTGTTGAGAAGTATGAGTATGGGTCGGACAAAATGTAAAAATATAATTTCGAATGTATTGTGTCCGATAGAAACGGCGGACCGTGTGGTCAACAGCATTCAAAATACCAAATTTTCCATTTTTATTGACGAAACGTCTGATATTTGTAATGAAAAATGAATGACGATTTTTGTTTGGTTTGTTGATCCTGAAACATTAGACATTCGCACGCAGTTAGTTAAATTAATTAATATTGATGCGAGAAATAGCAGCGCGGAACAATTATTTAATGCATTCAAATGTGAAATGTGGAAATTAAAAATTCCATTTTTAAATATCATTGCCTTATCATGCGACAATGCGTCTGTCATGATAGGAAAACATCTATCATTCAAAAAAAAGTTAGAAGAACTTTGTAAAAATGTATTAACATTTGCATGTCCATGTTATTCTGCTGCATTGGCTGCACATGCGGCATGTGCTAAAATACCAGAATATTGCGAAGAGTTTGTAAAAAAGATCGCGAATTATATTAACGGTAGTCCCAAGCGTACTGCTATTTATCAAGAATTTAGCGAATGTTTTCAGGAAACAAACCGTAAAATTTTAAAGTTGTCCGATACACGGTGGCTCTTTCACCATTCATGTGTTAAAAGACTTCTTGAGTTCTGGGATACTATCAAGCTTTTTTTGACCGAAATGGTTGTTGATGAAAAATCAAAATCAGGAGAACATTTATTATCTTTAATGCAAAATCTTGATGTTAAAGCATATTTGTTATTTTTAAAGCATACTTTAAATTTGTTTAATTCTTACAATGCATTTTTTCAAGTCCTGGAAACAAGAGTTCATTTGTTACAGCCAAAATCATTAGAATTTTTAATAACAATTTCAAAACATTTTTTGAAACCGGAGCTTCTAAAAAATGTATGTGATAATATTCAATTTTCTGAAAAAGATAATCAGAAATCTTTAAATGATATTAACCTTGGTTTTGAATGTGAGGAATATCTCGAGAAATTGAAAGAAGGGCACGCAGACATAATTGAAAATGTTCGAGAAAATTGTCTGCAATTTTACGTAACTGCCGCCGAGGAAATTAGTAAAAGACTGCCCATTAAAGATAAATTTTTATCGAAATTAAAAGTTTTCCATTCCAACGTAGCATTATGTGGTATTGACAGAGAAACATCATTTAATGATGTTTCTTTTGTCGCTCAGACCCTCGGTGGTTTTGACGAAAATGCTTTAAAAAAAGAGTGGCATACTTTACATCTGGATTTTACAATAGCAGAAAAAGAACATTTTTTAAAATTAAACTTTGATGAGATGTGGAAAAACATTTTAAAACATAAGTATCCCAATATGAAGTCTCTTTTGAATGCTGTTAGATCACTTCCAAATTCAAATGCCGACCCAGAAAGAATGTTTTCTTTGTTAACTGATTTAAAAACAAAAAACGAAATAAACTTTCGTCCGCATGTATAAACGCTAGTTGCGTATTAAAATCAGCGTTAAAAGCAAGAAAAGAAAGTATTCTATACATGGAGATTAATGAAAAGCATTTGTCTCTCATGTCATCGGAAAAATTATATTCCATTACTCCTAAGAAAAAGAGAAGCTTAACATTACATGCAGCTGATAATGCCATTGCAAGTACATCATCAGCTAATGATGTACAATAATAATGTCCAAAATAAAATAAAAACAATATCTTGTCTGTAAAAGACATCACACTTGTAAAAGACAAGTGTGTAAAAAATATCTTGTCTGTAAAAGACATCACACTTGTAAAAGACAAGTGTGTAAAAAATATCTTGTCTGTAAAAGACATCACACTTGTAAAAGACAAGTGTGTAAAAAATATCTTGTCTGTAAAAGACATCACACTTGTAAAAGACAAGTGTGTACAAATATCTTGTCTGTAAAAGACATCACATTTGTAAAAGATAAGTGTGTAAAAAATATTTTGTCTGTAAAAGACATCACACTTGTAAAAGACAAATGTGTAAAAATATCTTGTCTGTAAAAGACATCACACTTGTGAATAACAGTAAAATATAATATTATACATATAGTGTGGTATAATAGGGCTCCAGGCGAAGGTCCACTTTAAAAAACCTAACGCGCCATTGGTGATACCTCTTGGGTGGTGTGGAAAAACACTATTATTTTACGAGAGAGAGAGAGAGAGAGAGAGAGAGAGAGAGAGAGAGAGAGAGAGAGAGAGAGAGAGAGAGAGAGAGAGAGAGTAAATATTTATATCACACATTGAATTTCATGTTTCATGCATTTAAATAATGTTTTTATAAAATATTTAATACTATTAATTAAAATGTCTTTTAAAAATAGAAAATTTAATTTTTTTTTAAATAATAAGTACCTACTTTTTAATAAATATTTCCTTAAAGTTAAAAAATATTTGAGTAAAATTATATCAAAAGGCTGTAAAAAGCCATTTAATACATAATGTTTGAAGGTTTTGAAAAAAAAAACATTTTATTTATAACACAAGGAGGCTGTAAGAAAACATTTAACGCTGTCACGCGTATTAAGAATCGAGCAACATAACATCGCCGCATCGCCCGTCGCCCCATCGCCTTCGTTGTCGGCTCGGTAGAGAAGGAGACAGAAAACAGTATATCTGTTCTCTTCTTCTATCCGAAGCTAGCCGAAACGCCGAGCTCACACGTACGCGGTTTTCACTTATGTGCGTCATTCTCCCCACTACGGTTGCGTGTTGCTTGCGACCTGTTTCTGGCATCACTGTTCGCGAGAGACGCGCTCTCTCTCTCTTTCTCTCGCGATATTCTTGCAATTTACACACTCTACGCTCACGATACACGCTAGATTCTGAATTCACGCAATAACGAGACATATGATATAACGACGAACCGTTTACTGTACGACAGACGCAATTACTAAGACGCGACAACGGAAAATATACGACACGCTATACCCAATCGAATCCCGGAGAGACGATTAATCTTCGCGAATCAATTAAAGGACTATGGTCTCGAAGCTCTCGCCGCGATGTCTTGACGTCGGTCGCTCGCTAACACCAAATCGCGAAAAAGAAGACGGGCAGAGCCCACGCAAAAACGCCAAAAATTCACCAAAAGAGCTCGCGACAGCGTCAGAGCGGTCGAGACTCGGACATTACCAAACGTAATTTCTCGCTAAATATTACACGGGTAACCTCACCGGCAGAATCTCGGCCTCCTGGGCACTCGACTTCCTTCTCGATATCCTTCTCGGCCTTCGACAACCACGATAACTTAATGGACCTCGACAGGGCTCGGAAGCGGGTACGCCAACGCGATAGACGGTCGATACGAGAGTGAAGGATCTATTCCTTCGGGTCGATATCGAGACTCAATCCTGCGCGACCGGAGGTGCGCGCGTTGACCCAATTACGGCGTTGCGTGTCATATTGCCGCCCCTTACGCAAGGCCGTAGGTATTCCTACGGCGCTCGAATCGCTAATTTGCGACAACAGGATTATTAATTTCCGGCAGCCTCCTTTTTAAGGCCGTTCCGCCCTACGGGTAGCGTGACCTCGAAGCTGTCCGTTGTATTCTTGTCCGGCTTCGCAAGACTGCACTTCGGAGATCTTCCCCTCCAATGTTCCGGGCGACTTTCTCGCCTCGCTGCTATGCGGTCCTGGGTGTTCGCGAGGATCCACGCGTTCCGTCCGTTAACGGCGACTTTGCCCGGACGGCTTCGGCAAATATTATTTCTCCTGTTTGTCCGTTTTTGCATGTGTCCGATATAGCTCTCCGGTTGTATCCCATACTTTTTCTATCTCGCTACCTTTTCTTTTCCTTGGCCTAGAATTCCTCGCCACAAGGCTCCCGCGATACATAAAAAAAAATATAAAAATAAACGCGAATTAATAATTATAATTGTCGCTCTATCGCATTCGTCTCTCCGAAATATTGGTTCGGCTCTCGTACTCTCTCGCGTGGCGTGGCCGCTCAGCCCTTGCCCCGCGATTATGGGATGGGCGCGCGTCGGGACGGCAACGTCACAAAGTACATGAAAATTTTTAGTCGTTATTGTGTTTAAGAAAAATTTATTGATTATAAGAGATATTCATATTTATAAACATTCTTAATAATTATTATGTTTACTAAGTTATTTTCCCATATTTTAAATTATTTCTATATTATTTATCTACGTGTATCAGAAAAGAAATATAGTAGCAATATATTAATTTACAAAAATATTTTTAATTTTTTTAATTTTTTTTTTAAGTATTTACGGAACTCATTTTATAGTATACAGCAAGCAATGAAAATCGATCATATGGCACACGTTAAAAGAGTTGAGTGTCTTACGCTGTATAACAGTTTCGAGATAAAAAAAATATATAACGACCCATTTCGATGTGATAGTTTTCGATCGCGCATTTTCTTCACCAATACTAATCGTTTCGCGCATAGGATCAACACGAGATTCGGTTGCTTTATTGTCCTGTTAAATATAATCTCTCGCCTGAATAATAGTTTTTTATTTATTAAATACATATAATATGTATTATTCTTTATTAGTATGTATTATTTGTATGTCCATCAATATTACTTTCATTTATACTAACTAATGTGCGATATAATTTATTAATCTTATACACATTTAAAGTTACGTTATATATAGTTATTAACAATATTACATATAATATTATATTCTTCAAAGAAACAGATTAAATTAATAATCTGTATATGTAGAGTATATGCATGTGTATATTAATTTATGAACACGTTAGTGTTCAGCAACGCGTAAAAGAATTACATAATTATTAATGTTTACATAGAACAGATTCTTGCTTCAAAATTAAGCATATTAACACATCCGCGGACAATATTTACAATTTCAAACAAAATGTCCTATAAAAAAGAGAATTGTTTATGTATACAGAGTTTCAGCCTTTTTAAAGAATATAAGTCACTGAAAATAATCGCTATTTGAATATAAAATTGTAGTCTCAAATCGCGTTTTCAGGATCGTATGACCGCAGACTATCAAGTATTCTCTAAATATGAATCAATGAACAGCGCTCAAGTAGCACGGTAGATCAGTTGTAGCATTCTAAATTCCACAAACTATAAAGCAGCTACAACCGCTCTCCCTACGTTCCTCAATGCTAGAAAGTCGTAATCAATAATGGAAGAGCAAATGTTATTCTCGATGAGGAAGCTTGTTAATTCATACAATATCTGAATTGTATCCGAACACGCTTTCTTAATTGTATTGCCTCATAGTAGATTGAGCGTGACGCACATTTTGTGACAGCATATACTATATATATTATACATATACGCTACAATAGATCGTTGAACTACAACAGTAGCATGATATTGTAATGAAATCTTATTTTCTCGTAAAGCGCGTATGCATGGAATTAAATATAATCAGGTAGATGCCATCAACAAGTAGTCACTATGACAGTGCTACATCATTTCGATACTGTTACTTCATATTAATGAAATTGTAGCCAATTTTTAGTATGCTCTCCAAATGTTAGGAATAATATACATACACTATCAGATTAGTATATTTCTAACTGAAGTAAGAATATAGAAACTTCGAAAAATTATACATAGTAGGATACATGTAGAATGCTTTCGGCAGGAAATTGTTGATGAATTCATCGTGCAAGAATTGAAATAATTTTGTAGAACACAAATGTAGCGAGGTAACAGGTAGTTTCTTCATTTAATTTACTATGCGTGAAGAATTGTCAAACATTATTCACATACAGGTTGTGCGTTCTCCTTTTGCTACCTGGGGCGAGAGCTATAATTTTGCAATATAGCAAAATTTTTTGTCAAAGTTTTCTGAACTTTTGCTACTTATTAATAATTGCAAAAAGATTTCGCTACATTGCTAAATTATAGCTCTCGCTGTAAATGATCTCAGCTATCCATACTTATGACAAAATTTGCAGCTAATCATTCTTTTCCGTGTGTTTCACTGATGCTAATATCTGATATAATAAATGAATTATTGGTACATTAAAATTGCAAATTGCGTCGCCTCTCTTCGCTTTATCCTATATGTTGTGTGTGTGTGTGTGTGTGTGTGTGTGTGTGTGTGTGTGTGTTGCGTGTGGGCGCGAGGTTAGGGCCTATCCAGCCAAACTTACATTATACATTTCTATCAAAAGAACGCGCGTAAAATGCGATTGCATAATTTTCTTTATACATATTATGATTATGCAGCTATGCAAACTTGTCTGGATAGGCTCTTACATAACCTTAATCTTGTCTTAGTATCAATATTCAATATTAATCGAGCGTATATAATATGTAATGTATAAAAAAAAACAATTCTAAGAATATGTAATGTATACAAAAACCAATTCTAAGAAGACCTAACGAAGAAGACACACGTGTACTACTGCAGAGATTTGATACTCAAACTGCTGATGAAGCTAAAAACAAAAATGAGAGTGAAACTACAACGTATTATTTCTCATGCAACTATCTTCTTGTGAGAAAGAAGAATTAGACGACAAGTTAGCGAATCGTACAAAGCAATATCTAAAGTTGTATTTGCTCTTAAAAAATGAGAAGATTATTCTTCTCAAAGGGAAGTTTAACGGTGAACAAGCGCCAAACATTGAAGTCATACGTCGCGCTAATGCGGAAATACAGAAAATAAAATAAAAATCTGCAAGCGATAAGTCTGCAATTGCATGAAAAGTACTATCGCTTTAAAGAGTTACAACTGCAAGATATCATAATAAAAAAAGATATTCTTATGGAACTGCAGAATCAAGTGGATGATTTACAGTATGAATTGAACTGAGTGCGCGGGCGAGGAACGATAATAGGATGATAATTGGAACATCATCTTGGTGAAGCAATTGAAAAGTTGAACACATCAGCAATTTCACGGCACGGAAAATGCAGCAACAAACAAAATTTTTCGTTGCCTCTAGCCCTTCACAGGCTAAACTGGAAGAGTTACAAAGAAAACTTGAAGAGATTCGTGTGAATTAGTTAACAGACACGAATTAAACAAACTACACCGACAATATCGTGGCACCTTGAAAAAGATATTGGAAATGGACATAAAACAGTTTCCCGAATTGGTAATTGTAGAAACAACAATTTGCAAAGACTAATATTTGCAAGTTTTCTATATTATATAACGAGTCCATACAAATAAAAACACAATTGGATGACGCCCGCCAACAATTGCAGTCGAACGAGAATGGACATTAGCGCAATATCAAGATGATGGAGTCAAGATGATGGCCCCGAAAAGTGTATACAGTTCGAAGACGTCTCAGCGGAATTACGTAATTAAGGAGTATGAGATGCTTCGCATTGAGTTTGAACAGCATTTAGCGACCAATCGGACAAATAAGTCCGATCAATCGAGAAATGTAGCATCTGATTATCTCTCTTTAAAATCACAGCAGTTGATGGGGGAAGTGCATTGTACAAGCGAAAGTACAAGAAAGCTTCTACTAAATCATCTCGGTTCAAGAAGAAAATAGAGGAATATCATGATAAAATTAAGCCAGCAATAACGTTTTCTCAAGAAAACAAGGAAGGAAAGGATACATCAAATTCCTTTTGCCAAGTACTACATAAAAGAAGAAAGTGATGTTCCGATAAAGAGAGAATCCGGTGTTGACGAAGAGGCAGAAATCATCGAGTCAGTAGGAGAAAGTGAAGTTAACAAAAAGACGACACATTCTCCTACGTTAATTTTGCCGACCTTGAAGAAGGAGAAAGACATCAAACATAAAAAGGATGTCAAGAAAGAATCTGTAAAAATCGAGCACCGTGATCCGCGCATCGCACCAGACAGAAAGATGGCGGAATCGGTGATTGTGAAGGACTTGAAGACACAACTCAAGATTCTCAAGAATGTTGTGAATGAAATAAAAGAGATTAAATTTCTCTTCGACATGTACAAAGGTAAAGGTATTAATAAAAAGCAATGAAACAAAGTACAGTTAATGAAGAACGCAAAACGGAAGCAGAATTGGAGGAGCTTTTGACAGAAAGTTAAAAAAATTCAAGAAACGCGAGGAACATAAAAAGTTAGCCGAAGACGTGCAAATAAAAAGTTCAAGTTTCTTGTCAAAAACAGGAAGAGGACACGCTTCTAATAAGATGGAAGTGTTCGAAGCGTTCGAAAACGTACAGGCGCAGAATATCAGCTGATACAGCAGCTGAACGCGAAAAGGATGCAAACTTCTCAAGCTCATGACGGAGAGGCTCAAGAGTAATCAGCTGCACAAACTCACAAAGGAAGAGAAGGACGTGTTAAAGGAGCAAGTATTCACGTTGACGATAGAAGATAGAAGCGGCCAACGTTGGCGAAAGTTAGAAGAGAAAGAGCGTTTCTCTCGCTATGAAGAAGGAATTGGCGAGGTAGCAGGCGATAAAAATGCACAAGCGAAAAATGATAGAAAGCACTATCAGCCGCCGATCTGAATCTCCTGAAAAATCTGAGAAGTGTCATTTTCAAATGAAGAAGGCACAACAGGTTATAACGGAGAAAACAAACTCCTTGTAGGCTAAGCGCATAAAACTAAAGGATTACAAGAGAAGATAGCGTAACTTATTGTTAGACGTAAGGTTACACGAGTCAGAAAAGAAAAAAAACTTATATGAAACATTCTTTATATATGAATCAATGAATGGTCACTGATTGGCAGTGACTACTCACTGATTCATATATAAAGATTTCGTGAAAGATTTCGCTACATTACTAAATTATAGCTCTCGCTGTAAATGATCTCAGCTATCCATACTTATGACAAAATTTGCAGTTAATCATTCTTTTCCGTGTGTTTCACTGATGCTAATATCTGATATGTGTGTGTGTGTGTGTGTGTGTGTGTGTGTGTGTGTGTGTGTGTGTGTTGCGTGTGGGCGCGAGGTTAAGGCCTATCCAGCCAAACTTACATTATACATTTCTATCAAAAGAACGCACGTAAAATGTGATTGCATAATTTTCTTTATACATATTATGATTATGCAGCTATGCAAACTTGTCTGGATAGGCTCTTACATAACCTTAATCTTGCCTTAGTATCAATATTAATCGAGCGTATATAATATGTAATGTATAGTATGGGGGGGAACTGGTGTGCGAATATTGTAATACAAAAACTTTTATTTATCAATAATGAAGGTGGTAATATTAAATATTTTCACTGCAGCTTTTCATTATACTTAAGCATATAATGCATGAACATGCACTGTCTCGTGAGCAATGTCTCTTGGAAGTCACTAATAAATGAATAACTATATAACCGCTGATGAATCAGTGAGCTTTGCCGTTCTCGCTGATTGCGCAGCGTTTTCGGCCTTGTTTCACTAATTCACTAGTGATGCAAGACGTCACTGATTGAATCAGTGACTTTTCCACTGATTCATATTTAGAGAGTACAGAAACAAAAAACCGAATATGAAAAAAAGAAAAAAAAAATTTTTAGTCTGTTGAATATGAATCGCACAATTAACAAAATGTCACACATTATCGCTGCTCCTTTATTTTCACTTTGATACTTTCGCTGTAATCACTGTAATTGCTACTTATCGCCGCGAATATTCGGGAATTTTTTGCTCCTTTGACTCGCATTCGGAACATTCTTTTAAATCAAATATTGATACTAAAGCGAATCAATACCTATCTATAAGATATCAATACCTATCTATAAGATAATCTATCTTATTATTCTTCTATGTTACCGACCCGATCTCTCTTCAATATTTTCTACGATATGCTTACAAAATTGTTTAGCGTCAGATTTATGTTCCATCAGAACTTATTTTTTTTGTGCTATGTCAAAGCGCTTATGTCAAAATTAATATAACCCCTCCCTCCTCTCTTTCTCTCTCTACCATGACATATTTAAACTAAGGATAATCATAATCTTTATAAAGTCGCGTGCACGTACAAATTGGAACAGTAGCATGAAATAGTTACAAAATCACCTGTCCTCTGTACCGAGGGAAGCCAACGACCATGTAACCAACGGCATTCGATTGCGGCATCATTTTCTCCTCGACCGGTGGACGATCACGTCCGCTGGAACGTGGCGACCTTGCCTTATGATCTCTTCTCAAAGCGATGACCTCTCTCGGACGCGGAATCTACCTACTATCGGATCGCAGCATATCCGACGGCAAAATGAGCTGAAAGCCGTATTTCGCGACGAGCTTCCCCTGCCGAGGGTGAACTTGCCCGCTCCCGGGCTATCGGTCACGAAAATAATGAGGCTCTTGCTCTGCTTAAAGGCGGTCGTGTCCACGAGATCTTTCCGACAAATCCTATCGTTTTTCTTTTTGCCAAAACAGACGCCTATTTTAAAATGTCCCTAAGTGCGACATACAAATCTGCTTTGCTTTATCTATTTTATTAGTGGATAATAACATTGATGAAATTAAAATAATAACACTCGTACCTATTAGACTGCTAGAATCTTCAAAATAAATTTTATACAGCTTTAAAAATAAATATAAAATACCGATACGAATTGGATTCATAAAGATACAAGGCAAATGCAATTGCGAATATTTCAATTGTAGAGATCTGTCGTCTCGATCTTTTACGTAAACAACTTCAAAATATTGATCTTTTTTTTTGTTGTTGAGTTTAGAAATACGATTGAATGAAATTTATGGTATAAATTGAATAAAATTTATAATATATGAAATTTTTAGAAGTAGGAAAGAGTTAAAAAAATTTATGAATAGTTTTCAATACTTAAAACAATGATGACGAAAATTTGTATCGATTAACAGGATATTAACACTATTATTCTTACTAGTTATAAATTCGGGTTTAATATTAAAAATATTGTATTTGCATGTTTGATATTTTCAGATTTTTTAAATAGAACAAATTACACTTTTATTGATTGTCCAGTACATTATCACTACCGTATCAGTTAATTCCGCTTTCAGTAAGAAAAGTTTGTATTTACACCTTTGATTTATTCATGAAGCTTCTTTAAGTAAAACAAATCAAACTCTTGAATGAAAATTAATTTGTTATCGCGCGCGCGGTTCTAAATTGCATCAAACTTATTTTCTTTTTTACTAAATTCTAATAAATTTTAATAATTAAACTTTTTTTCATTGATATTTAGCGATAAAACAGTTCGCTCATCCGCGACTCGTGACGTATAATCAACCGACGCAATATCGTTCGCCCACGTGGTTCGCAATAATATTATGCAACACCCCTTATTACGCATTTTGGCACACAAATAACATACATGTAACTGATGTAAAACCGGCAAGGTATGCACGTTCACTTTTGTACGATTTGGCGTCCTCGTTTGGGTGGCCTTATTGACGATGATTTTACATAACCGGATCTTAACTTAGACTGTTATACAATCGCAAGATAATTCGGCTAATGACGTGCGAGATACGTGCACTTCGCGCCGTTTGAAGCTTTATCAGTTGACAATTATGTTGGAGTATGTTGGAGCAACCACGTGTTTTCCTGTGTTCGCGACGGTATCCAATTCATGACTTTTTTCATGATTTTTTTAAAATTTATTAAATATTATTGAGAATAGCATTAATAAATAGCTATAATATATAAATCTTTATGTATTTGCACAAAATAAATAATTAAAAAACAAATATATTTTAATATATATATGTTCCAAGAATAATAAAATAATACGCGACGATATGATATAGAATAAGTATTTAATAACATTCGAAAACAAAAATTATATAAAATTATATTAAAGTTTTTAAGTTAATATACAGGATGTCACAAAGTTATATAGTTACAAGTTTTATTTACAAATTCTTTGCACACAATAGATATATAAAAGGAAACTTTATCTATTTTTATAAGCTTTTTTTATTTTTAAATTTTTAATGCAATAGTAATATTTATATAATAATTAAAATTTTGTGACATTCTGTGCTGATATATTCTCAGAAAATATCCAGGATAACAAATGATAGATCGTTCAAAAAACTTGAATTTATTTAAGTTTTAATAAAAAAGCACATATTATATCTACAAGTCTGATTATTTATAAAGTATCACTTTCATTAGTCTACGCGGTACTTATATCGGCGTTAAAAATATCAGACGAGTTATAATGATTCTTAATTTTATTCTTTTGCAGGAATACAAAATACTTATTTACAGATAGCTTCGTAAAGTAATAGTGGTAGATTCTGAAAAGGAATGTAGATATATTAGTAATAATACAATAATCGTAAATCTTACTATAGTAATCTAGATTAACTGTGAGCAAGAGCATCTCTTGGATCATCTTTCGAGATATTTTTTTCATCGATTCGATTGTTCTAAGCGGCTAAATATTATGACGATAATATTATTGGGTCATTTCCTGTCAAATTGCACGAATAATGATATGCAAATATAATTATAATAATTTAAATTTCCACTGTAGTCTATGTCATAATTATCTGCTCAGATTATTTGATAGATATAGATAAAACAAAGGCGTTTGAGAAATGTATCACACAGAAATTCCTCTTTTATATTATCTAAACATATATTTGCTAACTTTTAAGTAAAACGTGTTATTTATATTTCTGAATATAATTACGTTTTTGATTTATTATATTAGTGTCGCATTAATTATTCTTGATTATTCCACGGAAATGTGCTCTTTTTCGGCGAAATTTTTGGCGACACGAAATGGCCCAATGGACACGAGTCAAAAAACTGAAATAGATCTTTCTTTTTTTTTTTATATATAACTACGGGTCTTTACGGCGGAGAGATGATGATGAAGTGCAACATATAAAAATAGCATTATTTTCTTTCATTGCTTTCATTACAGTTTGCTCAACTGTGTTCTATATGAAGTAATCTATTTTATTTGTTCTCTCTCTCTCTCTCTCTCTCTCTCTCTCTCTCTCTCTCTCTCTCTCGAAATATGGATACACACATCTGATCCTCGTCAAACACTTGTGCGCAAACATTTGCACGGGGATCAGTCGGATAACATCGAGGTAAAGTTCCGGGTCGCGCAGAGAATGAAAGTACAGGCCACCGATCTCGAAGCAATTAAAATTATAAATAATTTCCATCTTGACTGCGAGGCCTGGAAGTTACGTTCGAGAAAACGTTTTACATTATTCACAAACCGATTCTTCGTCTCGCTAAGCCTTCCCTGAAAATCATCGACGATAGTATACAAAAGAATCGTACGATTACACGAGAGATATAGAAGACTATACTCGCGCGGGCAAATATATATATGGCAACGAAAGTCTTGGTTTTTTTGAGGCACATACATGGAAAAGTGCAAATTTATTTCGTCTTTCGCTGCTCACATAAAGTCAAACGCTTTGAAAAAATATTTTCGCGTGCTACTCAAGATTAAAGCGATATTAACAAATCACTAATGCGCGTAGCAAATTGTTTTTAAGCGAATAATCTCGACGAATTCAACCTGCAGTATCTTTTTCAGAGATCGAACGCAAATTTCGTAGATATGAAACATTTGTAAATATATCGCATTTTTTCATCGATACACCCTTTTGCGAGGGATTTAGAGTAATTGTAACGCTAAATTAAACCGTAATATTTTCCGAGAATAAAGTCGAATAATTATCAATATTTTTTAAATAATTTTATGATGTTTATTAAATAAATTATCGTTATTATTTATTAACTTTATAATTATTATTACTTTTATTATTGCGATGTCGTTATTATCCTATTGTTACAATTACTCTGCTTGCGATCCTACAAAAGGATGCGCCGATGCATATTTAATGTGCTTTTTTAAGAAATATACGGTTGGCTCAGGATCGTTTCTAGCAGTTTCTTTGCGACGATGCAACGTTGGTTGCACTAAGATTATCCCGTTTCATCTCGGCCTTGTACAAAATGAGAAATGCATACAACGTTACGCGGAAGCGACATAATTTCCAATATATCGACGCATCGATAATTGCGCACTGAATAAGGGAAAATAAAAAAACAGCACGCTGCAATATCCGAGGTATCAGTCAAGAAAAAAACATATTACAAGAACGAAGGAAAATGTCAGACTATGAGAGTTATGTTATGGCAGATATTTAATAAAATATAATAACATCAGTGATATATATACACATTACTTTCTACGGGAAACATAAAATAAACAGCATTATATACGCTTAAGGATAAGTACGTAAATGAAATATAAATATACTCTAAATAATAAAAAATAATATTAATCATTATTTTAATTATCTTGCACAAATATATGCGATCATCAATAAAATATAAAATATACACCATAATAATAGATTGCATATATATATATATATATATTGCTCAAGCTGTCAAATCATATTGCTAGTAAAAATTGCATTTAATATATCAATGGATATTACATCTCCAGAATGTGAGTGGTGCAACTAACAAAATTCAATGCTTTACTTATACATATATATTAAAATGGGATAATACATATATTTAATTTAATCATGATATAATCAATATATATTGTTTAATATACTGATAACAATAAATAATCAATAAAATGGTAAATAGTATATTTTAGGAAATATATAGATAATAGAATCTTTGAAGAAAGTACTAACTCATCAAATATTATATATTTATAAAAAAGAAATATAACTCATTAGATAAAGCAAAAATTAATATCTTGAGTTACACCAGTCTCATACGGAAGTATAATAGGGCGTGTGAAAGGGAGTAATTAATAATAAGAATAATTAAATTACTTGATAAACGTGCACATAAATCATGCAATCATGTACAGGATGTATAACTCAGATAATACACATAATGTAAAATAAAATCTCTTTGGCTTTTTATACGATTGAAGAGAAATGCGCTCCGCAAATGTATGTATCGGTGTATCAAAAATTGCACACGTTTGCCCAATGATAATTTCTTTTGCGAAGTTAAAATTGTGACTTTTGCACAGAAGAAGTTGGATTGCACGTCATTATTTATCACAACATATACATTTTAAGCACGTAATTGCTCTCCGGATTAAAATTTTTAATGAAGTAGAAAAAATATTAGAATTTGCTATCTATTCGCGCATGCTTGAAGAAGCTTAATTGTGAAAAGATCTCTGTTTAACAGGATTTTCACTTACGTATTTACGTCATTGCAGATCGTGTTTCGCTCCCATCTTGCCTCCCCCTATACTCGTGCGTAAAATAAAAGAAAAAAAAATTCCGAATAAAAATTTCGTCACGTAAATACGGATATATCTGGATAAGCTGAGGGACAGTGGAATACGGATGATATCTATCGACTCTACTGTGCAAGAAACATCGAAAATCGAAAGTAATAGGTCGTAGTATTTTTGTACTTACACTCTTACGATAATATCATACGTATGTAGAGAATAAAACATTTACGCGCGGCCTCGATCGGATTTTCGGAGGCCTGGCTAACCATAAAAGGAATGAGAAACGTATATTATCTATACTGGGATGAAGAATTATTGGCACACTGTCATATCGAGATAGATTGACTACTTTGCGCTGTGTAATAAAGTTCTCAGACTTACTCACGCATTAGCGAGTTTTTGCAATACCGTACCTGTGAATACTGGTAAACGCTAAAGTCCTATACGTTCGTATGGGATACAGTTGTCATATGGCAAATTTTATTTTATATATATATTATTGTTTCCCGCACATACGCGGTCTATTGATATCAATGTTTAATCAGGGACTCAAACCGGTAGAATTTCGCTCATGTCAATTCGTTAATCTCGATTTTACCTCACGGAAATTAAACTTATCGAAAATGCACCGGTTTCAATCTTCGCGTTTAACGTATTGAAAGCACGCTATTGCAAAAATTTTTCACTCATTTATTTCTCACTCTTTCACACTAACGCGCTCTCATTTATTCTCTTCATTCATTTCTTTAACGGAAGATCTTGTGCGAACGTTGCGTGTAATCTCTGTTGGCGTCTCTCTTATGCCTGCCCCTCTTTCCTCTTTTTTTTTTAAATGCTACAGGTACATGCGAGGAATTCGAAATTTAATCTTAATTTAATGGGTAACAGTAATTGCAATCGAGGCTCCGATACGAACGAGTAATGGACGTGATATGTTACATATGTTCGAGCTTGTGTTGTGACTGACGTATTTTTAATTGAACGCACGTCATTTCAAAATAAAATTTATTTTCGCGTTTAACTTTACTTAAAATCTCATGATTTAATTGTGGTATTTGGCGTTGCGACGGACAAAAATCTGAATTTCATATTCGTACTTTTCTCCCGATAAAAAGCGAATTTTTACACATTAGTAAAAAGTTGCAACATAAACGCTTTCTTTCCCTGGCTGAATCTGTAATGAATCGAGATATGTAATTCATATTTTCCATAATTTTTCATAAATTATTTATGCGATTTCATTATTCTGACGAAAAAATCTGAACGAATAGGGTTGGCTCGTTAAAAGAAAATTCAAAAAATTTGACGAAAAAGTGACAATTCTTTGCTTATTTTATTGGTATTTTAAAATACCAACGCTCTCGCCTTCGAACGAATGATAATTTCGCTATTAATATATGTTTCAAGATTTAGAGAGTACAAAAGTTGCTACGATATAATAGGGATTAATTAACTGATTAAAGAGTTATCAGCTTACAAGATTTACGGTAGTCGATAGTCGAACTTGATCCAAAAGAGATCGATTTCCGGAGTTTGTCACAGTGTGTAATGCCACCAACAAAAGTTCTTTTATCATCGAGTAGAGTAAAAAAATGTCCGTATTTCATCTTATACGAGTATGTTTCTGCTTTTACGACGAAATTTTATATTGTATAATAATTGTTATATAGTAATATATCGGTAATATCATCATTCTCTAATAAATAGTGGATATGTTTCGCAGTATTTAAATTATAAGATTTGAGGATGTGTTAATCGGCATCAAATCACGGTACAAGAATTCTTTTGTACGCTATACATATATGGCGATTTATCGATTTAAATAAATTGTGCATATTTAACGTTATACGCTGGTCGATCGTTGGGGACGCATTTATCAGATTTAATTGATACAGCCTCTCCGGTGTGATTTTTCCAAATACATTTGTAAATCGATTATTTCATTAATTAATGACTCCTAAAGATATCTGTAAGCTTGAATGTAAGAATATTTTAAAGTGTAAAAAGATTGATTGAATTTAGAGAAATTAATTTTTTTTTTGAAAAAGTACTGTCAAATTTTTTAAAAATAGATATTGTTCAAGAATCTTTGAAAAGTGCACTTTGATTGTAATAATTTTTGTAAAAAGAAATATCTAATAATAAGCGATAAATTACGATAATTTTTTTTCTTCTGGAGAGAAAGGAAAACAATTATCATAATTTGTCGTTTATTATTCCTTTATCTTTCTTTTCTGCGATCGATGCTTTTTCTGAAACGATTGATTCGTTTTTTGGGGGAATAAAGTACTTTCTATTATCTCCCTTTTATCCTACTTTTGCATCAAATATCGTGAAACGAGAGCAACTGATGCATCGACGTCGATTACTTGTTCTCGAGTACGTGAGAGTATTGTTCCTAAAGTATTAAAATGCAATCAATTGCGTTGAATACGTAATCAATCAAACAGATCTGATTCCCTTTGAAAACTGATGACAACACACATACACACGCGTACGGAAGATACGTAACATAGACTTTTTGCATAGATATGGCTACGTTTGTTTCAATTCCCTGTTTTCCCTTCCTCTGTCCGTAACAGTGACGACCATGGAGAAGAGGCCGTGGAAGAAATTTAGCTTTTTTTCGGAGAAAGAATCTTTGTAGTGTCGTTGAAATGAACGCGTTCGTCCTAGTAATTCGATTCCCTTTGAAAAATAAACACACATACACACACGCGTACACACACGGAAGATACGAAACAGAGACTTTTCACACAGATATGGCTACGTTTGTTTAATTCCCCGCTTTCCCTTCCTCTATCCGTAACAGTGGCGGCCATGAAGAAGAGGCCGTGGAAGAAATTCAGTTTTTTTTTTTTTTTTTTTTTTTTTCCGGAGAAAATCTCTATAGTGAAATGAACGCGTTCGTCCTAGTAATTGAGCGAAAGTGATCATTCTGAATCGGGATTCGCGATTCGCACTTTTAAAACAATCAGCTGGGATCATCCGTCGTCGCGAAACGTCATCGATGTCGAATGATATATCCGTACGTTCCATATACGTTCTGAGAAAAAGCTTAACATCGAGAAAAATATGGGGATATATATTATCTCCTATGTGTCGTTCAGTCGAATTCGAAATAGATTATGTTATTCATGTATCCACGTGGCCACGTTACGCAGCAGCTCGCGGTAGCACGCAAAGAGAACGCTCATTCTCTAAAAAGTCACTTTCCCATTTACGAATTTTGGCCGGCTCGGTCCTTTTTTTTTATTTTTTTATTTTTTTTAATACTCGCGATTAAGATAGGGAAAAAGTCGGACATATTACCCTAGAAAGGCGTACTCGCTTTATTCTCGACGTTTGATCGGCTCAACGTAATCTTTTAACCCTTTAACACGCCGTGCGTTTATTGATTTAATTTGCATTTTAATTAATCCTCTTTTGATCCCCTCGGCATCTAACGTGTTCATATAGTCATAGCGTATAACTTCGAAGCCTACTAAAAAAAGCTATGAAATTTATATATATATATATCATTCATTTTAATACATTAATAGTCAAAATTCTTGAATTTTGTAAGTGAACCGTAAAATTGTAATACTCTGACGTTAAAGGCTTGATAGATGGACTACAGGTATAATTTGGAACTCAATGCACTGGTTAATTGATACGAAATGTGCATGTGCGATTTTTATCTATCAAACGTAGAAGAGTAAATTATATAACGTATGCCATTCTAAAGTCCGTTCCGATAAGTTATTTACAGTGTTTTGCTTCCTAACGCGATTTTGAACACGCTTTCGATCGCTCTTCGTGCGGACGAATAAAAACGACCGAGTCGGCGGATAAACTTTGCGTAATAGTAGTAATAGGCCATAATCCCTAGTCGTAAAGTATGAAAAGTATCAACAAATTTGAAAAATCCCCGTCCATCTTCTGTTTAGGCAATTATCTTCTTTCGTTATGCGAACGAAGGGTTGCTCGCGTTCGCTAAAAAGGACTGTCGCTTACATTGCCTAGGAATTTGACTTTACAACAACGCGATCGCGCCACGCTACACCCATTAGAAGATCCCCCCCCCCCCCATTCCTTGACTAAAAGGCGAAGAAATTGATATACAATTCAATTAATAATTGACAGATAACCAATTAATACGTATAGGATGGTCCTACGGCAGAGAAGGCGTAAACTCCTAAGATTTCAAACGACATAAACTTTTCTAATTTTAACATCGCCACACGGACCATCCAGTACATTGATTGTGTAGTTACTTCTCGCGTGTATACCTCTCTTTAATCTCTCTATGTGTTTTTTCTCTTTTTTTCTTTTTCCGCTATATAATAGAAATCGTGTGTATCTGTATGTATGACATCTCGTACCGAATGCATTCACGATGAGAGTCTCTCCCGCGCTTTCTGTCGTCTGTATATCCGGCATTCGAGAGTACCACTTGCAAGCACGAGACACTTGTGTATATGCATTATTCACCATTCCACGTACACATGGTGCCTTCATGTGTGCGGCCGAACTGAAGGTTTCGCAATTTTAAATAGTTAACAGTAACATCTCGGCATGAACATTGTACAGAATGATCGAATGACGTACGAGAAGCGAAACCCCCCGAGATAGATGATTCGCGAATCTCCTGTCAACGGCCTGCGTCGACGAAATCGCAATTAACTGTTCCATCTACAACAAGATAAAAAATTCATTATTACATGCGATGAAGTATTAATTAAAATATTACATTTCTCTATGTTGAATAATTTGAAAATTTATGTTACAGACATGCAAAAAACAATTTGATATATCAAGAAAGATTAATTTTAATTAATAATTTAATTTGAAAATTTAAGGTTGCTTAGGTTGCTAAGATCCTTTTTACGTGGATGTGGACAGTTAAGCAGAATGTACATTCAGTGCGTTGATATCACTTAAAGTCTTCCTTATATTGCGACTTCGTCGACATATCATTTGCTTCGAAGGGAAAAAAAGTCATGATCGTTATTGGAAAATAAGCCGTATAATTTTTTCGTCAAGTTTGCGAATTCTTGCAAAAAAATAAGACACTACTCTCTCAGGAGGATTCTATTTCTTCGACACGAGACATCTGACGCGGGACGCTTCTCGTAGAGTGTGAAATACGCACACATAGTGGTTCACAGATACAAAACTAACTAAATCTTACAAGATACGGTGAGCAATAATTCCAGATATGTACAGAAGTTATGTTACAGACGTTACAATATAAAGATATCTCCCGACGACACGAATATCGTGTATTCGCGGCCTGGAATTTTAGCTTTTCAACGTGCGACGATCGTTTAATAATAATTTTCCCCTCCTTCGACGATAATGCGAATCGTGTCGAGAGTTCTTCGCGCGAATTAATCATGATATCCTGACGGATATGCAGGACACGCGCGTACGGCCCAGTCTGTAATATGTGCAGCCTTCGTTTTTGAAATTTTCTTAATAATTGATAGGCTACCCTGTTTCGTTATCATTATGAATGGTATCCCCTATGTCCACTCTATACATCACGACGTATTTTTCAAGATACGCTTCTTCTCGATCGCACTAGAATAAATCGAGGATCGATCGCGCCATGGATCGTTCTCGAGGAATATAAGATCCGGAGAGCGTTATCTGATAAGTCACGTTTTATCGATTTTAAAAACTTTTGAACTCAGAAATGTTTAATGCGTGTTTTTATGGATTATTAAATTTTAAAATTAAATTCACCTAGATGTTTTCAATCTGTTGGCAATGCATTTTTTAAACCACATATTTATTTAGCTGTCACAATTTTTAAAATCTAGTTTCTCAAATTCTTTATATATTAGATTACCTATTTTGGAAAATGCTATAAAAAAATTATTAGTTAAATCGTAATTTTTTAACTTTTTGTGACATTAACATTTGTAAGAATAAAAAATAGGCTTATCAAGTCTCTTCTCCTCGAATTTTGCGATCCTCGGTAACGAGCTACGGCGTATCGAAGCGGAAAAGATATATACTGAAAAAAGAATAATAACTTAACTCGTTATGAGTGAGATTACGCGCGGTTTTAGTCGCGCGCTTTTCTTTTTGGGGGAAAAAATGCGCGACGAAACCGCAACGCCGTGGAGAACATCGCGCCGTTTCGTATTCTTCGTTACGTTTTTTCATATGTATATAATAATATCATTTATCAATAGATATTTACACGAAGCCGTCCCATCCCGCGAACGAGCTTATTTCAAATAGAATTCGCTTTCACGTAGTGCCGTCAAACTATATATAGGCCCTATGCTCATATTGACAACAGGTGTATAATATATTTATATATATATATATATATATATATATATCTAATGATTTTTCGCTATCTATTTTACAAATGCGAACAACCGCAAAATACACGGTGATCGATTCTCTTCGCGCGGTCTTGCGCTATTTACTATCTGTTCGTCGCACGTGGAACTTGAGGCCGGAGAAAACGCGAAGTCACGGACTTATCGTCGCCACGTAAGCCACGTGACCGCCGCGACGTCGTCGTTAATCCTTAACGTGCGTCCTTAATCTGCGGATGCTGAACATCTCTTATAAGCTAATCTCTCAATTATTTTTCCCTACAAATACAAAAAGGCAGCGCGACACAGTAAACATCGAAGTGGCAGCCGAGACATTCTCATTACGTTAGGATTAGGGGTAGATTTACATCTGACGTTCGTTGCGTTTATGTTCATGGTAAGGTGCTCGGTGAGTGGAACGGTCGCCTGATAATTGATAGATCCGAATTCCATTCCAGCCACTTCGCAGGTGGAGAGGTATATTTGAATGGGATTAATATCTTTCCGTGATAAAACAAACCCGCTAATATAAGAAGATATCAAATTTTCACTGTAGTGGGAATTAAAAAGAAAGCGTTCTATAGGACGGAAATCTACAATGAATTCTTTGATGTTTATGATGTTACGTGTGTAATACGAACGTTGAAAAATCGAATGAACTTTACATTAAGGTGAAAGAATGTGCACAGATGAGCTCCAAAATAAAATTTGCAGCGAGTCCCAGAAAAAAAGAAAATTTTTCTACCTTTGTATTCAAATTTTGCAAAGTATATTTTAAAAATTTGTATATTTTTTAACATATCGTATTCTAACTATTGCCAAGATAACTCAATATATAAAACGATTGCTATAAGAAAGGCCGCTACTATCTAACTGCTAATGAAAGAATTGTCACGCTGTGAATGTCAAATGTAAACTCAGCTTGAATTTGCGTTTCTTCGTAAATTACCAGGAAAATCTACACGATAAAGCTTTCAGCCTTATAAATCATTCTCGACATTTCGCGAAAATAATCGCGTGTCTTGTCGATATTATGCGCTTCCCAATATTCGGCTACCACCGCGACAGCAACAATTCGCGACGTGATTCGTTCGGACCTTTCGTCTCTCTCGTCGCTCGAGCGAGTCTTATTAAACGCTTATTATATAGAAGATCTAAAGTATGTCAATAGAAGATTGTCGATACCGAGTGGTCTGTTTTCGCCACCGACCGAAGAGAGTACCTTCGATCCACGAACCCAACCAACATCGCCACCCCTCGTACTCACGAATCTCGTCCGAGAGCACACTACTCTCTTACGGCGCTCTTCTTCCTAAATCTAATCTTATTGACCCAAAAAGGGAGAGTACGTCCGTTCCCTTCGATATTGGCGTCCCTTCCGCACCGGCAGTGTGTCTCTTCAGCGTGTGTTACGTTCATCACCGCAACGAGATAGTTTGATTTCAAGTATAATCCTAGCGCAAGCGTATCATTAACACGAGTCGTTCATTGACGCATTTACGTCGATACCTTCCCAGTTTTCGCGAGAGAGCCTTCGTTTCATCTCGATTCCTTTTCCGCTCTTCTTGTGAGCCTTCATCGGCGTGACATCGTCGAATCTCGTCGGCGCAAAGGTCAGATTCTTCTCTGGACTAAACGACGGTGGAAGATGTCTTTCTATCATTGTTCGACGAAGCTTCATGTAGACTCCACGCACCGAACGTTTCCTGCGCGTCCTTCCAACCAGCATTATCAGGAACGTATTTCATCTCTTGACAAGTGGTCGCGGCTATTCCATCCCGAACGCGTCCGGAGGGACCTGGTCTCAAAATATCGATTGTATTCTGCGCCGTTCCCCCGTAATTTCTTCTCTTCGTCAGCAGTCTCGTCGTGACGTCCGGTCGCGTTTTCCGCAAAGTCACGTCCGATTCCCACGGGCTGCAGGAGGACCTGGACCAAGTTCTAGACGCGTCTATCGAATCTTCGCGTCCATCTCGATGATGCCAGACTCTCTCGTTGATTCGCTTACTGATCTCGTGTTGGAAGTCCGCGTGACGTTGCCGCACGAGTTCCCGATGATCTCTGCTGGCTCTTCGCAACTGTCGAAGCACCAGCTCGATATACTTGAGCGCCTCGCCGTTCTCGGCCATTCGTTGTGCCCGGTCCGTGGCCCCGCCGTGACCCATGCCGCCCCGCGACCCTCGCCCTAGAAGTCGCTCACACTCCGCTCTGTAACGTTCCGTGTTGTAGCGGAACCCATAACGATATCGATTTCGTTCGGTTTCGTCAGCGGGGTATCGCGAATCGCGCGTCGTCCCCGAGCGTGGACCGAGCGAATAGCGGGATGTCCCGAGGACACGGCCGTGTTCGAAGGTGGTTTCAGTTAGGCCCGAGTATCGACGGTTCTAATTCGGATAGATCCCCTGGCCTCATACGTGCGTCGCTAACGTGCCCACTGCGGATGTGCGTTTCACCGTCGCCATGGCGCCATTTGGACCGCCGGTGATGTAATGCGCTGATAATGGAGCCTACAAAACAGAAAAGAACGCGGGTTCCGAATTACTCGACAATTTAAGCCTTCCCTTTTTTTAGAAGTACTATTTTGTGTGTATGCGTGTTTGAGGATATTTTTCTCTTTAAATTTCAAAGTGTTTAAGTTTTTCTACTTGTGTGTGTGTGTGTGTGTGTGTGTGTTATTAATTACTATTAATTATAATTTTTTTACAAAAATATACTACGAAATTACATAATATCGATTATAAAAAAAATGCAATAATAAATAATTCTTTCATTTCCTTTTTTCTTGAGAAATTTCGCATATTTATGAAGATTGGACTACTTCATCAGTATATTTTCATTTCATGATATACATAATATTTACATTTAATTACATCAAATCTTTAGAAATGTAAAATAGAGACACTCTGCAGCTACATATATTTCCATCTATACCTATTACATAAAACTTAAAATATTGAATTATACAATATCAAATACCATGCGAGCGGGAAAATGGCATAAATTATATTTTTTCTCATTTTGAGGAAAGGTTTGTAAAGTTATACACGATATAAAATTTATCTACATTA
This sequence comes from Lasius fuliginosus, assembly GCA_949152495.1. Taxonomy (NCBI): domain Eukaryota; kingdom Metazoa; phylum Arthropoda; class Insecta; order Hymenoptera; family Formicidae; genus Lasius; species Lasius fuliginosus. The sequence continues at coordinate 15,416,741 of OX424449.1, read as the reverse complement.
TTATGGTACTTTCCTATAACTATGAAGAAGAAACTTGAAGATTGTATGTCCCGCTATAATAATTAATCATTACGTCGTTCTAAATGTGTATGACTTTATCATTGGTTTTTACTACTGTTCTATTCAATAGCTTGTATATGCTGCATTATCCATATTTTATTTCATTCGTGTACACTGCTTCGATTATAACTGGCATGCCTCGTTATATGAGAACATAAGAATAATAAATAATAAATCAGAATAATAAATCATTATTGCAAAAATTTTATCAATTAATTAAAAAACGATAGAGAGACGATTAAAAAAAAAAGAAATAACGATTTAAGAAATAAATCAATTTAGAGTGTTTTATCGCAAATCCATGCACATCCTTCCAAGCACTAAAATCCATATTTATATATTCTTTAATACCGTGCTTAAATATCTTGAGATTAATCCAGACCGATGAAACTCAATCCTGATTCGAATGCGACTTACTTGATTATTAAATTTTTAATCCCTTTTTCTTTCACGAAACACTTCGGACATTTACGTCTTACGCGAGAAACAGAGATAGAACAAGGCGGAAACAATTTGAAGCGGGAATACATGCGACGGGGAATTGAAATGGCCGTACGGGGAAGGATTAGCGTTGCAAAATAAAAATAGCGCGCGCGCGCAGCTGCAATGGCTTTGCAATATTGACAGTTTGCTTCCGATCTACTCCAAGCTCCACGATGCTCCGCAACACTCTGACCGGGGGTGGAAGGGAAGAGGGTGGTGTAGCAATGTAACTACGTTTAGGAATTTGACATACATTCAGCATTGTGTACCAACCTGCGGGCCAGCGCCGTTCAAGGTATTCAAGCTATTCATTCTCATTGCCTGCGTGTATGGTGGTGGTGCCGGCGTGACTCCCGGCACGGCTGTGTGCGGCGCGTGTCGGAGCTGCTCGGCCGCTGACATTCTGTGTTTGTTTGTAAGAAAGAAACGCAGAGTTAGTGAGATGCGGGAAATCGGACTTTTACTTGTCGGATTTATATTCGAGAGAAAGAAAAAGAGAGAGAGAGAGAGAGAGAGAGAGAGAGAGAGAGAGAGAGAGAGAGAAAGAAAGGGAGAGCGAGACACAGAGATGCAAGCAATAATTGAATTTGATAACCCACAGAAGTGTCGAAGAATTTCGGTTGTATATGCGGGAGCCTTTATGTGTATGCGTGTATTTTGTCTGCATATTCATATAATTTATGAAATTAAATAATAAGTAAAGTTTATTTGAAATATGACATGCTGTGAATTATATTACTCAAGCATTGTCTATCTTTTCTTGTTGCTATAAATGTTCATAACTTATCTAGACCTCATACGTTTCTTCTTGTTTAGAAATATGTGTAAAAAATATATTTAATATATTAAGATATTATGTTGACTTTCTTAGTGCAGGGATCGATTCACTATGCAAAAGAGAACAGAGAGGTAATAGAGGTGCGCGGACCGAAACTGAGCTACTTTAAGAAAGTAAATTTCCAAGTTTCGGTTCCGTTACTCAGGCTCATCGTTGCAAAGCGTTTCTCTGCGATTTCTGTACCTTTCTCTCTGCTTCGAAGGAAGAGGGGTTTCAGACAGACTTTTGCGACGGAGTCGGTCAGCTTTTGTTCTATAACTATGTTATAAGCGCGCACCTGAATTGAAACCGTAACGAGTTCGCTCAGTTTCGGTCCATGAACCGAAACTAAACTTCAAAAGAGAGTCGTCGCGTCGTCTCGATTCGTATTCGAGTCTGTTTGACTCGGAAATAGTTTCAGGTTCTGGATCTGAATTGAAACAAAACACGTGAGATTGTGTGAGACTGTTTGCATCTCTCTGACGGAGAAAGGTAAACAAGAAAAGAAGGTAAGGGTACATATGAGCCGGATGGTAAAGCGTGGACTGTGTATCTAAATACAGTAGCCATCTCTCTTCGGGATCATCCTCCGCTAGGAGTGTATAAAATTTTGAAAAGAGCACCGCTAAACAAGAATTCTAAAAATTCCTCGGAAAACAAAATTCGATGCACAGTTGTAGCGCGAAATTTACGCGAATTAGAATGGATGGAATTCGAGATCTGTGTTTTTCGAGGAATTTGTCTTTTCTCCTCCCCCTCTTGCTGGCTGATTTTTTAATAATCGAGCCTCTCCGAGTAATATTTTTAAGGGAGGAAAGTATTTTCCTGCCAGCGAGACGCAACCGCGCTCCGCGCTCATATCTAATTTAGTCGTTCGCGACGAACGCGCATTCCCGGCACGTACGGCGCGAGATTCTCACACACGCGAGAAGACTCGCGAGATGACAAGCGCCCGCGCAACATATAGATAAACGGAACGTGACGCCGTCTAAGGTATCCACAGCCGATCAATGGCACAGGCCAATTATAATTAGTCCGAGGCATCCGCGCGAGTTCAATCTAAAGACTCTCATGACTATGTTGACATTCTGAGAAATTTTGGAGCTTCGATGGAGCGCGAGCGAGACTGTTCCCTCGGCTTACACGGAAGAGCTATTACACGAGAATTACGATGGAACTTTCGTACTTCCACTACAAATTGTGCTATATAGTTAAAGTCAATAATTTTTGATAAAAACAATGAAAGAATCAATATTATATTATAATAATGTAAATGAATGTATTTTCCAATCCCAAATCTTACTTTACCAATGAAAAATATTGACTACATATTTTTTAACAATTTTCAGTCACAATTATCTTTCAACGTTATTTTATCGGTAATATTTATTTATATTTCTCTGAGATGACATTATAAAATTACAACTTCTAAGCAATGTACAAAATTTTTACTGAAATTTGTATTTTGTGATTTTTTATAAAATTTTAAAAATATAAATAATTCTCTTAAAAAATTATAATTTAGCATACTTTTAAAATACTTTTCGTTATTACCGTCAACCTTATTAATGAAAATTAAACTTCACATTATATTTGTTTAAAAACGACAGAAAGAATGCCTAAAATTAATCAGATTTTATTAATAAAATAATAAAAATTTTACTTGTTTTCTCGCTTTCTTTGTCTGAAGAAAACATGTATTATATGTATAGGCTTACCTGAGGTAGGGATTGCCATATGTCGCGGAAAATCGCGGATCGATCGGCGTTGTTTGCGGAGTTGAGGTGCCAAGATTGGCCGAGCTGAGTCCGATTTTTTTCGATGACAAAATGCCACTCGATGGTATCCTGCTCAAGGACTCTCGCGAGGCGCCCACGCTCTGTGTCGTCGGTGGCATGTAGTCGCGAGTATAGTCAACGTATGGCACGTAACCGTTGTTGTTACTTCCATCCTACAAAAACAAATTCCATAAACTTAGTTTTGCTATTGAACTATAATAACACATAAAATATAACGGCAAATATTTATTTTTAAAACCCATTTTATGAAATTTGCATTTTTTAAAAATATTTCTTAAAAATGCAAATTTCACAAAATATTATATATTATATATTTATATTTTATATTATATGTATTAATATAAAAATATTAATATTATATATAATATTAATTAAATATTAAATATTTGTTTAATATGTTTGCGCGAAGACATTAGAATATGAATGGTGACTTCACTCACATTATTCTTCGGCGGGAAAGAGGGTTCGGTGTAATCAGCGCTATAACGATAACCGGATAAAGGATTCGATACTGGCCCAGCAAGCGCCAAGGCGTTCACTCCTCTGGTACTTCCTTCGCCTTCACTGTCAAGAGCCGTGACACTTTCCGCATTGCTGACGCTGGATCCTGCTCGGATGTCCGCTTTGACATCCGAGAGGTTGCTGCTCCTATCGCTTTCTCTGTATCGATCGGCGTTAGAATCGGTCTCCTCTGTATAGATGAAGAAAAAAAGTTAACACATAACTCCCCAAAAACTTTAAGATATTTTGTATATATATAATTCTTTTTCAAATATTCCGCACACATTTGCGAAGCAATACATTCGCGTTGGAAATAATTACTTACGCATATCGGTCTCTTGATTCTGCGTTGTCCGCGGCCGTGGCTGCTTAATACGATCGCGACATTGTAGAATGAGTATAACTATTATGCCAATCAGGATCACGCAGACAACCAGTCCAATGATGATCAAGATCAGTTGCCAATCGACTGGAATCAACGCTAAGCGTCATGCCTGGTTAAAATCTCGTTTGCCAGATGAAGAGAATGATGGCGCGCTGCTTATTAATATATCGCATCTTCGTTTAAAAAAATGGCACGAGTCAACAACATCAAATTCCAAACTTCTCTTTCATAAGAACAATTCGCGCCCGCGTAAATCTTACTTGCGACACTTTTGTAGCTAAAGTATAAATTTATTTTCATGATTTATTTCGAGATAAAATTCATAATTCTGTGTATTGTAACTTGTGCCGCTTTTTAGTTTTACTTCACTTTCGTAAATTTTCTCCTTCCAATATATAATTGGAATTAGACACGATTTGCCTGTAATAATACGTTTGATGTACGTTAATGGCGAATCATGAAGGCAATTATTTGATCGCAGGCAGCGATTAAAGTAGTTTGCGAATCATTAACTGAAGACCTAGCCGCGCAAATGAGCTGATTTAGAATCTCTCTGATCTTATAGAAGTATGAACGACGACAAAGCATTATGCCACGACCGTATTATTCTTACGAATTGTGATCTTCCGAGGCATCATAAGGGTGTAAAAGCTTTGTTGCAAAGGATTAAAATTGTCGTTTAAAAAGAATATTTCGCCTGTTTTGCTCGAAAAATCTACGAAATGATTATATCGTGATAAATAATGCTCCATTTCGAACAAGTAAAAACATAAAACTCTTCAGTGCCGAATAAAATCAGTTGTCAAAAATATTTTAAATATTTCAAGGGACAATGCAGTGGCATATATACTGCCAAACTAGAGAGATCTCGAAATATCTCGTTTATTTGATTCTTGAATATCTTACGCGAGATATCTCCGTGTATTTCGCCGGTGTTATCTTCATGAATATATGTCGATAAGTGCTCTGGCAGTATTTCAACTCCTTAATCATCCTCAAACTACTTTACATACTTTCAATCTGCTTGAAGAAGTAAATCGATTTATAACACGCCGCTGGCTGGCTCCTATATACATTTTCTTTCTTCGAATTTCATACATAATTGAATAGAAGAATGAAAATTTCTGACTATTATTTTTTTATGACCTTTTAATGCCATATACGCTTGACATCTGCTCATGTATATTTACTTGTATTGCGTTACTTTTAATGACGATTCCTTCATCAAATTAAAATCAATTTTTCTGTAACAAAAATATTGACACAAAATTATTAAAATCAAGAGAGAAATTATTTCTCCTACTTGATTCATTTTTTTTTCCTCTTTTATTTAACACATTTAGAAAATATTTTAATAAGAATGACTACCATAAAACGAATATCTATACATATATATCGACATGTGATCTCGTCAAATTACAATTAGCCCGTATTGTTTCCTATGCGAAACTTCTCATAATCTCAATCGTTAATATCATTTAAGGGTAAAATTAAGGCTTTTCACTTTTCTCATAATATATCGTATTCGTCATATCTTTATCTCATTTTAACGACTATTTAGTGATAATGCGAGTAAATTATATATTCGACTGAATATTTAAAATTATATGTAATGACAGCAAAATGTTGATGAACATTATTACTTATTTTTTATTCCAGAAATAATTTACACAACCTAATCTCTCATTTATACGTCGTTCTTTATACCTCTTATTTATACCTCGTTATTAGAGACGACGGTTTGAATATATGCTTCGTTTCTAATCGCAGCCCAACATTTTCATACGACTCACCAACGAAAATCAAGTTCGAGTTTGTCGTAGAATGATTCAATTTGTCATTGCAATCCAATTATTTCAACGATATTCTAATTAGTATTATGATAAGATTCCTCATAAAGTTAATCGCGACTAAATTTCACTATAATTTTCTTCTATGAATTTCCATTCTATTCAGTACCACAATTAAATTTCACTAATCACTGGTTGATTTATGTCGCGCCATATTGACATAATAAATGATAATAATAAATGATAATAATTGACATAATAATCTTATTGTGCGATGTATGTTCTTGGGAAGCATATTATTATATAACGTATGTTTAAAGATATATAAAAAATCTATTTGTACTTTATAATAATGTGATTCGTAGGAATAAGTAACGGACAGGCAAGTTAACGGTATATATATATCTCTCTCTCTCTTTCATCCATCCAGCGGCTAAATGTTCTCGTACTAGCCAAGCGTTGGCTATGATTTGGCAAGTGTTTTAATCAAATTGCTGAGTGAAAACGTTAGAGTTACATTTTGATAACAAAAAATAATTTGAACTACCGTGCAGGATTTTATATTATTAAATTACGATTAATTATATATTCCATGTGAATAAGAGAGCTATTGCTTTTGTTTTTTTTTTCTCATATTCATATTCTTATATTATTATCTTATTGTGATTAATTGTTTTATCCTGTTTTTAGAAAATGTTAATTTATTTCATGAAATGAAAAGAAATATAGATTGTTTTGCGTTACGATAACACCTTGGCTGCGTTCGTTTTGACGCTTTCAGCGCTGTAACCATCATTCTGTCTTCGTTGCACATCAAATATCAAACGAAGATAGAGCGACGCTTTCAGCGCTGAAAGCGTCAAAACGAAGAGTGCATAGAACTGCGATCGCAGCGATCGTCCTCGCGTTTGTTTAAAAATTATCTCTAGGGTTAAGGTGCGGTTTAGTGAGAAAAAAAATGAGCATCGCGGGTCAGTATGAAAAGACACCACCTTTAGCCGCAATCGCATGATCGATTGCACCAATCAGCGGTCAGTTCGCGTCGCGTCTTCCCGGTGTGCGGTTTCGAGATTGTTACGGTCCTTGCACGCACCCTTTGCGCGCCATTTTTCTCGTCCCGGGAAAAATCCGCGTACGAACGAGAGTCGAGAGTGCTGAATAAAGCGTCCGTGCGATAATTGTCGAGCATTTGGTCCGCGTGCTCACGAGTGCGACGTCGCGATCGTCCGTTGTCTCGCGTTCCGTTGTCTCGCGTTCCGTTGTCTCGCGTTCAGTTGTCTCGGCGAAGTTAACCGCGCGTTGCACCATCTTCACCGATCAGTTCGCGTCGCCCCCTTCTCGTGCACGCTTGAGTCGCGATCGTTCGAGACTTTTTATCCGATTTCGGGGCGAATTTTCGCGTACGAGCGAGTATCGGGAGTGCGACTCCAGCAAAAAACGATCGTCCCGATGTATTAATCGGTTTGCGCGACCGTAATTAACTGTAAGTAATCGCTGTCCGTTGAATCGTTTCGCGTCTCGCCGAATCGACGAAATTCGTTACTCGAGACGCGTATCTCGCGACGCGAGTGTCGTGCAGCTTCCAGAATATCCGAGGAAACGTCCCCTGGATGGATTAATCGAGGCGCGATCCCGCTCGTTTCCGATATTCGCATAACGGTCGCGTCTCCGAGGCGCATCTTCTCGGAAGTCTCGCGCCAGTTCTCCGAATTATTGCGTCACGCCGGCGTCGGTTCGCCGAATTTTCGTGCGCGCCATTTTCTCGAACTTTGCGCCGCGTAAGAGAATATTTCACGCGATAAAGCAAGTGTCGAATGTGAATCCACTGTCGAGCGAACAGTGTCGATTGTCGCGAGTGTCGTGCAGCGTTCAGAATATTCGGGAACATCGTGGAATATCAGGGGAAGCGTCCCTTCGATGGATTAATCGAGTCGCGATCCCGCTCTTTTCCAATATTCGCCTAACGGTCGCATCCTCTAGTAGTGACGTCACGCGTCTTCTCGGAAGTTTCGCGCCATTTCTCCGAATTATTGCGTCACGCCGGTTCGCCGAATTTTCGTGCGCGTTTTCTCGAACTTTGTGCCGCGTAAGAGATTATCTCGCGCGATAAATCAAGTGTCGAATGTGAATCCATTGTCGATCAAACAGTTTTGTATCGATTGTGCTCGATCAAGCGCGTTTTCCGCATTTACGCGTTTCGTATTATTCGTGAGTGCAAGTGAAATAGTAATTCGGAAGCGTATCATGGCCAAACCGAAAGATGTCGCTATTGGATTATTATTGGAGAAAGGCTGCGATTGTTATTCGTCTACGATGTTCTACTAAGTAGTGAGTTTATTTGTATGTATAAAGTTTGAATCCAACAAAACAATGCATAGATAATAGATATATTTGGCGTATGTAATATTTTTGCTCAAGAATAAGATAATTTATTTTTCACAAAATTACGGCGATATTTATGTGTGTGGCTAATTTTTAAGTGATTCGGAAAAGAAAAAATTTTATTAAAAAAGATTTTATTAAAACGGATTTTATTAAAAAATATTTTATTTAAAAAGATTTTATTAAAAAAGATTCCGTAAAAAAATACAAGTAGATAACAAACCGTAATTTTTTTAGTATAATACTAGATGGCTAAAAACTAAAATTTAGAATTTTATATCATAAAATCTCTTTTGATTGGATAACTCTAAGCTATATATTTTAATAATGAGATTTCGAACAAATTGCACACACACAAAATATATCAAATTGATTCAATATTAATTTAATATTATGCTAAATTAAATATGATATTATTATATATTATTAATTTAATATTGCATGCTTATATGTATATATGAAGATATCAAGATATTGAAAACATTTCGAGTAAATATTACAACATCAAACATATTTAATACAAAAATATTAAATGGAAAATCCTTGCAGAGAAAAATTAATTTTAAAATTTTCGGCAAAAAGTATCGCTTCCTTCACCAAATGAATTTATTATTCAACAATGTATACATCTCCGCGAAATCTTCGGATGCTCATTAGAAGAGATAAGACGCGATCGTGCGATCGCGCGCGCGCGATAAAGGGGTTTAATATACGATGGCTATCAAACTTACTGTGTGCTGTCAGCTTGATGATGACGGAATCCGTGCCGAAGCTGTTTGTGACCGTGCAGTTGTAATCCCCGAAGTACGTCGATATGGGATCCAGCAGGGTGACAGTGCTGACTATCCTCTCGCCCGTGTATTCCTCTTGCACGTAGAACAGCGTATTGTTCGACGTGAAATTGAGCTCGCGACCGGCGAAACTCCACACCACCGATTCCGCTTTTGGCACAGATATCGCGGTGCACTTAACCTGGCAGGCACAAATCGGGGAAAATGGCGGTGAAATAAAAAAAATGCGGTTAAGCGCGATTTCGTCCCTTTCCGCCTTCCTCGCGACCTGGTGCGCCATTCTCGGATGATGACCCGTAACACTCCTAAAAGTGTTTCAAGCAGAGAGAAAAATGCGGCAACGACATTTGCGCGATCATCGCGAACCGTGTGTCAGGAACGTGTATAGAATATTAGCAAAATGTTTGGAAAAAAATTCATATCGCGTCCGCAAACACATCTAGCTTACATCTTATTAAATAGCGATCGAAATCGATATAATTTTAATATAAGTCAATAAATAAATATATTACATCAATTATATAAGTAGATATTACTGTAATTATAACATTTAATTGAAAGATCGCTCATTATAGGATTTTTTTCCTGATTTCAACATGAAAAAGCTTATCGAAGCCGCTTAGTACATCAACACTTTGTCCGTTTTATAAATTCTCGAGCGTGTTTTCACGTCGCGCGGATAAAGCTAAATTATCCAGAGTAAAAATTATACTGAGTGCTTCCTGATAACTGCCGCCGCGACTCAAAAGACCTTTCCGATGGAGGGGCGTTTCCGCGCAATAATAATAATACATGATACGCGCGCGAGTGCGGCAGCACTCAGGAAAATTACGTTGGCATCTCTTTACGCTCGATAGCGCCGACCGGTCGCGCTATCAATAATACTTAACTGGCCGAAGGAAGGGGGAGGGGGACGCTTTGTCGAAGAAGTTATTATAGTTACGCACCTTGACCACTCCCTCGTCAGGCACGTACTGGATTCTTTGCGACACGATGCTCGGCGGGGCGCGAATATAAATGTTGGCGTAGCCGGTCAATTCCGGAAAGCCGGGCACGCGGGCCTTGCAGTAGTAACGTCCGGCGGTGTCCGGGCCCACGAAAACACTTATATTCGGGCTGGTGGCGACCGTTCGCTCCGAGTCCTCGTGATACCAGAGAATCTCCGGCGTCGGATTCCCGTCTACGTCGCACTGCAAGATCTCGGTCGCGCCGTAATGCGTTTCCACGGATACCGGCGGGTGCCGAAATTGTGGGCCATCTGAGGAGGAAATTCAATTTTAACTCCCGGGTCAGTTCCACGAAATGAACTCGCGGAAAAATGTTACGTTTCTCTCTTTCTCTCTCTCTCTCTCTCTTTCTCTCTCTTTTCCCTTCCTTTTATATAAGCCTCCTATTATACATATAAGCCGTCTATTCTAGTATACGGTTTATTTCGAGAGAGCACATTTCCACTCTATTTTATATCATTACGCGATTGCACCTTTAATATACCAGCTCGCAACTGCTTTACGGTAATACGAAATTTTTCTTTAGCTTCGAGCAGCGCGTAGCGCTCTATTTTATATCTTTACGATTGTATCTTTAATCCGCGAATTTTATTTTCGAGACAAAATTAACGCTGGAATCCTTACGCGAATCACGAAAATTACGAGAAATGAAAAAAGAGTAAAAATAAATCTAGAGATCTCTTACGCGCGTGACATTTCCCCCGAGAAAGTATTTGTGTTTGCTAAACTAATTATATTTTATACGGAGCATTAAATTTTTGTGACACTTACATCTTATATCTAAGGTTTGACTCTCCTCGCTTTTACCGACGTCGTTAGAAACCTCGCACTTTACAGTCGCATCGTGCAGGTCGCGAGTAGCGTTGTGAATAATCATCTCCGTGGTATAATCGCCGATCACCTTTTTCTTGTTGATAAACCACCTGAAAAAAAGATGAAATAGACGCTGCTTGAAAAGAAGAAGCATAAAATAAAAGTTATAAAGTGGAATTTATTTACATAACACAATCCGCGCGCGCGACTCACGGATTATCAGACATACATTTTTTCATAACTCTCGCGTTTTCTCCCTCCACAATTCTATAATATATTTCTCATTTCGTCGCCTTTTGCTATTACCTCGTCCTCTGGATCAATACGACTTTTTAATAGTCGTGCGATGCGGTCAAATGATTATTTCTGCGACTCGATGCCAGAGCCAAACACGTCTCTGATTCTGCCGGATGTGTGAAGTTTTGGTTTTAAATAACTCAGAACTCTTAACTATGATATCGTAATATAGGGATGCCAACTTCACACATCCGCCGTCTACAAAGTATCTCCAACATTGGTATCACAAAATTTACACGTATTTTTGGTTTTTGGATTAATTTGATATTTTCTTAATGAATATTTAATCCAACATCTTATTTCGTGTCTCAGCTTTCAACATACATACATCTCGGTAATGAGACCTCAGCTTGAGATATTCTTACAATTATAGTTGAATTTGAAATTAACGAATCTAAATTCTAGCATTATTTATATTTCTCAAATTTAATTACGAGTTTACTCTTTACTTCTAATTATAACTTATTTTTGTGAAAAGTGATTATAATGTCTCGACACTTATACAGAAGTCGACTTCGAGTCGGTCCAGGAATATTTCTATAAATTTTGTAACGTCGGTTTGGAGACATTTTGTGCACGTGCTTTATGACGTTTCTTTATCGTGAAGTGCTCTCCGCCACTCGGCTTCTGCCAGCCGAGGCGTCCTCTCGAAGGATTCGAGCGATTTATCTCGAGCATCGTTTGGCCGCAACAATCGACGAAAAGAGCCTCGGTGTCGTCGTTTCGAATGGTAATAAACGGGCGAGGGCAGGCTGCGCTTTTCACAGCGGCCTTCGCGTACAATCAGCGAAAAGAGGAGTGAAAGAGAGAGAAAGGGAAGAGAAGAGGAACCGAATCGAACTGCGACTTACCGAGCTCGTGTGTCTCTGGAAGAGAGAAAGAGAAAGAGAGATCAACAGTAGTGTGCAACACCGCCATCGTCCCCCTTTCGTCTCCTTCGCGCCGCGATCGATTTTATCGGGGCAGTCCGATAGACAATTTACCTCGCAAAGATGTCGGCAAAAGCTCGGTGCTACGTACATTCGCGCGAGTAGCGCGCCATAACGACTCGATAAACATTGAGGTGTCTCATTAGGTCATCCCAGTAAAGGTCAACTCTTCCGTGTACGCGTCTACAGGATGTTCGAAACACGTGATTTAATTGAAAATATTCTAATACGCACAATGTGAGACCGAAAGAAGTTACATATAAATTCGTCTATCTATTCCAGAAATATATCTATTTTGGAATTATTTATTTATTTATTTTTTATTAATTTTGCTTTCTCCAATTTACGCGCAAATTTATCAAAGCAATTCGATCTTACGAAAATATATACAATAACGCAAAATTAATTAGCCCAATGCCAAATTAAGTTTTCCCCCCATCTCGCACCTTTTTCTTTATTTCCTTGAGAATTGTACAGAATCATTCGTTGTAATAAGATCATCCAGAAATACTGATACGATCCATAGCGGATAATGATTCTGTCTTTGTTATTCAACGCTGCGCGAAGGCAACGAGAGTCACGTCGTCGATCTCCCGTTCCTGCCTCAGTTTTCACTTGCGTTCGTATCTCTTTTATGGGCCGTGGCGCGACGACGACCGGCGTAAAAAGCTGCAAAAAGCTGCGGAAGCTATAAAAGCTGTTAAAGCGACTGGCAACTAACGTTTGTTATCCTTGCTACAATGTGGTCCTCTGGCTGCTCTTTACTCGTTTCTCCGTCTATCCTATTATCTGTGAATCGCCATAAGCTGGTCAAGAGTTTCTTTTTTTTTTTTTTTTCATCAAGTTTCAACACACATCGCCTATGCCAGAAAGAGAACTGTGACGACTCGAAAAAAAATCGATTTCGAGCTTTTGTATCCGTATAAAAACGTTTCGTTCGGTTTATTCTCGGAAAAAAAGAGTCGCAGTTTAAATCCCATTTTTCTGCGAGTTGAAATAAGTTGAAATATTTCTTCTCTGTCGTTAATTATATCAAGTTAATTTACGAAATTCACTTAGTGAAATATGGTAATATAATAGAAGGTTGGAGAACCATGTTTCGTCGATAATTATATATATAAAGCGTTCTCGAAGTTTTTTTTTTTAAGGTGCGGCATTATGTTCTCCATGAGCGCAATACGTGCGCCTTCTCTTTCTCGAGGAGTGACATTTTCGTTGAGCCGATTTAATCCAAGTGACGATCCGATAATCGCGTATAAATTAATACGGCGCGGATGGTCCTTTTTTTCCCGACGGGATGTTGCGTAACGAATAATTTAAAAGCAATCAAAGCGGAGTGAGACCCCGCAAACGCGCCCCGCGCGTTAACACGTGCGCGCGCAACGCCGTCCTGAATTTGACATTGTCCTCTTTGTAGAGGCGGATATCGATCATCCGCCTTCTCTTTGTCGCTCGCAGCCAGTGTACACGAACAACGCGACTCACGTTTTGCTTATACGCCGACGGCATCGCTCACCTGTAGCGACGCGATACCGGGAGAAACTATCGATATTTTGGAAACTTTAAGTAGCTTAAGGCTTACGGAGAATGGATCGCTTTAAGCGGGGGAGGGGGGGGGGGACTGATATGAAAGCCGGATCACTGCAATTATATTGCATTATATGCATGTACAAAAAGAGGAATATTTTTCTCTTGACTTATATATTGACAGTTTTTTTTTTCCCCTCCAAACAAACAAATTGAAAATTTTAGAAAAATTTGAAAAATTTGGAAAAATAGTTTGGAATTAAAAAAAAAAATTAAAACACGAAGCCGTTGTCTTTTTGATGACAGTTATTTTCGATATCACATGAAAGATACTACGATTATACATCAATATTTGCAATTTAGCTTAACTTTTCTTCTTGTTATTAATATTTTATTTATATTACGGAAATATGTAGGAGATAGCTATATTAAGCGATTATTTTAAAACCCACGTTCAATTATACTATTGCTCTTATCAAATAACAGGCGAAAAAATTCGGAGTGCATTGCTGATTGCCCGTAAATTATAAAGTTTACTTCATTTGCTATAAATAATTATTAGTCTTGTAATTTTACTAGCTTTGTATACTCTTTCATACATCAAGATTAGCAAATTTATGATCTCTTCGAAAGTATTTATGTAACTTTATTAATTATTCTAAAATATTCCCTCTCTCTCCCTCGATCAGTAGCTGAGAGTATATATTTGGATTTTTTTTCTGATATTAATAAAACAAGCATCGCGCGCGCGATATATTTCTTTCGCGCGCATTATGTTTCCGCTCACCTGTACTCCACCTCGGATGGATTGGCCTCGGCACAACATTTGAACCTAAGCTCGGAGCCTTCAACTATGCGATCGATCTTCGAGAGAGACACCTTCGGTGCGTAACGTACCTGAAAACAAACAAAACGCGTAAATCGAGATACAATTCCACAGTCTTTTTCTCCGTTTCCTAAACGCTATCACGCAATTGAATACGGTCCGTTCGATATTATCGTCATGTTCTCATCCCGAACGTGCGTAGTCCGGAATAATAATGATGCATATCCATTACCACACGCGCGTTTAAAATTTTCGAAACGTTCCGTTATATATTTCATCGGGGAAATAGGAGATATATCCCGTAATATATCGTTCAAACTCGATACACTTTTTCAGAATAAAACGAAATTTTAGCTGTCCAATTTTTAGTATTTTTGTTTGCAATCTTTTCGAAATTTTATCATATTTGTCATTTAAAATTCAGTCTCTTTTTTTTAAAGCTATCACATGTTTTTTTTTTAGGACTAACGTTTCACGTGTCAAATTTATTGTATTTTTCTTTATGGATGGATTTTTCTGTTAAATTAATAACATTTTTACAAATGAAATCAAAATCGAAATATTTCTTACGAGTCAACCTTCAAGATTGCAATTAATAAGAATTTAGTCTTTGATATATTTCGAGTAAATGTATAATTGAAATTTAATTTAACGATTATATACACATACACACCAAGATATTTAATTTTGACATGAAAACTCAATATTATAAAATATTACATTAAGAAGTTAATATTACGATATTGCGATGTATAAGACGGTATTTGATTAAATTTTGCTCCAAGCAAAAATCGAATTACATTAGATAAGAGAGGGACGAAATTATTTTTTAATGACAAATACCTTAGCAGAAATCGATTCTAAATTGCCGAAAGAGAATTTGCCATTAAAATGTAATAAAAACGGGACACTTCGTATATCGAATATTATCGATAGTTTTATCGACGCGCGTACGCGGGTAATAAAGAAAAAGCACGTCGAGAGAAAATACGAGAGTTCGCTGGAACTCGCTTGCGTAAGAATCGCTTCCAATTAGGGCGATATTAACGTCGAACTTATATTAACAGTCGTGAAAAGCGCAGGCGATATATATCCGACTCGGTAAAAGAGTTGAGTGAATAACTCGTGAAAATTTTCTGCAGAGGCCGGCGCGGCATGGCGCCGGTTCATAATATCGCCGCCGTCCTCCTCGTCGTCGTCGCCGTCGTCACAAATTCGAATGTTCTGCCGGGGCAAAAATCTCCGCGAGTTCACTTCGTTGCCCTTTCCATGAAACTATTTGTTCCCTTTGCCACTTCGGATAATGGAGTCTACGTCTCTAAAGAAAAGAGGGCGGAAGTAGTACCCGGAGAGCGCGCCAAAGTAACTCGCGCGTTCGCAGCACGAAAGTTGCGCCAGCGGATGGCGATTACCGCGCGCTAACCGCTTCTCAAGACACGACGTTAATTATTATACGTCGCCTCGTTACCCTCGTTACCCTCCTCCCACCCCGCTTTCGCGCGACTCGCGTTAATTTCTTCCTCCGGTCAGCGAGTAAAAAGAGCGCGAGCGCGCAAAAGGCAGTGATTTTATTTTTCTCTCTTTCTCTTTCTTTCCTTCTCCCCCTCCCTCCCTCTTTCCCTCTTTCATTTTCTTTTATTCTCCTCTGATTTCTCGGTTGACGCTACGCAGACTTATTTCAGAATATTAATCTGCAATATTTTTCCGAGAGAGAAGCGCGCGTAACTGTCTTAAGTTCATGGAAGTTTTATCAAAATTATGTAAATTGGGACCTCGTGTTTGTTAAGGCTCGACTTTAATTATCGGCACGTACCTCGACGCGTAGTTTGGCGCTTTGCGGCGAACGATCCGCCGCATTTTGACTTTGGCACGTGAAGGTCGTGTTGTCGTGATCCTTCCGCGGCATCACTCTCAGGATGGACTTTACCGTGTAGAGCGGACCGTTATCGAACAGCTCCTTCGAGGTTTTGATGCCACGATGTAGCACGTTGCCCAGTCCATCGATCCACGTGATCTGCAAGAAACGTTACAGTTAAAAATAGCGTAGCTCAAGAAAACACCTGCGCGAGGGAATTGACCCGTGACCGGAATTCTTATGTTTTTATTACCATAATGGTACCCGTGAGTCCTAAAAAGTTGAAGCTTCTTTTTAACTGCTTTTTAGAAAATTGTTTCAACAAACACATATTACTCTGGCATCATACTAGTAATTAATTAACGATACATATCTCAAATATCTTTTCGGAATAATATATCGAATTTTGTTTTAAAATGTTGATCAGAGCAGGAAAACAGAGGAAATTTTAAAAATCTCCACATTGTATAATCATTCAATTGAAATGGCCATGGATTCTATTCGTGGATAAAAATCAATAGTCTCGAAGTTGTCGGGAGGGATGCGTACAATCAATTAATACTGAAGCTGCGAACGAATTTCCGTGCATAATGATTGAGTAACATGATTGTTCTCTATCGGGCCTGTTCAAACACAGTCGTGCATGGGCGTGCGCTCGCACGTACGCGTACATATGTATGTGCATGCGTGTCGCGGAAATCAAGCTTATCGGCTCTAATTAGACACCTCATGCGAGAGTTCCCGCTGTTTGTTATCGATATGAGATCTCCGGCCTGCAAGTGCCGCAGCGTCCTTCCACGTTCACCGCGTTAGGGATCACTGGAATAATCGTATTTCCACACAGCACCGCCATACTGATTAGAATTGACGATATCGTACCGTATCGCGATTTATGCACTCGGCACACGATTTTTATAGTGTATTAACAATTTGTCAATTTCACCTGCGAATATCTCTCTCTCCCTCCCTCCCTCCCTCGGTAATATTTTTACTCTCGAGGTGTTTCGTGATTATTCTGATAACTCTCTGTTTTTCTGATTAGTAATCAGGAACATGCAATCTATCGTATTCATATTTGTTAAATAAAAAATCATGAGATATACTAATATTTATACATTCTCGTATCATTTTTTTTTATTATGTATTGTGTATAAAAAGCGAGAAAAAAAATGTTACAATGTCTGATTGAAATATCTAGTGTAGAATATCTATAATAATAATCGGCGTTACACAATCCATTTTAAATACTTTTTTTTTTCAGAATAACATTCTGCATAATAAATTATAAAGTTTTGAGTACGTATTTTAGAATGCACATTGGGCACACATGCGCAACTAGGATATGTGATACTAGAACGTACTATACAGTATTGCTAGTTCGCACGATGGCGCAATGCTAAAGTTATTATATCTCAAACTTGAGAGAAGTATAATGCATTCCCATAAATATGAAGACAACTTGAATCGTGGTAGGAATACCGGAAATCGCAACGATTTGCCTTCCCTCTTGCAATCAACGCATCGAATATGCTTTTTGTTGATGTCCTTTCGCGCGCGAGGCGGGCTCGTAGCCGCTTATCTAACTGCGGCCTCCACAGGAAATCGATCTCGTCCGCTCTAATTAGGAGTTCTGCGGTCCCGCGGTGCAGTACCATTTACTATTGTGTCACGAGTGCGAATGAAATTACCGTGCAAAGTACATTTGCCTAAGAGAACGAAAAACAAAGATTGCGCGAGGAGCAGACGGTTATTTTTATCCCTTCTCGTATATAATTTCTCCATATAAAGAACACACAATATACAATTCCATAAAACTCATGATACACGCAGCTAGTTTTCGCGAGAAATGTATTTTTTAACAGCAGAATTTATAATTCCCGAAAAAAAAAAAACCATTTAAAGTTCAAATGAAAAGAACTCGTGTGTGTGTGTGTGTGTGTGTCATGAAAAATTGTATTAACGTCTGAAACAATAATCATTTTTTCCGCGGAAAAAGATATCATTCGTCACAAAATCACGATTATGCGGCGCTTAATCCAGTTATTATTCTAAATCTTTATATTTCAATAAACATGGTTGCAGAGTTAATCTTTATCGAACGTTCGTATTATCCTTTCCCTCGCTTAATCATACTATATTCATTTTTGTATCGTTTGCCCGGCATTAAAGCGTGCATTCCACATTTTCTGGTCCGGAGCGGCGGGAATACACGCGGCTAGATGCCCTCTGGGCTAGAGATTTCGAAGCGCTCGCGCGTCCAGTTTTATTACGAAGCGTATTGAGAATCGTATCAGGATATCCCGTAGCGGTTTTCCCCGGTAAGATGAATAGATTCACAACTAATAATTTCCCGTGGGCATCCGCGTGTCCCCTACCCCCGGCACCCCCGTACGGACAACTCGCGCGATGGACAATAGCTCTGAAAGTGGAATTACGGGATGTAGAATAAGCGGCGCGACGAGGCGGAGAGAAAACGTTAGAGTAGTGGTAGCGGTAACAGAAAGAGGGAGGTGTTGAAGAAAAGCGGGGATAGGGAATTGTGCGAGTAAATGCCCTATCCCGTTGTTGGAGCTGTTTAATTACTAGTTATCAGTTGAAAGGCAAACGGAGAGATGCGCGAGAGCGGGTGCGCGCGCGCGAAGGCAGGAAAGAAGAAGAGAGGAGCGAAATCGGATTATGGCGAGAGCTCTGCAGAGCGAGGCATTCGACTGTGGTGACTCTGAATTTCTCGTGGAATTACACCGTCCCTCTTACTCTCTCGCGCGTTTTCTTTCCCCCTTCTCCCCCGATGCGATTCGCCTAATGAAGGCCGATAAGGCTGCGATAGATTCAGCAATATCGGCGGCTTTAGATAGAACGAGCGTCTCCGAGAGAACGAGATAGCTTGTACATTAAGTCGTAAAATCGAAAGATCTGCATTTATTAAATGTTTCCTTCGATTTTATCTCGCCGCCAGATTCCCAAGATTTTTCAAGACGAATTAATCGGGATAATTACGGTGGATTGTGTGTGTGTGTTATCGTTCGCGCGAGACAGTATATACATATATATATATAATATATATATATATATACATGTTTTATACGTTTGCCGCATTTCATCGTACGACATTACTTACAAATAGAATAAGGTAACAATAATAAGGTAATATAAAAGTAATATTAAAATTCTGTCTTGTGGAAACTTTGCGGTATCTCGGAAGGGGAATTTCCACGGCAATACGACAGAAAGTCCTGGAACTTTCGAGTTGTCGGGAAGACGAAGGGGCCAAGAAAATAGAGGGAGAGAGAGAGAGAGAGAGAGAGAGAGAGAGAGAGAGAGAGAGAGAGAGAGAGAAAGAGAGAAAAAGAGAAATGCCATCAGAGTGAAAGTATAGTGTATACGAAATACAATAATTTAAACAATTGCGTGAGAATCGCGGCAAATAGACGTCACGTGTTTGAGAACAATTATAGACGCGCTGCTTAATATTAATTTTGGAATTATATGCGACCAAGACAACTCTTCGTAGTTGCTCGACTTTGTGGAAATTATTTCGGAAAATCCTGCTGTTTTATTCATTCCTGTCGTAAACTTTTCGATACCCGAGGCGCAGCAAGCGGAATGCGAATAAAGGAACAAGCGAATTCTAAGGGTGCAGTCTACCGAATATTTAATTAACCCCTCTCGATACCACTTTCTTTTGGCAAAAAAAAAAAAAGTACGACACATTTATTTATATTTCCATTCCATTAGCTTCCTTAAAAGGATATTTAATACGTTTCAATCTTTTTAATTTATTTTTTTTTAATCTAATTTAATTTAATATATAAATTATCACACTTTAAACATATTGAACAACTGTTGAGACATATAATCGGAGATTTTGCTTTTTTTTCTGAGGTATAATGACCGCTTTGGAAAATAGGATTTTTGTAAATACATTTTCGGCAAAAGGCGCGCGTGAATTTCGATAACGCAGCATTCATTTATTTCATTGCGAACATTACAAAAAATGTCCACCGGCAAATATCACGAGAGCGAATAAAAATCAAATATAAATATGCTTTGCACCGTTTGGGTATAACTATCGTTCATCGTCTATTGCCTACGGCGACTCATAAACCGATAACAGATTTTCGACACATCTCGAACTCGTCACCAAAAAGTGTCGTATTTTCATTCAACGGGCATTTAATGTTGAAAATTTTAGCTTTTGCGACAAATTTCTATTAAAAATACTGGTCTCTAAATATGTAGGAAATATATTATACATGTATATATGCGATTATTAATTTCTAATTATTATTATACATATTATACATATATATATATATATATATATATATATTTTACGATACTTTTTACACATTTTATTTTTTATATTGTAATGTTATATGGTAGACAGAAAAAAGAGCGGTTTAACAATGAAACCACACGAACTTTACGCACGATATCGCGTGATTAGCGCACCACTCTTTTCCTCTTGCACTAACGCTTTCACCGATCCAACAATGTACTGAAATTTTGCGAATAGCTTTTGCTCCATTTTTCCGCTGTGCGAGCGGATAACGTTGAGTCACGTCAATGATCGATTATGAAGATATCCTATTGTTTTATTGAACAGTGCTGGACGCAATAATAGCGTAATTTACAAAAAATGCTATTGTCGTAAAATGAATTCACAAAGCTTTAAACGCGAAGAGTTGTAATATCAGCTGTAATCTAAGACTACAAGTATAAAATGCAAATGAATAATTTAATATAATGTTTACAATTTATACGATTACAATGATCATGTGTCAACAAATTTAATACTAGAGTTTTAAATATTGATATTAACTATTTATTGTGTTCAGAAAGTAATTATAATTATAAAATCACTGTCTATAGAGAAAGATCTATATTTTAGTTTTTTTTTCATTAACGCATTGCAATCTGTAGATACGGCCATTAACGCATCTTATGGAGCTTTTTGTAAAATCATTGAAATAACGGTTCGATGAGAACTCCGTGTATAATGAGACTATTCGAATGGTTGAAATTCGGATATTGTATACGATTTGTTTCCGTAATAATAATAATAATAATATATGTAATGCCAGAGAGAATATCGATTTAATTAATAGATACGCAAATGTGATTTCGCGATAATAAATAATGCGAAAATTAAGCTCTCATGAAATATGATATTTTTTTGCACGATTGTGACAAACTGCGGATCAAATTTTTCAGAAAGATTTTTCATATTATCACATTAAAATTATTTCTTTAATTATATTTTGACTGCTAATATTTCGTTAAAATTATAGAACTTTCGTTAAAAAGTTGTACGAATTTTGTCTTCGCGGCTCAATATTTTATCGGCAATCGATTGATTATAGGCCATTCTACGATTTAATGTATTCTTTTTGTGTGCCGCGGGAACACATTTAAAATGGATATTTTTTTGTATTTAAATATTCTGTTGATCATTACTCGCGCGTCGATTCTCCGGTCGCGCCATTAATCATGGATTTGCATAATTTTAATTAAAAAGCATGCGTTTGCGAGCGATCGAGAAACAAATTTCATTAAATTCTTCGCCAGTCGCTGATTAACTAGCTGCTCGCATTAAGTTGAGTTTACATTAGCGATAGCGATTCATATTTATCGGGGAGTAAAAATCGCGCTTTCGACAGTTTGCTGTCCTTGGAATATTTGCGCACTCCCAAAACGTGTTAAACATACATAAATACGAAACATACATTTCGTCTAATGAAGTATTCGGCCATGATAATAAATTATTTTACTTGTTTACATTTTACATGCAAAAAATACGGCTATAAGATTACGAAAAAATATAGAATCAAAATATTTCTGAAAATTTTAAACAGGCATATTTTCTTACGAAGAGGGAAAGTTCCTTCATCACAGACGACTTGTAAATAGCTTCTGAAATTATTTAAGATGTCGCGTACATTCTGAATCTCATTTCGAGCGCTTTTTATTGACTATTGATTCTTTCGGATGATCTTATCAAGCAAATTGATCGACTCCAAATTGGTCGAAAAATCTGTACAAAAGATGGCTCGTATATGGATTTAGAACACCCTATATGCATTGTCTTGAGAAAAGCGTCTTAGTGGGCAATTGTAACGAAAAGTTATGCAGTCGTGGTAACTTTCGATGCTGTTAGGACTTGCATAACCAAACTTCTGTCATGTAATGAATGAAAAGTAAAGCGCAAGGCGTATGAAATTCGTAGGAGGTGCATTAACGTAATGGAAAACCCTTATCTGCAAAGCAGTCATTAAGTTTGAGTTCTTTCATGTGCGGATAAATTTTCTTTTGTCACGAATATTATAGAAACACGCCTTGCTAACTCATGAAGCTGACGAGATTTTTTTCCTAGCATTACGTGTGTTCCCGTGAAGCAGTCATTTTAAACTAATTTTAAGCTATTTTAATATGTACCTATCAAAACATTCATTCACCTTTTTTGACGATATTTTATTCCGGGATAATTATATTATAGCATATGTTGTATTGTGAGGATTATTAAAATATTTTTCTTAATATTATAGACATGGACGTGTTATCAAGTTACTGTTACATTGATTTTGAAAACAAAAGCAATAATTGTTAACAAAATCAATTTATATCAATGTATAACTTGTATAATTCAACATGAATTGTACTGATTTTTCTTTTCTCAAACTGATTTGCTACTCCTTCTTCGAGCTCTTGTATTTTATACGTTTATTTTATAAGTTTACGTGACGCGAGGAGCGTTGCAGAGGCAATCAGTATTAACTGACGGACTAGATGTGTCGGGACACATAGGTAACCCACACAAATCTCAAACTCCGTGGCCACTGAGCGTGATTCGTGGTTGTTTTTGTTTTTTGTTGCGCGGGACCACCGTGTTTTCTGCTGAGTGGACTTACCGACAAGAAATGCGGCTTCGGTTAGATTTTTAGGACAGATTCGGATACTATTTACTAAGCGTGTTGCTCGCGGAGATTCCCGCTTTCGGTTCAGCTAATCAGGAGTAATAATAATGCCATACTTTCTAGTGATTCGCGTTACAAATTCTAGATCCGTGTAACACGAAAGCCTCCAATGGGCCTAGTTCGACACCGAGCAACATTATTCAGCTACTCGGCGATCTGTTTATTTCCACGCGAGAAGAACAGCTTCGAATCACGCTTCATCGATTTGATATATAATTTGGTATAGAAAGTTTACTGCGAGAAATACGCCCGTATTTTCCGCGTAACGATCTGACACGAGCAAAGGGATTTGATATGTTCATCCTTCTTTTTTTACGACAGATCCGTGACTATAATTCAGCTAGTCACTTTATACCTTACACACACGCACACGCACATATTTATATATGTATACACGCCACGTTGTATCGAATTAGTTATTAAGGAAATATATATGTAAGCCGAGAATCTTTTACCTTTATTGTTTTTTACTTTGAATTATCATTAATAATATCTCGACTTAAGCTCGAAAATAATCTACGTGTGCGACATAGAAACATCTTCAGGAACCCGCGTAAACGAGAGGGCACGCTTCGACATAATATCGATCGGACATAATCCTCGAACGGGATGTACTGTCCATCGCCGAGAGATATCCGCGAAGTTTCCGGATGCAATCGCCGGGGATTGCTTTCACGGCGATTAATCCGGATTTAATCTCCGGGTAATACTGTCAATATATATGTTGACAAAGATGCCAGAAGATGCGCAAAGACGAAAGGTTTCTCACCTCCGCCGGCGGTTTTCCGGCGACGCTTATGCACTCGATCACCAACTCGCGATCCTCAGTGGTGACGAGGAAGTCTCCTTGCAGGATCTTCGGCTTTTGCGGCGGCACTAGTACGCTCAGCCTGGCAAATCTCGATCGTAAAGCCGGCTGTCCGTCGTTTGTCGGCGAAGCCTGACATTGATACGTACCATCGTCCTCGAGTTCCACCGGATATATGTGTAGCGAAAAATCACCTGAAAGCAGAAAAAAATATGACCATTAAGTAATTGCGCTTTGCGTATCGAATATTTTTCGCGATCTTGGCACGTTTTCTCGTAAACGGAAACTAAAACCAGTATCCTTTTTCAATTTAATTTCAGTATTTTTTAATTTAATTTCAAATATATGTTATTCCATTTTTAATTCGAATTTTATTATTATTTTATAATAATATGCAATGCGGCAAAAACTGAAAAATTGTAATGACTTCTAGAGACTAACTAGATATTTTTATTCGGGGAAAATTGAATGGATTAAAAAATTTGTCACTGAAATACATTGTGGTGGAAGTAAAAATGATATCTATATTAGACAAAAAAAAAAAAAAAAAAAAAAAGAGAGAGAGAGAGAGAGAGAAAGAGAATGAGAGGACGGAGCTATTCTTCAAATTGTAGACAATGGAAGAGATCGAAAAAACGATATCAACTGCAGCGGAATATGTCAGTCGCTTACGGCATCGCATCGAAACGCGGATATGGAATTCATCGCGGCGCGGTTTTATTTTAAATTCGGTCGCGTATTCGGGTAAACTGTCAGAAGCCAGCTAGCTTGATAACTACCATCGGCGAATTAGAGCGAGCTTATTCTACCGTGAGAAAGAATCCCTCTCGCTCCTTCTCTCCGAAAAGAGAAAGAGTATCTCTCTCTTCCCGATGATTTTCAACCACCGTTGCCGCTGCCACCACTATTACCATATCCCTCGCTGATTCCCTCGTCAAATCGCGGGAATTCGCATTGTCTGTCGAGCGAAAGTGACGTCGTCGCTCAAAAGTATCGCGAGCTCGTCGATTCACGCCAAGTCGCATCACACACGTATCACGGTAACGTATCGCGCTCGAATAAATCCGCGTCGTCCGTGCAATTTATCCTCCTCTCCTCCATCCTTCCCTCTTTCTCTCTTTTTTTTGTGTGCGTCGCCCGTTTTCTTCTTTCGCACATCGGCACTTCCCCCCCCCCCCCCCATCATCTCGCTCGTCCGTTTCCCTCGATCCTTCTCGCGGATCGATGTCACGCATGCATCTCGCGATACGCATATAATGTCACGCTTCTCGGATTCGCGAGCGGACAAAGCGAGTATGACAAGGGAGACGTTCCATGAATATGGGTGCGATGGTCCAAGGCACAACTCATGGCCAGACGGTGGAAAAATGTAATTGTCAGTCTCCATGCGTGCGTGTGACGAGGGATAATACACTACAATAAATTGCACCTTCGCGATAAACCTCGGCCGACAACGGCGACGCACTAAAGGCGGCCGGACGAGTGTCAGTCCTAATTTATTACCCTTATATATAACATAAAATTGCACAGAAAGTATGAAATAAGTAAATAAGTTTTCGAGACGATAATCCTATATCTCTAACAAATTAACTGTTTCTTTTCGCAAAGATCGATCTTTCGAGAGAAAGAACTCTTAAAAAATATCAAATTATATAAATAATCTTCTAAAAATATTAAATTTTATAGTTGGGAAAAATATTATAATTTGTTAAATTAAGAAGGTTAATTTTAAATTCGAAAATAAAGATACAAAATTTAATTTAAATTATAATAATTTTAAGTTTTAGTTTTCTCTCTGTATTCTCAACATAAAATAAAATTTATATGATTTTATTTGATATGCTGTTAAGTATACATGTTTTCATAGAGTGCACCATATAATCCCTATAAGTAGATTTTTTTGTTTATTTTTTATTAGAATAGTGTACATTCTTTTTAATTGTCGCGTTCTCCCGCGCCATGGAAGCCCGATGAAACGTTTGTGAGCCGTTCGTAATACCACGTGTTTCAGCCGTTAAACGTCAGGATGTTATCGAAAATAATTTCCCTGGGAAATTTCGTGCGATGCGGTGCGGGATGACGCGAAAAGCTTCGCCCAGTCACTCGTCCGTGGTGGTCCGTGCGAGCAAAATTGACGCGCGCTCCTGCATTAAATGATAAAGCGCTTTTTTGCACTCTTTTTGATTTTGTTTTGACTGTAGCGGCATATTCATCCGTTATTTCCACCGATGTGCCGATGGTTGATTCATTCTTTCGAGTCGTACAGCTTTGTTGAACGGTATTATATAAAAGCGATTTAACCCATCGACTAGCAGTTTCTGGTAAATCAAGTTTGAAATTTTAAAGAAATATTTTAAGCCGATTTGCCTGAACGCCGTGCAATATCGACTTTTATATTTCAATCATCTTTGTTTTAAAGCAAAGTTCCATACTGCCGATATATACCGTAGTTGCATATACAACCCATTCTTTCAAATTTCACGGTGTAACTTATTTTTTTATAATACCGTCCTCAATTAAAACTGAATAGCAAAAATCGTAATCGAATGTATTTTCCTGTATCCTTCCGCGACAATGAAAGTTAAAAGGCCAATTGAAATGTGCATTTTCTCGTCGTGTAATTAACGCTTCTCTCAGGACTTCCGTTGAATAAACCTTAGAAGCTCTGACATACAGCACTTCATCCGTAGATTTCTCTGTAATGTTGAGATAATTACTTTCGCTAGATATAGTCAACGTTATATATCGCAATGTCAGTTAGATATAATTTGAATTTATGATCAGTTGAATTTACTTCGACGAATATAGCTTGGTAATTTTCGCGCTACGAACTTTTGCCACGCTATTGTTTGCGCAGCTGTTATCGTTACGACTTTCTAAAATAGCTTTCTTGAAAGATCTATATTTTACAATTTTCTTTTATGTTAAGTTTTCGCAGAGTTGTTTCGAGACATAACGATAATATTTTATGTTGAATTGTGAAAAATTAAGATTATTAATTTTAATGAAATTATATATTTTTATTCATATTTGATAGTCGCTGTTGTGACACGGCTTCGAAAAGATTTATTTTGCACTTTCAGCTTCTTTTTGTACGAGGCGTGACCTCCTTTTCAGTTGTACCATGATTTCCGCCTCACTCTGTATAGCGCTTCCGGAAGAGCTACGCTTTTGTTAGCGCGCTTTAAAACAAAGATGGACCTCGCGTTATTCTTGCGTCGACTCCACGTTGCATAAAGCCGATACAGTTCGCATTAAAAGCCACTACAAAGTTAAATTAGTTTCCTAACGAGTTACTAAAAAAATGCCATCCAACACTGGTAATACTTGCTGGTATAGGAATATTTACACATGTAAACGTTTCTCCGTAGTCTCCGCGAAATAATCTCCGCGCGTGATCCTCTTGAGAATAACATTCTTTATTGTAGAATTTTTAATATACAAAACTTCATATAAAACTCGCGAGTTAATTTCAAAACGTAATGGCAAAGGCAACGAGGGAATAGAGAAATTTCGTCCAATCAGTAAATTGTGTCGGCAAATGAAAGGGTGATGTTCAAATAAAGACCTTCACGGTTCACGTCCTGGACTCAGCAGCACGAATGCGCTGATGATGTTAACGTTGCTCGCGAATAAACTCGAGAGACACAAACGCAAATAACAAAGCATAGCCGAATGAAATATTCTTACCGCGGACAGTATATCGCGATAATGACAAAGATAGAAAAAAAGATTAATGCGCCAGAGAAATATACGACGACAAATTTTTCGGCACAGTGGAAACGAATGATATACGCGCTCGATTCCTCAGTAAGCGTGAAATTCCTTTTCAAGTCTCTATAATTCACAGTACGAATAAAGCCAAACGTTGTATAACTTGTGTAGTAAAATGAAGCAATAAAACAAAATAAAATAAAACAATTAATTACAATTAAGATATATGTTAGGAAATGAGTTATGAGATCTAGTTGTACTACAAAAATATTACTAAAATAGATATTAAAATAGATATAAAATAGATATTATTTTTTTTTACTTCAAAATGAAAAACAAATATGCAAATGAACGAGTGAACGTGAGCGGACGAATAAAGAGAAAAATGTGGTATGATTACAATAAAGCGAAGGATAGGATTCGATGAAACAAGAACCTTTAAAATTGTGTTCCAATTCCGTTAATGCTATGATTGTGCATACCGCGATAAAGCGAAGCTTTTTCATTGCGATCGAGACGGAGCAGCGAACTGGTTTATTTCATCCGCCCCATATATGTATATGTATGTATATGTGTGTGTGTGTGTATATATATATATATATATATATATATATTGTATATGTATATATACATATACATATATCCATATGTATGTATATATATGTGTGTTTCAACATATAGATTGTCTTTCGGTAAGCCCGCACGCGGCGCGTATCTTTCCACGCCCGCTGCATTCGTCATTTAATTCCGCAAAAATCAGCGCGCGGAAAGCGAAACGATCCGAACGTTTATTCAATCAAAATTTGTAACGTGTTTCGCGAAACGCTGTCCTGCGCTCGTGCGCATATTGGAACGGTGGTATATGCGAACGTCGGCGTTTATTTTTTTATTTCTATTCGTTTTTCGGTTACGGTATTTGCCGGACGGAGGATTAGTCGCCGGGGCTCGGGCGAAGATAGAGCGATCCCACGATATCATATCGATATTCCATTTCCTGCATTCGCATTACGTTCCAAAATATTACATTGCGTTCGGCAATATTCCTAATCCGGAAAAGATATTGCATTACGTTTATTCGGCTAATAAAAGTGCCACTGTTAAACCGCCACATTCAGAATATCTTCGCTATTTGCCGTAAAAGTAAATCTTCATGCCGCGAGTAGCTAAATATCATTATTTTTTTCTCACACATGGTTTCATACTCGAGTAATTTGAATATGATTTTTCACTCGATTAATTAAACTTGCGTTTTAAATATCCCCCCCCCCCTCTCTCTCTCTCTCTCTGTCGAATATTTAAAAATGTATATATAAGTGGAATTATTTTTTCATATAAACTTTCTCACACGTCTTTGGCAAAGATCTTTTGTGGGATTGCCGACGATGGCGCATTATTCAAAAGTAGGATTAGATACAGGTGGTACTATGTCCCGAAGCTGAACACTGTACGTGCGTCGCTGCGTATATACGCGGACTTCCCCAACAATCACAATGTGTTGGAACGATAACGCTCGCGCGCGTTTGAAATCCAGTTTAAGCCGAGGAACCATAATATACTTGTAACTATATGCCGTTGCACGATGCCTTGGTCCTCGTTCATTCTTCTCCTACCATATAAGCGCGCCCCGTGTCCTACGTGTGGCACGTACCCGCGGTAGCAACGCCTGATTTCCATAAAATTATTGCAGGTTTACTGCGCCACGGCTCTATGGCTTGTAACCGCAATGTTGTTGCATTTTAGTCGTCACCTTTTCTAACCCCATGCTAATACATGCTTTCATAATGAGAGAAGAGCTGCAGAAATTCTAAATTAGAAAAATTATTTTCTTTTTCTACATATCAACTGTCGGAAATAAACTATCTGGGAGAAAAACTATTCGATAGAAAAACCGGTTTCGGTTAACGTTTTTATATTCTATTTGAGTCTAAAAGAGATGAAGAAAGCTCGATGTTTTGAAGCTTTATCGTATATGACTGACAGTCAAATGCATCAGGGTCAGTTTTTACATAACTCATTTAACGCGATGGTATAATACTGTTCCCCCCCCCTTTTTTTGAAACTGGTGTATTGAATTCTAATTAATATTGAGTCAAGTATATCAAAATTAAAAATTTGCGCGCGCGATAAAGGATAATTTCCAATCAATTTTATGCTTAAAAGAAAAATCAGTTCTAAATTCGGAAAAAATCCACTGTATCCGACTGAAGATATACTAAGTAATAATGTAGGACGTCCTATGTGTTTATGGAATATATACAGAGATTCTTTATTATATTTTTTTAAATATTTTTATCATATATCTGATAAATATCTGATATTTCGAAATTCTTTTTATAACATACAATCTTCATCTTTATTCAGTATTTGTCCTTTTCTCCTTCTTAATTTCGCAGTATTAAATCCACTCCATTTTCATTAATTTCAATCTTTATAGAGAGAGAAAGAGAGAGGGAGAGAGAATTACTTTAAGCAGTACATTACAAGCTATGGAGGACAAACGCGTGCGTCTTGAAATATATATATATATCAATATCCGAGCAAATATCCGACGGCAGATATGTGCCGGAAACGGAATCACAACACGCCGCGGTCGGTCGTTTTTAATCGGCGCAGAGTACTCGCACATATCGATGTACATACACGGGATGGATAACGATAGATCGAAGTCTTTAATTCGACGTCGTGTGTATGCCGCGGGCGGGGGAGAGAAGCGCGCGGCTAAGTTTAAATTAGTTCCGAAACATTCGGTGCACGCTTCGATGGTTAATGGTTCTACCATAGATCAATAAGATCGGCGGACGCGGCAGCGACGCGGATGCGACCGGAGAGTTGCAGTTGCAGCGCGAGTTGCAGCGCGCCGCGATGCGTTGCGCTGTCGCGCTTCGCCGCGGGGCATCCAGCTGCGAAACGCGCCGCGGCCGCTTGACCGGATACCCCCCCCCCCCCTTCTGTTACATGTTCGATATACCTGTTTCGCGCGAACCCGAGCGACTCGAAGAGGAAAGAGAGAGGGGGAGAGGGAGAGGGAAAGGGAGGGGGAGGGGGAGAGAGAGAGGGAGAGGGAGAGGGAGAGAAGAAACACGTACATACACGAAATCATAATTTCCACCTTCGATAAAGGCAGGCGCGCCTACGTAGCAACGGACGACCTTGTTACGGTATTCGCTGTGTAATCCGATATGTCCTTAAGGGATCCGATATACGTGCGATTAAGATTACAGGGCGCGTGTGAGATGGTTGGTATTAGAAATAGATTATCGTTCGGGCGAATTTATATTACGATAACAGGTGACTCGTAAAGGAGATGCGTGGCCGGAACGGGGACAATCGACGGCATATTCCGGCCTTTACTACGCAGATATTATCGATTTCACATCTTTCCACCCCGGACGGATGTTATTCACGTAAACGTATGCTCGAATAGATTTTAATCGATGGAGCTATTATGCCTAAAGCGGAACTGACCCGGCTTTAACGAGGTATTAATGTCGAAGATTTTCAACAAATGTATAACATGTTCTTTACTTTTTTTTTTATTTACACAAATGATGAAACCTCTCTTTAACTATGATTTTACGGTTAAAATACGCATGATTTAAAATTTTAACTTATTATAATTTTAATTCGTTACTGTCAAGAAAATGGTTATCGTTCAATAGTGCTTTATTGCAATGGATGGCGTTTAAGAAAGAATTTTAAGAAAATTATATGAAGTTATATTATATATATATATATACAATTAAGAAACTTTACGTTAAGCTCAAGTTAAAACATTTTCGATCTGATAATGTATTACGCAAAGCAGGTCGATAAAGTATGCTTAATTCACGAAGCTTAAGTGTTCAAAGAGAGAGAGAGAGAGAGAGAGAGAGAGAGAGAGAGAGAGAGAGAGAGAGAGAGAGAGAGATGTTATTATCTTTTTTGCCCATCTGCGATAAGAATTTCCAAAGGAATTAGTAGTATTAGCGAGAAGCGATTTGCTCGATCAGTTCTTGCCTGACCGCTATCTAGTCAATTAATCAGTCGATAAACGAAAGCAATAAAAAAAACTATCTTATTTGTGATGAAATGCTTGCTTTTCAAAGATGAAGAAATTCGCTATTGAATATTCATATGCGTGATATAAATATATTGAGCATTCGATAAATAAAGCGATTGCATTAAACAAGAAAAAAGCTTAGAATATTTAAAAGGCTATATTTTTCTGAAAAATTATTTTTGTACATAAAAATTGAATAAATCTGCTTTACATTTGTGCATGGTGGTATTGCCTATTAAAGAAAAGACCCGCGTCACTTACGTGACGACTGTTTGAAATCCCACAAAACTCTAATATTTGCGAAATCTATTTATTCCGAGATCTATCGAAAGATTTAGATCAACTCGCGCAGGTTTATCTCATACGGATCACAGGGGGGAGTATTACAATCAGATAATTACCGCCGGATATCGCTGCCACACAGGCCACCTAATATTAATTGACGCAATTATAAACACATAATGTAATTCCGGTGATATTCATTCTCCGTATATACGTACGTACGGAATTTTAAGATCGCTTGCAGAAAAGCAGCGGCAGCAGTAGCAGCAAGCAGCAATGGCAGGAATATCGAGGGCACCCCAACCTGCTCGACCGGATCCGCGGAACCACTTCTGCTGCTGCTGCTGCTGCTGCTGCTGCAACGCGCGGCCGATTAATCGACCTTACCGGTTCCCGCGGTGTATTTTTCTCTCCACCACAACCACCATGCGACGAGCGAGATATTATATTCTGCCGGGTACACACTTCGGCCGACGTAATTTAAATCGCAAACCTCCGCCCACGCCTTCTATTTCTGGCGGAGATATCGTGAATTCTTATTCAGCAGATGTCGCGTCTCTGACGCTGAGATAATGAAAATGGGCGCGATGAAAAAAAAGTCAGAGCTCTAACGAAATCATACACATAGAGCAGACCTGAAAGATCAGTCGCTCCCCCCTCCTTTTCTTTCTCTTTGCCACCTTCCCCCTCTCCTCTGCCGCGTAACTATTTTCCGTGTAAGTAAGCGATTTATCGACATTTCATTTAATCTTATACGTGAGAAATCGTAACTCGCGCTATGGCTTAGAGTCGCTCCCATAAACGTTAGTTAAAATTAACTGTACTTTAATTCATTCTCCGTTTCTCTCTAGAGACAGAACTAAAAAGAGATAGCGAATTGATTAGATCTCGGTTAACTCTAAGTAATTTTTATGGGTACGACCCTTAGATGTGCTGGCAGTTAAAACATAAATTTAACACAGGACGTTTTATATCTACAAACACACACACACACACACACACACACACACACATACTTTCTCCCTCTCTTTCATTTTCTCCATTTTTCTTCATAGATTTTTCAATAAATTAAAGAAAATTTAATTGGAATTAATTATCTTGATATATGTTGATTATAATAATTTTATTATATAAATAACGTTAACTAAACTTAATATTAAATAATTAAATCAATAATTTAATAAAATTTCTATTTCTCAGTTAAAATTCACTTAAAATTAATAGAATAATACGTAATCACTTATCTATTATTATCTACCACTTATTCTTAGAACGATATTCATAGTCACAAATCATTATGCATTAATTCTGATATTTAATCTTGATATTTGAATTTAATCAACTGTATATAAATAAAACATTTATAAATTTTTGTTGCCAGAATCACATGCACAAATTTATACATAAATAAATTTTAATTATATAATATTTAACATATCTCCCCCCCCCCCCCACACTCTTTCTCTATGAAGAAATGATACATTTAGTAGGTCAAATACAATAAAATTCAATTTATACAGTGAGAAAAAAATTTGGTTGAAAAAGGCAAAATTTGTTTTGCCCAACTAATTATTTAGTCCGATACGTTCAAATAAAATATTACAAAATAATTTGTTGATGTAAACAAAGCTTATTCAAACCATCAAAACAGAGAGTTCAGTACAACAATGTACAGTTACTACGCAGAATATTGTTTTGAAAATTTTCAACTAAATTTTTTTCTCAGTGTACGCGAAATATTAGAAACATGATTCGAGTGCGCTCAATTCTATTTTCTTGGGCTTCATTACATTTATAAAGAATATTTTGTAGGCTTTTCTCGAGCGGCGGAAAAATATCGGGGCCCTACCGGGGACTCGATCCTAGGACCTCCCTCTCAGCAGGCAATTACTCTGCCACTGACAATGAGCCACACAAGTCCTTTATTCCGCGAATTAATATCTAATAATTATATATAAAACGTAGCAAGAGCTGAAATTGTTTATCGCTCCGCATATATGTAATAATAAATGCGTCCGTAATTAAAGACAAAATCGTGAAAATTGGTTTTAATTATGCTCATATTCTCATCAGTAGCGTGTAAATCGAAAACGCTATAAATTTAATATAGAACCGATTTCTCCATTTCGGTCCCGATTCCCATCGTTGCCGTGTGGTTTAATTATTAGATCTTCCGCACATACGATTATATGGAAGCGTGAGTTAGAGGAGAGAGTGCACTTGAAAATGATTAAAATAACAATTTTTTAATATGACTAAATATCTAAAAATAAATGTCGAATATATAAGAATAGCGTCAAATCTTTCGAAACTTCAATAAAATTTTAAATATTTTTCGACCTTTATATACTCGTTTCTCGAAAATTTGGTTCGATTGTTATTATTTTGTTCGGAAATAAGTAAATTATGATTTGATCATTTGGTTTAAAGAAATTTCAATTTTATCAAAAATTATGAAAATTATGATAAAATTGCCAAAAAAGTTTTTATTCAAATCAGAATAAAAATTCAGAAAGAGTTTACTCAGCAGAAAGCATCGATCAAACTGTAGCCAAACATATCTGTATAAGAAGAAAGTAAGAAAAAATTTTTTGAATATGTTAACTCAATGTTGAGTAAAAGGAACGTAAAGAAGTTTCCCTGCCGTATAATTTTGCAACTGCACTCTCTCCCTTAATCAAGATTTCTGCATATACAAAATAATTGATTAACGGATTTAATCCGACATTAGAAGGTCGAGATGATCAAATTCGTATGAATGATGTAATAACCGTTGTATCGCGTATATATCATATAAGCGTTTAATTCGCAAGTGCATTATTTCGTTACAAATCAACGCCGTTATCGGTGCCAAAATAATGGCGAGAACGAGCATATGATACTGAAATTTTAGCGAATTTCGAACCGCAACGAGAAACCATGATACGCCAGTTGGTTTACGAAATCAATACGATCGTCGACACAGTGATCAGTAGTGCTGATTGAACCGTTGGGCAATAAAAGCTGAGTATAATTTCGAGCGCGAGTCCTGTCGCGCTACTATCAACGTGGTAATCATCGCGTATATCGTCCATCTTCCTTCTATTTGCTAACTGTTCGGGAGACCATATCGAGTCGCGATAATTGGCCCGAATGCTGGCGCTACCGTCATTGTAAATATTAGGCTAACTTTGTTCTACAACCTTCCTCGCGTGTAGCGGGACACTTTCAAATGATAGAAAAATTGGCAGACCACCTAACGATAAAGATAAATGTGCATCGAATGTGTATTCATAATTATATTTCACACTCGGTACTTTTATTTTCACTCGAAACAAACGTTGTTTACACTCGTCTGAAATATGCTTGCGACGATTTATTTTATGAACATTATTAATTAATGTAAAAATATAAACAACAAAGGTTTTTCTGTATTTTTGAATACGGTAAATCACATATGCAGCGCTAGCACGTTCTACTGCAGCATGAAAAATTCAACCGCATTTCGGACTTGCTGAGCTTTAAAGCACTTTTACCGAAATCTTGCCTTATCCATATGGTAATGTTCACACTCTGCGACGAGGTAGCAAATTCGAAGCTGCAACTCCAGCTGTGCACATGCGCGAATGGAACTTCGCGTTAGCACCAATCAGGTATTCTAGACGCGTTTAATTGGCAATTGCTGCGATCTTAGGATATACGGTTAGTTTGTCGATTAAAGGATAACTATCTGTAATAATGCATTAGCCCTTGCCAGATGGTCGGCACTAGAACGAAAACGCGGCAAATATTTATTTTTTTGCACAGTCACGATCGTTTTTTTTTTTAAGATTGATTTTTGGTTCTGAATTAGCATTTTTCTTTTATTTGAGTACTGTATGTCCCTAAATATCTTTCTAACTTCTTTTCGTATTACTTCGTATAATTACGGCAAAGGATAATGAAAATCCAAAGCGACCGTCTTTTCGCGGGTATCGATTTTCTTTGATGATCGAATCCGACCAGCCGACCGAACGAATGTTAATGCCGCACACTAATTCTCTCCCCCTTCCTGTTCGCTCCTCATTCATCCCTCGCCGTGACGAAGCTCACCACGAGTTCCAAGTGCACAGCTATGCCCGGCCGTGCTTTCGCGAAATTTACAGACGCGATTAATGTCACGACTGGCTCGTCCGGCAGGCGTTCGCTTGCCTAGCGGCCGTTTGTAGGCCTAACCGTTGCTAATTTCGGAGGGAGTTATGGCCCGACTATTACACAGGCCTAACCTAAGCTAGAGCGGCCTCACGTGTGCCCGTGTATTAACGTGCACGGCGCCCCACGTCGTCTTACGCGAAAGGTTCTCGCTGTTTATTATTGACGGCGCCCCCGCGATTTATCATCGCGATAAAGAGACTCGCGCGGTCCCTCACAAGCACACAAAGCACAAGCTGCGCAAGCGATGTCCGTGGGATGTTATCGTTTTGGCCGTTTGCGGCTCGGCTCGAATATCGAAATCACCCGCGACCAATGGCCGGCCAAATGCCGATATGCCAGAGTAGATAAAGCCGCGCGCCCGCTGATTACACGATTACTTCGTGCCGGGAGACCGAATCCGCGCAACCCCGTCGACAGTAAACACACAAGCTTTTGCGAGGCCGCTCGTTTGCGGCCGACCGTTCTCGCGAGCGGCGTATATCAGAGCTTCGAAAAACCCGTCGGATTACGTTTTCGATATTTTCGCAGCTACGGCGCTCGCTCGCGCGCGTTCGGAGTTATCGGGTGGGCGATGTGTTTTTCTCTCTCTCTCTCTCTCTCTCTCTCTCTCTCTCTCTCTCTCTCTCTCTCTCTCTCTCTCTCTCTTTCTCTCTTTTTTTATTTAGCCCTCTTTTTTCCTACACTTGGTTTCCGCTACCGGTACCGCGAGATCAAACGTTCGAGCGAAATTTGCAGCGTAATCGCATCGCGTGTAAAGACAATCCCGCGCTGTTAGTTAGGCCATGTGTGATTTACTACGTATTGCAATAAAGGCCGGTAACCGCGCGCGATATTATCATCATGCCGTTTGTCTAGTTACAGAGCCAACTGTGAGAGAGAGAGAGAGAGAGAGAGAGAGAGAGAGAGAGAGAGAGAGAGAGAGAGAGAGAGAGAGAGAGAGAGAGAGAGAGGCGAGAGAGAGGGAGAGGGAGAGAGAGAGAGAGGGCGAGAGAGAGAGGGGGGGGGGGCGAGAGTTTACCGAAACAACTAGCGCCACACGTTGCCGAGTGGAGGATTAATGGCCTTATGTTAAAGCTATCTTGATTATAACGCCAAGTCCACGATTTAATCAATTTATTGATGCACAAGCAACACGCGATTAATACTTAAGACGAGACGTTGTTATGAGGAAATCGAAAAAAGTTTATTTTTTTTTTTTTCTATCTTGACATATCCGACAATCTCTATTTACTGCAAGTATCGAGTCGAGAAAGAGATTCGATGTGATATATTTACTATTTGTTTCTCGATATTCAAAGATATTCTCTACGCTCCTCAGAGAAAGTTCTGTTTGCCGTGCAATATTATTCTTAGCAGAAAAGTTCCCACTCGCAATACTGCTTTTTTAGTATTCGAGTTACAAATTTTTAGTATTCAAGTTACAAACATTGCTGCATGACCTTTTTCTCGTGTCTCGTACGTGATTTTTATAAAAAAAAATTAAAATAAAATAAAAAAAACAACAATCTTAATTTCGACATACAAAATTGTAGACGTCGAGCAGTACGACGAGAATTTTTTAAGTCTTCAGCCATTTTTATGCTCTTTGAAGCATAAAATGTCCAAGTCTTGCAACGCGGAAAACCGAGTACCCGCATAAATTATGCATCCGGAAGGGGGTGAAACTCTCTGCCGCGCAAACTTTGGGTTCTCGACGCCGGGATCGTATTTGTAAAATTCAACTCGTATTAATGAACAAAACCGACCCCATGCTTAAGAAGAATGTTTTACGTTAAAATATTTGACAATGCAGAGCGCCGACCCTCGAAACGATACGTCGTAGAATGGCTTTATCACAGTCGTGAAATTATAATATTAACTCTGTATACATTATTCTCCAGCGCAAATATATATTCAATCGCAAATACATTTAGATTTACATTATTAAGTAAACGTTAATTTCTTCATTACTATCACAAACGGTTTTTTTCGCTATTTTTTACATCGCATTATGTTGTCCCGCGAATAGTTGTATTAGACTAATTTTCGCGAAATTTTGGTCGGTTAAAATGCGCGCCGTAGAATTATATTCCCTGTTAACGAATTATAATTAAACGCGACGGTTTGCAGCATAACGTTCGTTTCTTGACTCGTGCAATTAAAATTAATTTTGACTGTAGCGGGGCGGACAACGCAAGAGTTAATTAATATTGTTTGCGATGTATTGTTCCGCCACATCGAGTAAATCCGTTATGGCTCTTCTCGTGTGCCTTTACTGCCAAAAGATCCTTTCTCCTTTGTCCAGCTTCTATGTTAGACCCTACCTCGAAAATATTCTCAAATTGTAACACGAAGGAGATCCTATAGAGCGCGATATCAAGTGACTGTGCAATAAAATATGGTATTGATATAAGATATTTCTCTCGGAAATTGATATTTTTTCTCGGAAATTGATAACTTTATGTGCGATCGAAACGGCGACATTCCATAATTACGAAAGTTTCGAGAGTTTTCATCATTTTCTTATTGAATATTCGAATTCATTATTCAAAAAATTCGGCGGGAGTTTTAATATAATCAAGGCTCACACTTCTGTCTGACGTCAAAGTTTTCTGGCATTATAATTTTTCACGCTTAATGCAACAAACTTTACTTGACGCGCAGGTGTGTAGTATTCGAAGAGAGGATCTCTCTTCCTCGTAAAACTTCCTGACCCGGTAACACCGACGTGCGTCAACATTTTCTAAATAGGATGGTTGTCATCATCATTCATCCAGCTGGCTATTCGCCATAAAATCCTCCATCTTCCGAATAATACGATTATCAAAAGGTAATAAAGAAAATGAAACACACAGTATAAAAATACATATAGAAGTGAATAAAAGAAAAATAATATTGTGTAGACTTTTCTCGAGCAGCGGAAAAAAATCGGGGCCCTACCGGGGGACTCGATCCTAGGACCTCCCTCTCTCAGCAGGCAATCACTCTGCCACTGAACCACACAACCCCATCCCGAATATCATCCCCCTGCTCATATATATATATATATATTTTTTTTTTAAGTTTACTTGAAGTCGCTGCGAGGTACATATATCACTGCGTAACAATTGTAGGCGATATATATATATATATCGCCTACAATGAGCGAATAGTGATAACAGATTTCACCGAGAGAGGGAGGGGGGGGGGAGAGGGAGAGAAGAGTAAAAAAATATTTACTAATCTTCAGTGAAAACACTTATACTTCGCTCTTCCGTCCTATATTTTACTAATTATAACACTGAAAAATTAATAATATAGAGCATATTTGCAAAATTTAGATTTTAAAGCTTCTTCTATTTATTTTGGATGGCTATTTTTGGGGAGAAGCCTCCACACATATCTGCATACATTTTTTTCGACACAGCAGAAAATCAATACCTTGCGGCCGAAAATTGAATTTAGGCGAGTAAACAGCCTAGGGGCTCATATTATAGTGTATAGTTGATGTGGTGTAGAGATTTTTAAATAATCCTCCCCGTTGTTGCAAAGTGGACTTTTTTATTAGGAAATTTAAAGGCCGTTAAAAATTCGCGCTCGAAAGAACACGTATCGAAAAGTATTATTGTATAGATTTGCAATCGGCAATCATTTTTTGAATTTTAAAACGGTAAAAGGTTATCGGAGATCTTGGAAACAAGCTTTTAGATTCTTAAACACTTTCAAAAAATAAGTAACAGGAAGTGTTTCGTATACGATGATTGTAGATCACTCTATATTTTGCATAATTCCAGTGTCCGCGAGCGCATTTGTGGATAGCCGACTGGAGGATTAATTTGAGCGTGAAAATCGAATTTCCGGGATGATCTTATCCACTTACGCTTACCTTCTTCGTCGCTGCCGATCATGGCGTATCGCTCGTATCCGGTGAGATTCCTAACTGCTCCCAGACCAAAGTCGTCCTTGGTCCATTGAATGGGCCCTTTCTGATCGAGTACTCGGCATGGAAGCGTCACTCGACTGCCAATCACCGCAGTTTGATCCATCGGCTCGATCGCGAATCGCTGATAAACTACTTCCGTCGTTGTAAACGGTTTCTGCGTCGATACTGCTAGCGATGACGCGTTTGTCACATTCGTAGCTGCCACTGTCTTCGCTTCCATTGTCATCAGCAGCGAGAGGCAAATTATTAACGGTGCTGTTCTTCGTCCAACTTTTCTGCTCGCGTTCCTACGGAATAAATGAGAAAGATTTATTAGATCTAGAAACTTTTATGACAATTAAATATAATTAGTGTAATAAGGAATGAATTGTTACTTTTAAAACTATTTTTGATCTTGTATCACGAAATGTGATTAAAAGCGTATGACCGTAATGATACGTAATTTAATATAAAATTTCAACCAATCTACTATTTTAAATTCGATTACAGTTTTTGTTAAGAAAATGAAGAACTTTGAAAATATTTCATCGTGTATTCGTATTCGATATTTTACTTTTTTAAACTGAATCAGTGAAAGTAATTACTGATTAAAGCAGTGATATTAGCTTTCACTGAAGAAATCAATAAATATTTATTAATCTTCAGTGAAAACATTTACACTTTACTCCTCCGTTTTATGTCTTACTAATTATAGCAGTATAATTTAAATGAAAAATTAATAAGATATAGAACATATACATATAAGAATATAGAATATATTTCCAAGCTGTAGATATTTTAAAGCTTTTTCTATTTATCTTGGGTTGCTATTTTTTGGGAGAAGCCCTTCCACCCACACCCACACACACACACACACACACACACACACACACACACATATTTGGAACGAAACACGTATAACTAGTCAAAAATTCAGAATTATATACATACAATATTACACTTTTTTTACTCTTAAGATTTGATAAACCCACGAAAAATGAAAAATTCTTACTTATTTCAAACTCAGATATTTTTTAACAAAATATATTGATATTAATTTATCTCACAAATAATATTATAATATAAATATGCATTTTAAAATGTCACCGATTGAAACAGCTACTACTACTAATTAATTCTTTCTGTGAAATTTCAGCTGATTTACAGTGCTACACTTATAACTGAGACCTTCAATAGTTATTCACTGCTTTTTAATGATAATATACTGATTCCATTTAAGAGAAAGAAGCCGAAACTAAATAAGAAGCAGTCGCTTTCTTTTTTTGAATTTTTCTAGAAGCAGCTTCTACTCCTTGAAATTATGTAACGAATATATAGACAGAGTGTGTATGTATGTGTGTGTGTGTGTGTGTGTGTGTGTGTGTGTGTGTGTGTGTGTGTGTGTGTGTGTGTGTCTTTTCCCATTTATTTCGTCGTCTTACCTAATTTATCTTTATAGTCCCATCGGATTCAAAAACGAAGTTAGAGGGCTAGAGGGGAGCCGGTATCGTAAAAGGAGCGATAAAAGTATTGCCAAGTGGCGGTAATTTAGTATTGAAAGCAAGGATGTTTTCTACACGCACACACATATGTGTATATGTATAGCTAAAAGCAGCACATATGGAATCGCCATTATGAGGGAAGCTCTTTTATGACGGCAATTTTGTCGTTGCCGTGAAAATATACTACGTCTTAACAATTATCGCGCGAAACGTTTTACGGAGTCTATTAAACGGACGGGGTATCGTAACGGATAAAAAAGGACGACCATGATCTCTCTTCATGGCTAAATAATTCAGAGTTAGTTTACAGCCGAGCTGTCAACTATCGCTCCTTTCCATTAGGAACGTTCGTTATATAAGAATCGATCGCTGGCCCCCCTTCTAACGAAATTCCTTTCATTCCGCGTCTCTCATTCGGCAACGGCAAAAAGATAAAAAGAGAAAAATGTTAATTAACGTTTTCACTTAATTATCACCGTCTGATGAAAAGTCAACGATATTTTATATTTCTAATCTTATACAATAAATATGTTTACGTTTGTTGAATATGTACGTTTGTTTATAGTTTTGTGTAGACAATAAATTAATTCGCTTTTTCATAGAATTATTTTTATATTTGCAAAAATAAGAAGTAGATCCTGAAGAGAGACAAGTACTAAGTTCAACACTTGATTGTTGTTCATTAACATAACTATTAGTCTTTTTATTATCACTTGACAAAACGAACGAGAAGCGTATCAGATCGAAGGAATCTCTCGATTGTTTCGTTGACCGCTTAATTAATTTTCCCCATCTCGTTTATATTCGTATTAGCTCTATCGTCCGTCTTCTAATAACGGGAACAAGATGGTACTCGATTTCTACTGTCCTCTTTCTCTTTCTTCTCTGTGCTTCTGTCCGTGTGCCGCTCCTCCATCATCTATCTACGTTTCCTCCGGTGTTCTTATTCGTCGCCGGTGAAATGATCGATAGAACTGAAAATCGCTCGAGGAGAGATTCTTGAGAACGATGTATCGTTCCCGTATGTCTTGTCGGACGGTCTTCGCACAGACGTGGCGCCTCGACGTCGTCCTATGTTATCGTCGAAGCCGTTCGTTATACTTGGAGTTACGTCCCTGTCCCCCTCTTTCCTCTCTCTCTCTCTCTCTCTCTCTCTCTCTCTCTCTCTCTCTCTCTCTCTCTCTCTCTCTCTCTCTCTCTCTCTCTCTTCCTCTTCCTCTCGGTGTTCTTCGGAGAAGCAAAGTTAGACCGTACACGAGGTTCTGTACGAGCTAAGCGTTTCTTGTCGCGCCGTGTTCCGTCGGTTAGCAGATAGAGGATATGTCGTAAGACGACGCGCTCGTACGACATCGCGCGCGGGTTGCTTCTTATGAGCTCAATAAGATAATAATCCCCGCCGGCGGTCGTCGTCGCCGTCCGCCCGAGTGCTTTGAATAGAATATACGAGTAACGAGCGTAATAATAATTGCGCTTGTGCTTCGTATTCGGGGCACCCTCCCCGCGACGCTCCGAGTCAATCTTTCGACCGTAAGCGGCTTTACAAAGCATGTTTCTTGACGTTCGTTAAGCCTTTCTTCCGACGGACGCGAGCGGGAGATATCGCACGATTATTCGGAGCGTTATAACATATTCAACGGTACAATAACGCGTAAATGATATTTCTGATGAACATCGACGTGTGCTGAGCCAAGTTACCTTGACATCACCCGAATAGATTCTTGCTTTCTTTTCTCTGACATAATAATAATAATAATAATAATAATAATAATAATAATAATAATAATCCTTGTAAGGGAGTTAAAATAAATTTGGTATCGAATGCAATTTACTCATTTACTTGGAAAACATTTATCATATTCCGTGACGTCCGTGACAAGGCACGCCACCGGTTTACGAAACAGAATTGGGTCGTGTCGGAATTGGATGGGATACGTCCCAGGCGATTTTACCGCCAGTGATTTCACATGTAAGCGTATACATCGCACGAAAATATCGCACGCGCGCGCGTTATGTTTTAATGGCTTCTTTCACGCCCATTGGTTTTCTTTTTTAACATTCGCGTAGGAAATTTCGAGTCGCCTCGAGGCGACGATGACGCGCGTGTAGGCGTATTCGTACATTATGTCGTTTGGGCCGGCGATAAAATAGAACACGCTGATAGAAGCGTAAAACAATCAACTGCGATGTTGTCCCAGCAATTACTAGCGAATGTCGCGATAATCAC
Organism: Lasius fuliginosus; assembly: GCA_949152495.1. NCBI lineage: Eukaryota > Metazoa > Arthropoda > Insecta > Hymenoptera > Formicidae > Lasius > Lasius fuliginosus. The sequence continues at coordinate 15,372,883 of OX424449.1, read as the reverse complement.
TCGTGCGTAGGCGAATGCGAGCACACCCGTTCTACTGCGTTTAAATTTAAATAAAGTCGCTAATCGAGACGGCACGTCGCATCGGTCTGTCTGTCGGATGTCATGTTGCATTCTCGTCGGCTCGAAAATTTGCTTTTCTCTCTCTCTCTCTCTCTCTCTCTCTCTCTCTCTCTCTCTCTCTCTCTCTCTCTCTCTCTCTCTCTCTCTCTCTGTGTGTGTGTGTGTGTGTGTGTGTGTGTGTGTGTGTGTTTATCTGCTGTCCTTTTGTCTCTCTGTAAATGCATTTCGTTTGGCATATAGCGTCGCATTGAATCGATCTGTACTCTGATTTGACCTTCAAAATTAATTCTTTTACAATTTTATCATACCTACATTATATTTGCCGCTCCACTTATGATATTCAATTTTGTTCATGGCTTCTATCACGCATATATTATGAATCACGTACGAGGGTGGTCTGAAAAGTTTCCGACCTAACAAAGATACAACACATTTTTTCTGAAATTTTTTTTTTATTTTTCAACATAGTCTCCTTGTAACTCTACACACTTCTCCCAGCGATGCTCCCATCTCTGTAACCCGTCAAAATAGTACTCGGCATTTTTCTCTGCAAAATAATTGTTCACGAAGGTGATTGCCTCTTCATTTGACGAAAATCTTTGTCCTCCGAGCGCAATTTTTAGATGAGGGAACAAAAAGAAGTCGCTTGGGGCTAGATCTGGTGAGTAAGGCGGATGGTCAAGCAGTTCAAACGATAATTCGTGGATTTTCGCCATGGCAACCGCTGAGGTGTGAGACGGTGCGTTGTCTTGGTGAAACAGGATTTTCTTTTTCTGCAAATGTGGCCGTTTTTCCGCAAGTTCTGCCTTCAGCTTGTCAAGTAATGATGCGTACTATGCTCCTGTAATGGTTTTTCCTTTTTGAAGATAATCGATTAAAATAACTCCATGACTATCCCAAAAAACAGTCGCCATCACTTTCCCAGCCGAAAAAACAGTTTTTGCTTTTTTTGGAGCCGGTTCCCCCTTTGCAGTCCACTGTTTGGATTGTATTTTTGTTTCGGGCGTATAATGGTGTATCCAAGTTTCATCTACAGTAATTAATCGGCGCCAAAACTCGGATTTATTGCGCCTAAACTGCGTCAAAAGAGCGTTGGAAATGTTCATTCGAACACGTTTTTGGTCTAACGTGAGCAAACGCGGCACCCAACGCGCGGACAGCTTTCTCATGCCTAAATGTTGATCTAATATGTGACAAACACGTTCTTTTGACATGTTCATAACCTCTGCTATCTCTCTCACTTTAATTCGGCGGTCGTCTAGCACCATTTGGTGAACTTTGGCGATGTTTTCGTCGGTAGTTGCAGTTTTTGGACGTCCCGAACGTTCATTGTCTCCCAAGCTCTTACGGCCACGTTTAAATTCAGCTGCCCAAAATTTCACTGTGGTAAATGATGGTGCAGAGTCCCCATACACAGAATCCAACTCATCTTTGATTTGCGTAGGCGTATTGCCTTTCAAAAACAAATATTTAATGACAGCTCGATACTCGATTTTGTCCATTTTCACAAAAAAACTCACACCAACTCACTCAAACGACTGTTACATAAAAACTGCGCGTCCAAAATGGCTGAAACTTTAGATGAGTAACTGTCAACAGATGAACAACGAAATTCAGTAGCTTTTATTTACGAGTGTTGTCATCTTCACGTTGAGGTCGGAAACTTTTCAGACCACCCTCGTAATTCTCGTGTTTGCGTAAAGAATGCATTTTTCAAAAATAGAAATAAACGCCGCAGTAATAGCTACTAATAAATGATATACACTAAAGAAGAAATGTGTCTAATTATATTTTGTATCACATAAGTAATAAACGTTTATAGTCAAGGATTTCCAAGAATAGGTATTTGTTTTTAATAATTAATGAATTTAATTTATAATTTGAAACTGTATTTGTCAAATTCATTGGCAAATCCGAGTAATTTATTAAACGCAATCAATTAGAATAAATAAATAAATCAGAATAAAATAGAAAATTATAAATATATTATAATATAGTATCTTTAATACCCTTGTAATTTCGAAGTTTAAACATAAATTGAATATTTTATTATCGAATTAAATTGATATGATTTTGCATAAATATCCATTCGCTATTCGTACTCGAACATGAAATATTTATCGGAAATATTATTTGCTCGTAAACTTATCATCTCATATAATAGTATCAATGACGTGTAATTTATCCAGCACAGTCTAGGCGTGGATCTAGTGGATCACGCCTGGCGGTGGGACATCCACTATGTGTGACGTATAATCCGCCACACATAGTACATGTCTCTCGGAAGAGGATCTCTCTCTCTCTCGTTCGAGCGTAGAAGACTCGCGCCGAAGCTCAACGGCGCAACGTCACCGATCAATTTGTCATGGGATGACCCAGTATCAAAGATACGAGTCCCCCGGGTCAGTGTAACGTGTTTCTGGGAACGTTGACACATGTACGCGGACACACATAGAACGCGACGCGGTGTGTAACACATATGCAAACACACGAACTGCGTGTACATATATATATTTATACATAATATTTATATTTATATATAATGTGCGCACGCGCGCGTTCGTCGGTCGCACGACTACCTAAATATAGCTCTACGGTCTGTATACACGAATATGGGATGCATTCAATGGTTATCGCGATTTTCGATACTCCTTCCGATACAAAGTCGGAAAATATTTCGTCACATCACTGCGGCTGACAACACCGGATAAGAGTGACAAGGGCGCCGCGGAATCAAGAATACAGCAATCAATTTTCTACATCCGCTCTATTAATCCCTACTATAGATAACTCGGGACTTCCTTTTCTTTGTTTAGAAAGGTACGGTTTATGATAGGAAACTCTTCTCGCGTATCGTACATTCCAATGACTTTTTTTTATTTCATGTTTAGTTCTAGTTTAAAGTAAAAGTTACAACTTCTTAAAATATACACGTTCCTGTCTAATTTTTTTAGAGCATTCTTTTCTAATATTATTTCGATTGTTTGATCGAAATAATATTAAAATGTTAGTGAATAGTGAAAGACAAACATACATTTTGAAAGGCAGAAACATAAAAATTTGCGGTAGATGAGCAGAGAGAAAGAGAGAAACGAACAAATTAACTTTACCTTGTATATTATTCAAATTTGAAAAAGCTGACAGTTTGTAACATTGCAATGGTCATCATTGAATTTTATTTTATAAGATTGCTTTTTGCCATACAATGTTCCTGCATTTCAAACATTATGCGACGATTTTGTGCAGAATGGAATTGGATTTATAACCGCAGTATGCTTTACTGTGTATAAAACGTATCTCGAGAGTGGCAGCATTTATCTTATCTCAAATACAAATTCTTTCGTGAATTGGAATCCGATTTTTATTGACGAAAATTTGGCTGCTAGTCGCCCCCTGCATCGCAGATTTTTACTTTGAATATTATATAATGTCGGACTTCTAAACTCGCGCGAACTTGATCTTCTGTTAAAGACATTTTGCAAATTAATTGAAAAATTTAATAACTGAAAATATTAAAACTTCAGGAATAAGTTGAATTAGTCACTTTATTTTTGTATCTAACTCAATATTAATCGTAGTTCGCGAAAGGTCGAGAGTAAAGGAGATTTATTAGTTGAGCAAAGCGAGAAAAATCGGATAATTTTCAAACTTTATTTAAAGTCGCAACTCTGCTGGGACGTTCTGTATATTTTAACGCGAAATAGTGCAACCTTCATGTGCGGCGCGCAGGTCATGCAGATAGATGTGCAACCTAATTTTTGATTGGCTCCAGGGATGGAGCGGAAGAGAGGCTTAACCTTCGATCCATGAGGAGAGAAGGTCGAGATTATACCGCAGGGACAGTTCCCCGGTGCGAGTTCGAATTTAAGCCTTATTCCATCGTCGATTCGGCGGACGGTATTAACGAAGCCATTAGTAGTTCCTTAACTCCGCGCAACGGCTGTGCCAACACATCCGAAGTCGCACGACGAAATCGATCCGTCACGTCGCCATCACGAAAATGGAACGAATATTTGTCACGTAAAAACGGGGTGCGACGCAAAGTGACGCGAAGTTACGAGAGCGTATTAGTCTTACGTAATGAAGTTCAAGTGAGACGCGAATTTCATCCGTTCGCGCTTATCGTGACTGAATTTATCATGACCTCTAAATTTATCATAGAATTTATCAAGAACGAGCTCGTAAAGCCGCGCTGTTTTATAGATATCACTTTATTAACTTAGCAATTTTAAGATTGTTCGCAAAATTTTGGCAACAATCGGTCTGTTTCATTCTTTTTTTCGTCGTCAAATTGCTAATAGGAGCTTTTCTCGTAACCTCCTCCCCCCCCCCTCTCTCTCTCTCTCTCTCTCTCATGACAAAGTTGGCAGACAACCGACTCTAAAGGTGAACCGTCGAGCGCTTTTCCTCGCTTTCCTCCTTTGCGATGTGCATTCTTCGAGAAAATCGGATTATTATCGCGGAATCTATTTGGCGGTCCTCCCGTCTGTTCGTATCAGTATTCACGGGATGTCGAACGTTCCCCTTTCCGGGACACAACCAACTGTTGTAACGTGCCGCCATTGTATGCTTACGCAACAATCAACATTACCTATGTGCACCGTTGCATATACAAGTGTATAATGCCGTGTGTACCGTCCGCGCAGTGTGCATCTCTGATGGCGGTAAGCAACGATTCGACGCCGCGAGCGAAAATTCGCAAGACGAAACTCTCCTCATCCGGTTAAATCAACTTGTGCGAAATCGATTCCGACGTTCCCCTTTTGGGATTAATTATCTAATGGAAATGGCGTAAAGAGTGGCACATTGACGTATGCCTTTTGTTTATTTTACGCGAAAGCTATTATCACGCCAAAGAATATTCTCGGTTCTACCGACCTAATTCGATCAGACTTTATTAAATCACCGATCGTGTTTTTTCTCGCGCAAAGACGTAATGAATATACCATTAATTTGTCGTGTCAATTTTGTCGACGCGACGCGTGTATCTTACGAGTTTGAGATCTTGGGGAGATAACTGCGCACAAATTGCCCTGAATATACATTCTCTTTTACATAATTGCTATACGTGACGTTATAAATATTTGAGTTATTCGATTTTAATCTGAATTTTCGGTCTCAAATTACTCGAATGCCCTTTGATCGTTTGAATATTCAAATATTTATGGCGCGTTCTCGCAAGGACTTCGTATTATCTTACGTCATATCTCGTTATACATACATCGAATACGTCGTCTTCGTGTCCCACTGTCGATTTCGCGATGCAGCACTACGCATCGCACAATCGCCGTAATCCAGCATCCCGCGTGCTTGCGAAAGCAAATATCCGCGCGTGCAATGCCACAATTTCACTCAGGCGGCGCTTTAAGAGCGCGCGCGCGGGATGTATTCTCGTTTACGATATAAAAATTCCTGCTCAAAGAGAAGAGAGCGTGTGCATGTCACACGGACGCGCTTTCACGTCGGCAATCCTTGCAAGTCTCATATTTTTGTCATAATATGAAAATATATTTTCAAAGACAGGGATATGTATGTCAAGAACATGGCGTGCATTTTGTGTCCACTTTTCTCTCGTTCGCTTTGTTTCCACGCGGCTTTTACAAGCACGTTACATCTTATCCAACTTCGGTCGTATTCAAGTCGAGTACGTATTTAATGATCAGAGAAGAGAGAGAGAGAGAGAGAGAGAGAGAGAGAGAGAAAGAGAGAAAAAGAACAAAGTATTTAATTCTTTAGTACTCTAAAAATTGAAACGTGCAAATATATTTGCGTAGTTTATCTGCGGCATCCAATATTGAGAAAATAGGTAAAACCAACATCAAAGTATTAGATTTCACAGATCCAAATTTATAACGCCGATACTCGCCGCGATAAGCAGTATCGAAAAGATGTCGATAACAATAGCGCTAGCTGCAAAGAAAACACGGCTCTTCTTCGAACTTTTCTCCTTAGGTGATAATACTTTCACGTGACAGCAGATTTGTTTTCGCGAATCAGATTTCAATAGACAGGGAGTTGAACTATAATAGAATGTACGAATTCATCGCAAAGAGCAATAAACGATGTCGTCGCGCGTCGTACACGGCGCGTGTATGTACGAACAACGACACACACGCGCGCGCGCGCGCGCACACACACACATATACATACACTCTCGGCGCGGATACATCTGCATTGCAGAAACGAGACGACCATGCAAATTCAATATTTGCGCCGTGATGGAATGATCATGCCGAAGTGGAGGGAACCGCGTGTGTGCCTATCTGACCCAGATGCTTAAATTGTCATATGCGCTACAGTATCATCAGGGAAGCTTAGGCGTATAGACGGGACGAGAGCGAGAAAACGGTCTCCGGTATACTAAAGCCTTGGGTATATATCCGGACCCGTGAATCCTACATACGGGTACAATCTATTTCGGGGAAAAAGAGCCGCAGCATCCTAACGTGGAAAATGAGAAGAGAAACGGGGAAACGATGAAAAAGAGAATTAAGTTTAAACAATATTCGAACCTTAAGAGAACGCAACACACACAGTTCCTTCCATATATCGCGCGAGCACACAGCTACGATAGCATACGTTGATGTGAACGGAATGAGGAGTTGTATACCACATTGTTGTGCCATGATATGACGACGTGTACGCGAATCGCAATCCGTCCATCTACCACCCCGGGATATAGACGCTATTCATGTGCGAAGAAATGGCATGCGGTATCAAAACGGTATCAGAACACGAAAGTAAACTTAACAATTTATAAGATTGTGACATTCCCGCGATTAAATAATAAAGAACAGAAATTGAGATTAAAATAATAATACTTTTAACAGATTTTTTTAGATATGTACTTATATATCTCTGATATTGATTATTTGAGTGTAAAACGTTAAAGGTGAAAAAAAGATTATAAAAGCAGATTCTAATTGAAAATGCTACAATGTGCGATAATTAAGAAAAACATTTTACAAACTAAATATTTTCTTTTTCAATAGATACTTTATATCTCTGAAAATTTAATCGAAATAGCAAACACACATTATTAAACATAAAGATTCAACAATAATACCATAGTATAATAATTATGTCATGGAACGGACACAAGCAAAACATATTAATTTCGAAGAATCAAATTATTGTATTGTGAACTAAAATGTACTTTTATGACAACGTGTAATTTCCATAACAAGTATATATAATAAATTGTAAAATAATTATAAAGTAATATTGCAACAATATAGCTCAAAAGTTATAGCAATTTTAATAAAATAATAATTTATATGTATGGTATTATTTCTACTTTGATGTTAATAATTTTATTTTTCCCAAATGTGCTATTTTATAAAAGCCAAAAGAAAAATATAACGTTTGATAATTATATTTTAAATGAGAATATTTCAGTTACACGTACATCGTATTTTTTATAGTATATTTTCGAAATAATTTTTTCAAAGTAATTGAAGTAATTTGAAGTGGATATAAAATGTTAAAGTTGTTGAAACATGTGTTAAATTTTCGATTTTTTTAGTAAGTCGGTACAAATACATATTTTAAGTAATATGTTGGTATGTCAAAAATTAAACTTTGCTTTAGCTTGTCTCGTAAAGACAAAAAATAGTTTATCGCGTTTTACATCAATCAAAGCGCATTTATAATACGTAATAATAGAATATGCCACTGGCATGTAACATATAATATTTATACAGTGTCGAATTAGTATAATATTCCGTGTAATATTTTTGTATGCACAATGCATTAATAATCGCTCTATATAAACCGAAACGTTCTAGAAAATTTCCAAATTAGCGCACGCAGAAATTACGTCGATATCAGGGAGCAAGTTGATGGACGAAGGCTTCTTCAACTTTCTCTGTGAAGCACTGCACACTATGCATCGATAATATGCGCGGCGCAACCGACCAAATTTGAGCGTACGAACTTTCATCGTACAGATTCATCGTAGTTGAACCCTTCCTATTTGAAAGTTATGACATTTTGGTATTACGAGTTCGTCTTCGAATCAGGAGTCTGGCATTAAAAAATCATAGAGACATCTATATTTACATGCTTATACACACACACACACACACATCCTCTACATATGTGTGTGTATGCGCGCACGCGCGTGCATCAAATTCTTATGAAATTTTAAGATCTTTGTAAATTTCCAAGTACTGTGATCCACTATTAAAATAAGGAATTTGAGTAAAAAAAAAATAGTATTAAGTTAATTTTACAAAAATATTAAATTAGTTTCACAAAAATAATATATTCATGCATTAACTTATTTATGCCGTGATCCGATAAAGAATCAAAAGACGGAATAATACGCAATTACTGATTCCTACTGATAAATCCGATATAATTTAAATGATATAATTCACATATCGTATTACAGAAGGCCCGCGATAATGTTACAAAATTACTCTTCATGAATATATCGCTTTGCGTATTCAAGTTTGATCAAGTACTCGATTCGGTCGGTGTATGTACCTTCGCCGTTTGTCGCAGCGCATCGCGAAATCCAGGTATTTCTCGTTTCGAAGCGCATATTCATGCGGCCACATTCACTCGGTATAATCGACACGACATCCGCCACATTCGACAAGCGACGACCTCTTCTCGGTGACCTTTTCACGCCGCGTATCGATTCGTGGAACGATATTTCCTCGTTACCACCATACGTCGCGTCGGCGCGGCAAAGAGAGACCTATTTAAAAAGGCTGTGAAATTAGAGACAACGGATGTGCGAATGTGTGAATTAAGAATTAAATAGCGAGCCGCGAAACATTTATTTAATAACATGGTTTAATCTGAATTTAGAATCATCAGATTTGAATACGGTTTAAATTCCTACGCGAGGAAGAATTCCGAATAGACAAGTTTGAACTGACTTTCCGCTTCTCTCGTGATAATATCGGATCGCGCACCACCTCTTGATATGCATCAAAATAACGAAGAAACTTCTTAGGTCATTCGAAGAAGCAAGTGTATAGCAATCATCCGTCCATATACGTTTATTATAAAAATTATTACGCCCATATTCGTTTCTACTCTAACGAAATGGACCTAGAAGCGCGCGTTGAACTTAGAAATGTCTCGAAGGAGAGAAAATGACGCAGCTCGAATAGTTTCACAGACGCTATCTTGGTGTCATCTCCTCTGCGGTTGACACTTCGATCGAGCGATCCCAACAGTTCCCAAGGACAATAGCCGCTAATTTGATTAACTCGCGATTAATTGCATGTCCAGGTCTAAAGCGGCGGTCTCCAAGCACCCGCCCATATATATTCGCATTGACAGCGCCGGATACCCGATACTGTCCGTCAAGGCAAAAGGCATGATCGCTTTCCTCGGCAATGTCTCTGATAGCGAGGAGACACATAAGCTCCTTAAAGCAAGTTGCAATAGCGCGACGTAATCTACTGAAGGAAACCTCTTAGGTCGTAATATAAGGAAAGATCCTTTGATACGTTGCCCCCCCCCCCTCCCTCTGCCTCCTTCCCCTTTCGTTCTCTCCTCTCTTTCCCCTATTCCGATAGAGATGCCCACGGAGACCGCGAGCGAGCAAGCGAACAAACCCGTCTGTGAGCCGCATCTGGCAAATTTTCTAGGGAAACCTCTCGAAAAGGCGGCGCGCGGAAGAAATACGAGATGTATTTCCATATACCGAGTTAACGTAACATTCACGGTTTCGCGCATAAAGCGATTGGCCAAGTATATGTATATACGTTTATTCTGCCGCGCGTCCCATCGATTTTAGATTGTATTTTCGCGACGCGACGTTTAATCGAAAATACACACACACGTTACGTGTGCTTTTGATATTTCTGTAAATTGTCTGTATTATTATGATTATATATATATATATATATATATATATATATATATATATACCGTTAATCTATATTGATAGATGTATTATTTTTATTGCTCTATAATATAAGAGAAAATAAAAGCATTGCCGAAGAATACAGTCGTCGGGCTCGATAAACATAACGTCGTTGAATAATGCATTCTTTGTTACAGCGATGATATTTGCAAACGAATACTTGAAAATAGAATCAAAATCTTCGTAATAAAAGCGAGTAAAAACAAAGTATTCAAACGAAATATAAAATATGACTTTCCTTCTACTACTTTTGTTTCAAGATATCAGATTATACGAAAACAACCGCTTGCGCTAGAAGATACAAGCGAAAGTGTTTGCTTTACTTTCGTCTAATCCAATATTTTTTTCGAAATCTGTGTAGAGTAACGTAAATACACCTCTTAGAGTACCAAAAAAAAAAAAAAAAAAAATAAAAATAAAAAAGATAATGCTCAACCTCTAGCTCTTGAGGAAGCGTATCGTTAATCTCACGCAAATGTGTCTTTATGAAATATTATTCAGAAAGCTTGCAGTTATATACACTCGCACGCGACGCAAGGGCGTTGATTATTCTCCCGTGCGCGTGTAACACCTCTGTCCTTGAGTTCTCTTCGTAATTAAAGTCGAAACGTGAAAAAGAATATCCTGTGACATTGTGGTAATTCCATCCCGGCTACCACAAATATCGCTGATAATTAATAATTCAAATGAATAACTCCCCGTTCTCTTGCTTTTATGTGTCGCGGTAAATTTCGATTACGGTGATGAGAGACGCAGCACTGATTAGAATATTCAAAGCTGCTCGTTACAATTTGGCTTCTTTCATTAGCGAAGAAAGAACGTAATCCCCCGGTTATCAGGATTCTAGAATTAATTAGAACATTGTGTATTTATATCTTACCTAATTACAAAGGACAATTAGGAAACTGAGAAGAATATGTTTACGCAAACATAGTTATGTGACTGGTTTAAATAAATACGGAAGAGGCGTTTGTTACATAATTTCGCTTTGAAAAATCGCATCGGTGCGTCCTACAAAGGATACACTTTAATTAATGGTATTAAACCGTCTGCATTATCAGATTTATTTCAAGGTGGATCGATGAAAGATGTATACAGCCATGTTCTATTCATTTTTTTGCATCATTGTTAATTCTCTTTATACTGTAATGAGATAACAATTTCTTATCGTGGTGTTTATTTCATAAAATCTAAACTAAAACAATATGACGTGATAACGCGAGCTACAATATATTTATTGGTGGATTTGCATCTATTGGAATTATATAATCGCGGCTCATAGACGCAGCACTATTCGATACATGTATGATTTAGTGATAAAAGCAATTGTCCGTAAACGAAAAGTCTCGGGTTCGATTCCCGGCCTCAATAATTATCTACGTTTGATAAGCCTGGTTAAGGTATTGCTGAAAGTTTAGTCTCTCACCCACGATGATAAATAAGTATTAATAACATGTAACATCTATCTCCGTAGCGAGAAGAGTATCTAATGCAGATTTAGGATTGCCTAGTAGTAAAAGAGCAATCGCCTGGAAAACAAAAGGATTCGATTGACTCGTCCATTCGCGCCCGTTATTTTTTTCCCTCGTCTGTCTACAGGCTGGACGAAAAACCAAACAGTTGCTAATTGTTTCGCGAAGTGATATACATCTTTTTCATTTTTATTCCGCTTTTCTCTTACATTTTTATCAAATCTTCTTTTTATTAAATGAGAACAACGAGAACGTAATATATTTCGGATCAATCTCTCTCATTTATATTTTCTTGCTCTTATTGTGAAATTCCCATCTCTCGCGCAAAGAAACATACCTTTAGTCACTTTCCTCCTAAGGACTCTTGAAATAACGAAGGATATAAAAGTAAAAAAAAAAAAAAAAAAGGAAAATGTCGAAAAACGCGCGTTATAATTTCACGAAATACGCTTTTTAATTCCCCGCAGCTTCAACGATTATGTCAGGAAGCGCTAGTGTATTCGCGCATTATTTCTCATTTCCGCGAGATTTATATGACATCGCGCGTCGGTGAATATCCGCGCCCTCGTACTCGAAAATAGGTACATATTTCACGGTACATTTTGCTCTCTCATTTTCGGGGATTATCAAATTTTTGGCCCTTTTTATATTCTGCCGTATTTGCTTATTTTGCGCACGCAAGCGTATATCGCGCGGCGTTGATGCATTTGAATCTTTTTTTGAAAAAAAAAAATGATAGGATAAAACGTGTCGTTTCGATGATAATAATATACGAGTTGCTTACTTTGAAATTTAGTTATTGTTATTTGCAACAATGTATATTTTGTGGCCGTCATATTCTACTGCAAATACTGAATGGTACCCCCCCCCCCCCTCCCTCTCTCTTTTCTCTCTCATTGGAAGTTATCAAATTATTATATTATCACAGAACTTTGCTCTCCTATTAGCCAGGATCCATCGTTTCTTTTTCTTTTTGGCGTTTACATCTGAATTTTCCATCATCCTTCTGAACTCCCCGATGCACTTGGCGCGAAGTTTCCATTTACCTCTAGAGATTGTAAACAGTATAATAATGGCTGTTCTTATTACAAGCTAGTACAATGGGAGTTTCGGGAAAACTTTGCAGATTTGCCATTCCTCAGCATTCTAATTAGTAATGCTAACGAAACTTCGCGGAATAATGAACGCCGAAGCAGTATTGAATTAAGTGCCGTCGCATGCATTAACGTGTGTCATTGCCACTGTTCAGATTTTGCCAAACTGTCAGCGAGCGACGAAGGGATCGTTCTCGTGTTTGCCTTACTTAAATTAACACGGAATTAACAAAACAGTAACCCGGTGAAACTGAGAAGACACGCGAGAGTGTATCATTCACGTCACTAACATAGTGATGTAACGTTACAAATGATTCATACGTTTCATTGAATCCAAAGCAATATTATCGAGCAAAAAAGTAACGATAGAAAATGTCAGAATTGTTATTGTAATTAACTTGTAAAAATGTCACCGAAATGATAAATATACTCAATCTTCTCATACTTTTCTTGTTACGACAAATATCACAAAATTGCTTCTGTATCTTATAAGATTTTCAGCAAATATTTTAGCGAATATTATTCGCGTTACAAGTAAACACAATAGCGTAAAAAATACGATATATACGTGGTTGAAAGCTCTCTATGTCTAACAGTCCATTTACCTCAGGTCTGCCGAGTTCTTGTCATCGTCGAGTATTTTCCCTCCACCTAAGTTTGTGTGTACGGGCACGTTTTTACGCTTAAACTTCAATGGATGTGTCGATCTATTAGGTCAACACGGTATTAGGCTTCTCCCGATATCGTTGAGTCGCTCTTCATCCGTCTCTTTCTCGACGAATGAAGAGGAATCTCGTAGATATACGCGCGCGATATAGAATCAATGTTACGGAACGTAAGAATTAAAAAAACGATGCGCTGGCGGCTGTGAGATTTCCTTCCGCTCTTGTCGACGAGAGATACGGTAACTAATAAATATAACACATGTAACAACAAATTATTTTGTATCCGGAACGAAACCGGAAATTCTGCGAACAAATAGCATTTGGAGGGAGGCTTCGCTCGAGCCAATAAACCGTATTTTCGCGGTCTGCTCGTCCGCTCGAACCAGATTATCGATACTTCGATTATTCCACTTACTGCCTTAACGATGTTATTGTTTGTTCAATCAACGATATTATCTGGACAATCGTGCGACTAACCACATCGGAGCCTGCACTGTACCCCCCTTTGCAGTTCCCTTTTTTTTTTATCCTCTTATCATAAAGGATGCGAAAATAATATAGATTATTGTGCTGCGTGTGTGTACATGTAAATTAATAGTTTACATGAGCGATAGCAGAAGCGCACGTTTTTAATTGAATTTTGCATCACACAAAAGTGCAATTGAAAATCGACGTAACGCGCGAATATCGGAAATATGTACGTTTCGCGAAACCGTAAATGCTATTCGCTAATTTTCTATGTGCTCGAGACTCACTATCATCTATTACTACAGCGATAACGTAAACTCTCGAAGAAAGGTTGTTCAATATTCTGTTGAAACACATGGTTCAGTAAAGCAACGTAAAAGACAGATATAAATATATATATATATAATTTTATTGCATTATATCGATAATGCTATGCTTTCAATGAACTTCTCCAATAGAGGACACCCACATGTATAATAAATCTGTCGAACGGAGGAAGTAACCGGTAATATCGAGGAACGTCGATATCCGGAAATATGTATGACTTTACTATTTAAATTTACTCTGTTAACTAATCACAGCCGCGCGTGCGGGAATTTTATACGCGCTCGTCTCATTCATATTGATAAAAAAAAAAAAAAAAAAAAAGATGTTCAAGTACAGAGACAGATTCGTTGTGTCAGCTATAAATCACACGCCGACTTAACTACTTTGCAACCTCGGCAGTGCCGAGGCAATGTTATCGGGAAAAGTTTCGACTTACACCGGCCGGACTCTTATTAAAATAAGCACATCGAGCACGTTACGCTACATCTCCATTATGCTGCCTCGAAAAATAGTCCATATGAGCGTGGCGTGTCTGAAGTACGTAACTACATCTCGGCTCATAATCTCTCTCTCTCTCTCACTCTCTCTCATTTCTGGTCTTGCATAATCTCTTTTTGGTAATATGCCAATGTGTGTATATGGTTCAATCACTCGGCGAGAGAGACTTCGGTGTCTAGATCGCGTGCCAATTCCCATTAAATTTCCGTTACAATTTTAAAGATTTAATGAAGCGTTATCGATTCTTATTCCGCGGGGACAGAGTGAAGATAATAACATTTCTACAAATCTTACGGTATAATTTTAGGAAAATACTAACGTGGTGCCATCATTGCGTGATCCACATCTCCTCAAGGATATTTATGAAAACTTTATTCCTATCTCGCGTCTCGCCTGCGAGGCATTCGCTTCTCACAGTTTTGTATCAGAACAAACTGAGACGTGAAAACGTGCGCGACATTTTTACGGACGTATAAGGACGTAGAGTGTGCAGAGTAACAGTTTCATCGAAGCGCTGCACGTACTTCATGAGACGCTTGCAACAAATAATTGTTTCCCAGCCAAGGCGTGCTGGCATTTTCTAATTTCGAAAGCCCATCATCCGGTCGAAATCACTCCGGTCACACAAGTGTGTTCGGACGTGTGCTTCTCCGAGAGAACGAAGGGTGAACGGTTCGACGAAGGGGAGGAGGTGTAGACGGATCGCGCGAGTCGCCTCTATTCATCAATTATTGATACGCTTTTATGGTTACAATCGATACAATCCCTTTTAATAATCCTCCGAACGATTCGAACGATTTGTGAGGCACTGTAAATATTTTCGCAACGATTTCCATTCTATAATACATTCGCGCTCGATACAAAGCGGCGGCGGCGGCGGCGGCGGCTTTCGCAGCCGCGTGTTGTGTACTTTTCGGCTATTAATCGATTGATTGACGCGGGGACGAATCAATTCTCATTGGGCGCAACGTCGATTGGCCTTCGTATCGTCGTGAATTGCGGGGTTCAACTCTCGCAGCGCGCAGGCCGTGGAAAAGAATTACATTGTTCGTTCGCGCCGTATTCCCATTCTGCGGTAAAATCAATACAAAGTAAAATTAAACGTGTCCGCCGTACCGTGAAAATTTAATAAACCAGTCTGACGAGTCAGACTCCTCTATGAGTGCGCGGCGGAGAGGTAGCTGCGCGCCAGAAAGAAAGCTTTTCCCGCGACGCAAAGCCGCACACATACATAGACAGACGGTCCATGATTTCCGTCGGCCGCCGGCTATCGAGCGATTTGCATTTCGATAAATGGCTGACTACAAGCGACACTCGCCATTACGGTGTGTCTCTTCCTCCATCGATCATTTTCACGTTTCCCCTATCTCTACCGATTGATCTTTTAATTTGCGATACGTAAAAAAGTGCTATATGATCCAAAATATTTTTTGAGACTAATTGTAAGTAAATAAAAAAAAAAAAAAAAAAAGACGATTCTATTTTTTTAAATTTATTATTAAAGATATTTATTTATTAAAATTATAAGTTTTATTATTTCTTCTGAAAGGATGAGAAAGAGAGAAACTTGGAATAGCTAATTAATTATATCTGGGAAAGGTATGTGCATTAGATCTATGAGAAGAGATTAGCGTAGAAGCAGATAGGTGGACGATCTTATCTGAATCTTTTCCGGCTGCAACGATGGCATAGAAAAATATTGACGCGCACTCTCTGGATGCCATTTTCCAGCGAGGGGCACGATGAAGCGTGGGGATGGTGATGATAAGGTCGGCAATGCCAGCGGGAAACATGGTTTGGACTGTAGCAGCTCGGGCAGCTTTTATTGATCTTTCGAAGTCAAGAGAACCGGCTAATCCGGCTGGCTGGCCGGCGCGCTGTCCTTCCAATTAAAAGATAGGATCCAGGTAATAAAGAGAGGAGTGCGCGCGGACCAGAAGTAGCGCCGATCGATTAATTGGCAGCTCCCCGATCGCGCGATTGTTGTCCAGAGAATGCCGATCTATTTCGATTCCTTCTCATCTCGGAAACACGTCGTCGGGTACATATCATCATCATTGTCAACACTCGCGATAGATTCTTTTCTTTTGTTTCTCTTTTCCTTTCTCTTTGTATCTCTCTTCCCTTCTTTTTTTTCATCGCGCTCTCATTCGCATTCAAATTTATTCGAACGCATAATACACGCGCGTTATGCTCGAAATGCATTCGTGTGAAGAAGAGTTCGCGGCGATTCACCGAGTATGACATTCGCTCTACTTCATTTTTTGTTGCTACCTATTCTTTTTTTTTTTTTTTTTTTTTTTCCTTTTTTTTCTCGCCATTATTCGACGCATTGCGGGTGCGCATATTTTTTGTCGAGAGGCAGTCCGACGCAAATTGCAATTGTACTCTCGTGGTGATGTTTCGCGGTGATGATGGTAGGAGCTAGTTTTCAAATTTTTGCACAAGTACGTATTCGCGCGCGCGTTGTAAACTGTCAAGGATGGAACTCTTGTAATTGACATGTTTTATTATTAAATCGATCAAAATTAGTTGATGCAACTTTCGCGTTCGACGTTGAAAAGTTTCTACAAATTCCGCTATTCCTTTCGCGCATTGTCTATTTCAATCTATTTTCGTTCTCGAAATGTTAAATATTTGTAGATATTGATCTTAACGTTTCTTTCATTCCGGTTTCTCTCTTTCATGGTTTTAAATTTTAAGTTGCGCTCATAGTTTTATAGCTTCTTCTATTTTTAAATATTCTTCAAAACAAAAATTTAAATTACATTAAAGTATATATATCTATTGCTTTATGTAAATTTGAATGTGTACTAAAACTGTACATGATGCTTATAAATATACACAGTATACAGTTACATATTTATCAGCAAAGTTAAATATGTCTTACCTTTTCCCGAGTGACGAATATAGGTACAAAATTTCCGTTTCGATTTTGCGCTTTTTGCTCCTATTCAAAATATAGCAGCCAAGTTCGATACAGACATGTCGCCGAAGGCGGCAACTTTTTTAAGGAAATATACATCGCGTGATACTTCTGTTAGAGATCGTCCATATTTCCTATTCGATCCTAAACCCGTATCAATTGCAAATTCCCCCAGCAAACGCTCTGTCTCCAAGTGCGATAACGATATCGTGACGATCGCGCGGCACTAATTAGTCGGATTCGGCGATCAAGCCAAAGCGCGTATTAGCCATTTATCGGGTACAGAGGCACTTGGTGCGGAACTCGGCATTTACTTGCCGAGCACGCCGTGTACGCGTCAGTATGGGCATCGCGCGCGTATCGCATATTCATTCCACTGGTGGTAACTATCAGATTTCGGCTATGCGTCACTAGCCGAAGGAGATTCTCGTACCGGGAATAGTTGACCGAAGTGTGCCGTCCGTATGCCGGGGATCTCGCGATGCAAACTATGAGGATTGCGTGGACTGTAGCAGACGCGCGCGCAACGCCCGGATACTATCCTGCTGCGATGCTTTTAGGCAAATTCGGATCCCCCCCCCCCTCCCCCGCTAGATAGATTGTGCGATACGGTAACGGCTGTGTAAAACCAAGTCCAATGCGCAACACGTGCCGCATTTATCGCATACAATTTCTCCACGGGTATTTCAATTTTCCGCTTATAACATTCCGCTATGCAATATTCATATGGCACTTTATAAATCATATGCAACAATAAAATGGTTATAGCTATGGCGAAAATAAAACAAAATTAAAATAATTTTTTTTTTTTTTTTTTTTGTTGACTATAAATTTAAAGCTAAATAACTTTCATCTGAAAGATTTTCGACACGACATGCAACTTACATTTTATTATAAGAAGCAAACGCATTTTACTCTCTTTAATTGAATCAGGGAAAATGTCACTGATTGAAGCAGTGACAAGATTTCACCTGATTTTCGGTGAAAATATAATATTCACACTTTGCTTCGTCTTATGTTTCATTGATTATGGCAGTAAAATTTCGTATAACTAGTATTCAAATTCAAAATTATATGCATATTACACTACTTTACTCTTGAGATGTGATAAGTCCATAAAAAATAAATAAGAACACTCTTAGTTTAACTCAGATATTTCTTTAACAAAATATATTGATATGAATTCATCTCATATATAATGTTTTGAGATGCATTTTAATATATCACGGATTGAAACAGTCACTACCACTACTTGATTCTTTCAGTGAGATTTCACAGTTTGCAGTGCTATACTTATAACTGAAATCACTGCTTATCAATGATAATACACTGATTCCAATTCCACTTTAACAGAGTAATTAATTAATTTTGAAAGGATATTTTAACTGAGAGTAGAGAAATGAAAAATTATATATTTAAATACTTGTGCCTAATGGTATTTAATTTTAATGTTTAAAAAGTAGACCCGAAAATTGTGTGTGTGTGTGTGTGTGTGTGTGTGTGTGTGTGTGTGTGTTGAAGTAGCTCCAAATACGTGATTGTAACGTATTGTTTTTAGATATATTTTTCGACCAAGTTTACCTCACCAGTAATTTCTCCCAATTTGTTTCGCGTCTACCGGAAACGAACCAATGGGCGATATTCGGTTTCCAGGCATAGATTACGTCGTACGTGTTGACGACGAGTAAAGAGCGAAAATGGGAAGTTCTTCGATCGCGCCGAACCTGTACGGCTTGTGATGGTCCATTATCGCATCATTTGGAGACGATATCCTTAAATTACGCGAGGAGCGAATATAGTTTTCTTTGAAACGTGGTAGAGTATACCGCGATTTCTTGTATTATTTATGGACTTTGTCGGATAACAAATCTTTTATTTCATCTGTCCCTCCGATTATCTGCATTATATAAATGCTGCTTTCACAAGTGGAATGCTGCTTTCAAGAGACGACACGATTTACAGGCGTGTGAATATGCGATTACTTATAACGTATAAGTTGACACTGACGTAATTTGACACTGACGTTCGTTAAGTCGTTTCTGTATGACAATGGAATTTTGAAAATTTGGTTAAAGACGAATAATGCTAGTAATGGAGGTAATTATAACTCCTATAACTCTACATCCAATGAAGAAATATAGTGAATCTAAATTTAGAGATTGTCTACGATCGAAAATTGCCAAGGAAAGAATTAATTAAAAGGGACGAAGAGAAAAAAGAAAGAGAGAGAGAGAGAGAGAGAAAGAACTATGAGAATCTGGTAGGATACATTCTGAAGAAAAAAAACTCATATTGTCAAATGAATGATGTATAATCTCATATAAGGGGGGTTATAAAAATCTATTTATTAAAAGTTAATTATTGAAGTAAAAGTAACAATACACAAGTAAATTACCGGATTTATCAACTTACCCTTGCATGATTATGAAAGCGATTACTGAAATAGCAATTCAATTTCCCCGCACGCGACTGCGACATATTAAAAGTTTGAATTTTACACTTAATAAGAATTTAATTCCGCATCTGCAATTCGTTTTCGTACATTTTTAAAGAAGTCCATCGCTCGAGTGGAATTTGCATTTCACCAAAGACTGCGTTCGCGAATATTGGCATGACCTCGGCGACTCTCGAGTAGTTGACTCCTTTACCATCGAAACTTGGCTCGATTCTTCCGACCTTTTCCATTGTCTTGTATTTCTTCTCACTATTGCTCCTCTCTCGTTCTCGCTCTCGCTCTCGCTCTCGCTCTCATCTCTTTTCTCTGCCTCGGCGATAAATCTCGCATTAAATATTTACGTTTTGCTTGTACATGCGAAATCTGTGGTGTGGTGATATTTTAACAATCTCAATTTCTACGAGGTGTCCCGCTGCGGATACTCCTTGCTGCAATTTATTAGATAAAATTTCCATATCTGTGAAAGCTTTAAGCTATTTTTCGTGCAAAAATATTTTTCTGAATTTCCATAAAATTAACTTCAGGCTGCGCTCGCATTTAATTAACTGTCCTTACTTTGCAATTGGCAAATGGGTTATATTTTGAAATCTTTTCATTTCTTTACACCATTCACGCTTACATTATTTGAACATGATTTAACTTTCAGAATTTCGTATCGTGTTTCGTGGAGCTCTATCAATATTCCCGTAATAAAAACATCAATCTTTCGCAGTTGTTTCGAATGAAGAATTTAAAAAAAAAAAAAAAAAGAACAAAACAGTTTTCGAAGTGCGAAAATAATTTTTCAGATAACGTTCG
Organism: Lasius fuliginosus; assembly: GCA_949152495.1. Classification (NCBI taxonomy): domain Eukaryota; kingdom Metazoa; phylum Arthropoda; class Insecta; order Hymenoptera; family Formicidae; genus Lasius; species Lasius fuliginosus. The sequence continues at coordinate 15,352,231 of OX424449.1, read as the reverse complement.
GCAAATTTGCAATGACGTCTTTCATCTTTAATGATTTCTTCATCGTTGAATCATCTCTTAATTAGTTTCCAATATCGTTTTTCTAATTAACGCGTAACTATCTTATTCGGGATCGCATAGCCAAATAGGGTACCTTTCGATGCCTCCCGAAATTCGTTTCCTGAACGCTCGACAGGTCGTTAATTGGGACTCCGAATCACTAACACAATCGCACCTATCGCTGTGTGTGCGCGCATTATATATATACATATATCTTGCATAAATAATTATTACGGTCAGTTTAATTACGCGCACTTACGAGCGTCAATATTTAGGTTCGCCCTTTTGTCAAAGCACAATCGTGCTAATAAAAATACGTGCCAATTTCATCGGTACTGAAAATATTGATCAATCATGTTGTCGCGACGAATTAGTTGTCGCCATATTTACGACGATACGGAACAACATTATTCTATGAGTAATGCAGTCAAATGCTGCGAGACGAGCGTAATGAAAATTAATAAGTCAATCCCGTTGTAGGAAACGTCGTTCGCGGCGCTTGTTTTTCCCTTTTCAGCCGAAAAAATTTGCTCAAAGATTTGTGCGGCTGTTCAAACAGAGATGGCTTTTGCGCGTGATTTGTACGTGTGTCGCTGCAACGCGATGGCCTTTTTCGCATTAATCATCGGCTGATCCAAGACGGGTGAGATCGGTGAGCGGCCTACATCGAGGAGGGGCGAAGAGGGAGGGGGAGGGATATCCGAGTCCTTCTACAAATGTGGATGGATTACGGTAACCACGGGGGTACACTTTCGTGCGATGGAGACTCGGCGGTGGATACGCGGTGGGCATTTAATTACACGGATCGAATGGATCGTCGTCGCGGTTGCTGCCTGCTCCGCGTTTCGAATGACTGCATCCATCACCGGCCGATATCACGCGACGTGCTCGTTCTCGCCATTTCCAGCCTCTCTCTTTCTCTCTCTCTCTCTCGTCTTTGTTCTTCCTCTCGTTCTCTTCGAAAGCTGTAAAGGCATTGCGTGCGCGGACGTGCTGAAAATTTTGCGCAAAGTAACGATGCGATGCGGGCATGTTTCGAGAGAACATGAACGAGAGGCGAAGCACAACGCGAACTTATCTCAAAGTCGACGAGAACCCGCTTCTCCAAGTTCTTCGTTCGTTCGTGTCGTAAGCTAACTTTGGTATTAAACGTTATTAGCCGGGATCCAACGGGTCTTACTGCATCCGGAAGAGACGAGTATCGGAAAGACGCGATCCGATGCAGCCACTTGGCGTCGCCTGTATCACTTACCGAAAACCTGTCGTTGTTTCAAGGCGGAAGAATCCTTTAATGAGATCCCGGAAAGTCGTTTAATCTGCGTTCCTCGTTGTCTCGCGCATTTACCGTTTTAACAAAAGCAAAAAACCATATTCACGGTATTAAAGAGCCAGATTGCACAAATTCATGCCCGGCAGAGAGAAGAGATGGAGATAAGAGAGAGGGAGAAAGGGATGACCGGAGCCTCGAACGAACGACTGTCTCTCGCGTCGACTGACACTGACGCCATACAGGCGACATTCTCGGGATTTTCATTCCCTCTGGACGAAGGGGATCGCGGGGGAGGGAACGAAAAGAGAGAGGGAGAGAGAAACAGAACGAAAGAGAGAACGACGGAATGCGAAGGCCGCGTCGTGTTTTCGCCGGGGCATGTCGCAATTTTCCCTTTCGGAAAAGGACGAGCGAGGGACGACTGTTGCAACGTCACGTCCCTCGCGCTCTAACGCCAGAAATATATCCCTCGAAGTAGAAACACGCCTGTGCGCTAAGCATCGCCGATGGGTTTACTCGGGTTGCTCAGGATGCGACCAAATGAATCCACGCTTACTTTCACGAAAGTGCCTCCTCTAATAAGGAAGATGTATGAATATTCGCAAAATACGAGTCAAATCTGAGTTTTCTTCGTGATTTTCTTGGTGATTAGACATGAGCTCCGTTATTCGATCGAATAACTTTAAATTTGATGAGTTTACATTGGCTTGCATGCAGATAATACACACACCACAATATTACATAATCATAATATATAAATGAATTGTATGGCTGTTTATATATCGGAGTAATTAATGCAATATTACTTTAATTATTTTAATATTTATACTTTAGTTTACTTCTCCATTAGCTTGAGAACTTATCGCCAGCAGTTTTCTTAAAATCAGAATTTCTAGTCTATCAGAAATTCTCGAGGAAAATGGCAAAATTCCATCGATTATATTGGAATTCTAACAATGGATGTTAACTGTGCAAAATGTGGAATATTATAATTTTCAGAAATGTTTCACGATTCGTCTTAATCTCGTGGTGTAATAGTCAGGAAATAACTCACACATATATATTAATCTCTCCTTTGTTTAATCTTGTATTATCTTATTTTTTTGGTATTAATATATACAATTTTGCATGTGATCATTTTCGAACAAATATATATCGAACGTACATATACAATGTATACGGAAAACAATTTTGCACAGATAAAAATTTTCCGACAATGCCAGAAATTAACTGAAGTCAAATTTGATTCGATTCAAACACATTTAGACAAACATAGAACACTCGAAAATATCGGATTATTTGCGCATCCCAATCTAAGAATAACACTTCGAATCAATAACATTTGAGATATGAAAAGAATACAGAATTCTAATATAATTATAACGGTCACGGAATATATTTTTCACGAATTGATTTAAATATTTTATGAAAACGCTTCTGTGCAAGACGTCAATTTATAATAGTTTTGTCAGCTTAGATATTATCGCACGAGTAAACACGAATGGCGGATTATAACGTAAGCGCGAAACTTCTCAGTTTATAATCTTACTGTTGCAGTCTCTATGTAAGGTAATATTCTCGTAGCGGATACGGAAACTCGGGCGTGCTTCTCGCGCAAGTGCTTCCGAAGCAAATTGTCTTCAAACTCAATGTCATTTCGTATTTCTTTTTTTTTTATTTTTATTTAAACTTGGAATTGAACGTTATGAAACCAAAGCATGCAGTATGAAATCAAAATTGGATGTTTTCGTGTCACTTTAGGGATTTATGTATACTTAATTTAAATTAGCATCCAGATATGGAGACAAAAAATTTTTGTTAGAGAAAAATCTCTTCTGTCGAAATAAAACAACACGATTTACGTTGACACAGTTTCAAGTTACAGAATTAACTGTCAAAGTTCATTGATATATAGTTAATCGATAGAATTTAATAATGCTGTTTTTAGAATTTAATTACGTTATTGCGAAGAAGAAAGAGATTTTCTTGCGATAAAGAACGTTCCCTCGAAGCAACATCCGTCGGGGTTTCGCTATGGCTTTAAGTTGACCGTACTCGTATGTTATAAAATTAATGTGCATACGGTTCGCGGGCAAGAGCGCGCGAAATTTTGCACCTTTGCCCTTTTTCCCCGACGTATATCACTCTGATTTAATCATACCGTCTGAATCGCCTTTGAAATCACGGTACGAAAATATAATTCCCTTTTTCACTCGCGGAGGGTCCATAGGTGCTACATGCAGCTTCGCAATTACCCTAGTACTTTATTCCGTAATTATGTATACTTTGCGCCGGTAGTTTTTAATCTCTTTAGCTCGAGATACAGTTCGCAATTTTTGTAATGTACGTGTTAAACCTGTTTATCACTCCGCGGTATAATTAACATCAACAGGTGAAATGGTTGTACGAAATTCTTTGATTCGTCAAAATTAGATAATAATTCTAGATTGAATGTAAGAGCAAAAAAAATATATATATATATATATATATATATATATATAATAATTCATTTCAATGCGCTTGTTACAATCGAGAATAATAAAGGGACATTCGAGAGGAAATAAAGCAACATTTTGTATGTTTAAAGAGGCAATAGATTCTTAAGTGCCATATAAAGCATATATTTCGCGGCATAATATTGAAAATTTTTCGTAGAGATTTGAATATAAGTCTCTCCTTTTCATTTTTATTGCGAATATATAGAATACACAAGTACACACTCTCCCCATATATGTATGTGTAACATTTCTGAATGAAAGGGACCCTTTGATATCGCAAACCGTTGCAGAAATATGTCACCGTTACACTTTTCACGAGATCGAATGCATAAGTCATTCTCTTTGATGTAGCTGGTAAAAATAGCAGTTTCGAACTTAGCGACTGGCTGAACATGTCGACGACGTGTCGGCGCTATTTTCCTCGCAGCTGCGTGCGCGCTCACATACGATCGGATATTTATTATCTCTCGCGCGAACCCGATGACGCGACCGCAACGTAAATGGGCTCTGCGAAGAGCTCTGCGCGCGAAGGGAGTAAGAAATTTCACGGAACGGGTGTCAGAGGGACATGAAAAAGGAGCAAATGTCGTCGCTTATACCTGGGCGCAAGTGTCTACCGTGTTTGTACGAGGTACCGTGGAACCTGATATTTCTCGCGATAAAGTAAACTCGAGAAAAGGGAAGCGCAGGAAGAGGATCGAACCGTAGAAGCGTGTATACGCAGTGTGGTATATTTTATAAGAAGAAAAGAAGTAACGTTCTCTCGCGCGCGTGTACACTGTAGAGACGCAATGCTCTTGAACCGTGAAGATCCGCTCACGACGGGTGTCGTCAACGGGAAACGATTTATTCTCTCCCTTTATTGTCTGCACCTTGTCTCCTTCCGTTACTTTTTGTGAAAATGGTATAAATTGAGCGTCAAGATTCGGATTTCTGCATGCGCGTAAATACGATCGCTTCATCTCTTCATGATTTTTATTTGTTATTGGTTAGAACAAATCAAATTTTGAAAGTAACGCGTTACTTGTGTGTGTAACGTCATTATCATTATAGTCACTTTAGATATTCTTATCAAATATATCGATATTGAGTTTGATAATTCCATTTAGGAAGAAGTTGATAATCTGGAAAGCTCGAAGACGATGTTCTTGAAAAGAATAATTTTTCCATTATTATATTTCCTTTAAACTGAGTGATTTTTATTCTTGTCACTTCTTTACGGAGATATTTAGTTTAGTTTTAGATGACCCCCATCCTCTCTCTCTCTCTCTCTCTCTCTCTCTCTCTCTCTCTCTCTATATATATATATATATATATATATATATATATATAAAGTATTATATACTTAAAAAATTATATAGTTATTTTTTAAGTACAACTTTATTTTTATAAAGTAACCTTCCTCATCTTGGTATATAAACTACTTCGATGTAAACTTCGATAAAACGTTCCAATTGATCTCGTTGCCTATACCACTTACTTTTACGGGTACATTTGTTTATTCGCGAGAAATTGTGACTCGCGTTTTTAAAGAGAGTGTAATCTTCCTCTTCTGACGTGGGCGATATTATTTTTCTTTTAAATTTAACGTGAAATGCGTAAGAACACGTTACACCTGGTCTACTAAGAAATATGGATAAAACACGTCGTTTTCTGTGCATCGTTGTTTGTGATATGCGAGACGTGAGCATTTATTCATGCGCGCGGAAATTTCTTCGAAAAGAAAAGGAGGAAAAACTCTGCATTCTCTCTCACTCTCTCGCAAAAGGCAGCAGTTTCTGGCTCTGACGACGCCAATATCGTACGGTATGCATTTTAAACACAACGGAGATATTCGATGCTCTCTCTCTCTCTCTCTCTCTCTCTCTCTCTCTCTCTCTCTCTCTCTCTCTCTCTCTCTCTCTCTCTCTCCCTCCCTCCCTACGAGAGGCTCAACGTTGCGCTCAACGGCACGGAGATTTCATTTACAGCACAAAAGCAAAACATTAAGAGGGAAACGGAATACGAATATAGCGCAAAGGGGTTGAACGCTAAGGAAAAGTCGGTTCTGAGAAAAGAAATGCGCGCTGTAACTGGTTGCGACTAGGACTGCCACCTCCGTTCGTCCGGAGATCGGCCTTTAAAAAAAAACCATATTGCACTAACTTTTTCTCTTTTTAATACTTGCTATACTTATTAATATTTTGATATATTTTTATTTGCCACCCATTTAGCCCTCAATTTTCGGGGCGAAAGGAGAAAAATTGTAAAAAAAAATATATATATATATATATATATATATATTTCTGCGGTTTTATTCCGAAGATCTTCTTTTTCGATCGGAGAACCGGAGATTTTTCTCTTTCGCCCGGAGACTGCGGGGCAAAACCGGATTGGTGGCAACTCTGCTTGCGATTGTGTGGGCCTGTGAGGCTTTACGCGAAGCATCGCCAGAGACTTCGTTAGACATCATTGCGTCAGTATCGCAAGCGCGCGGTTCTCGCCATGCGTACTTTGAAACAGCAGAAATTGTAAAAGCGTATCTGACGCGTTGTACGTACACGTGCTCGTTGAACCAGACAAAACATATGCGCGGTTTACGTTACGTCGAGCACCTCGCGAATACTCGCGGATACTCCGCGCAAATATGCACTGGTATATCCCGCGGAAAATATTTACGGCAAATACCGGATGTATCTCTTGCTGGAATGAATATTTCGAGTTTGTAACGGTCGCGCCCGGGAATAATAAATATTCCAATATCTTTACAGATTTAGACCGATTTTTTTTTATTTATCAAACAATTTTGAAAATGCATTTACGCAAGTTATTTTGAGCATGAAAAAAATGCGTTGAATGTTATTCAGCATTTAGGGTTGTCGTCACGTAGAAGGGATTAAGAATACATGAAATAAAGATAACGAAGGAACAAATGGAAGACAATTAATTTAGGCGGTAAACTCGCGTAACCACATTGTTCTTTAGTTAGTTAAAATAATTTCTACTTTAGTTAGTTAAAATAATTTCAGTAAACTAAAAAAGAGAGTCCCGATAGCGTCTCAAGGATGTGGATTATCTATGTTGTGCGAGAAATGCTGCCATGTTTTTTTCCCCGAATTGGATAACATTTTGAAGAACAATTAATTCTATTTAAAAAAAAAAAGAATTTTCTATAAAAAATTCGAGATAACTGAATAATGGATAATTTATATTTATGTTGTATTATATTAAATTTCTTTTAAGTATTGTGTGTGGAAAGTAAGCGATATCAAAAACTCGGAGTTATATAATGAATTTTCTCTAGAATAAGTAAAAAAATCGATATCAATATAACTCTTCTTTGATAGTTCTTTTCTCAAGTTTTTTAGCTTCATCGCCAAACGCCGTTAGTGCAATAACGATCGATGTACCATAAAATAATATCTTAACTCTTTTCCACTCTTTTCTCTCTCTCTCTCTCTCTCTCAGCCGTTCAACTGCCAACCCCCAAATTCCAACTCCCAACTTTCAACTCTCAGCTATAAATCTCCAAATCTCCATCCTCCCTCTCGATCCATAACCATCAACCCTGAGCTCTCAACCTTCAATCCTCAAGTCTCAACTCTCAGCTTCACACACACACACACAGTCTTTAGCCCTCAACCCTTAACCCTTAACCTTCAACCCTCAATTCTTAATGCTCGGCTCTCAATCTTCGATTCTCACTTCCCATCTCATAATTTATACCCTCAATTTTCAATTCGTACCTATTAATTTATGACTAATGCGTGAAAAGAACAAGAAACGGTAGAAAACGTGTATTAATCAATAAATTGATACAAAACAGAATTTTATTACATTAAAACGCGATATACAAAGTATTTTCGTTTCAGCCTTCTATTTTACGAATCCATAGCGTGCACTTGTAAAGCTGTTGATCTATATCTTCGTGAATTTATGAGTTTATAAAGCTATGAATCTATAGATTTATGATACGAGTAAAATAGATGAAAGCCGGATGGAACCGAAGAAAAAGATTATTTCGAGTATGTCCTCCCTTATGGAGAAAATAAAAAATATATATCAATATATTTATATCAATGTAATGATATTGTAGATATTTTTTATCGTGATATTTTTAACAAAGTCGAAGTCATCTTTAAAACTTTTAGATGCATTAGAAATCTATTATTTCTATACCCATTTCTAACGTATCTTTAATAAATTTCACTAGACGAGGTCAACACGTCGATACACTCGAAAGCATTGTTCACAGTTTGTTGCTTTATCGATTTTTGTTCTATATTTTTCGAGGCAAAACCTTGATGTTTAAATCGCGTCGTACGAAACTGCGCCGCAGTCTTTCTGCAAATCCTCTATGAAACATTCTCCGGGTGAAAGGCTTGCTAGGATAAGTTAAGTATTACGAAAGTGCCATCTCCATTTCTGCCTCTTGACCAAGCTAGGCTTTGCCCTTTTTAGTTTTTCTCGTTCGTTCCTTGCTTCGATGTAAGTTCAAGCGGTGTACACTACTTTTAACCTGGATTCGCGTACGCATAAAAAAAAAATATCTGCATCAGTGAGTTACCGCGCGTTTGACACTGTCAACGTTGTTAATTTTTTCTGCCGTGCGAGTTTTTCTAGCGAAACTGGAAATCTCGCTAATAGGTCCCCTCGTAAAAATCCGTTTTCGCTCGAGATAATCGCGACTTTTTATTCGGCAATTCGTGCAATTTAGCAGAGGTTCAAGCGACGGATATAAGCCTCCTCTTTTTTTTTGTGTGTTTGTCGTGCGGTTGCTAGCGATAGCGGTAAGACGCGTTTTCGCGACGCTGCTGGAAAAAGTTGCAACTGAATTTGATCGATTTTCGATTGAGGTCGGGTCCGCCTGCCGCGCGCGCGACAGCAAATTAGGTCGTATGATATACGCGATGGATTCGCTGGCTCTCGATCCGACAGAGATAGCAGACATCGGTACGAGAAGAACTTGACGCGTGAGTAGAACGACACGAGGATTCTTCCGGGATGCTTTCTTATGCGGCAAAGTACGGTTCTCCAACTGAGAACGCGATTCGAGTTACCTGTTCTCTGAAAAATGGACACGTCAAGAGTTTCCTCCTACTTTTAATACACTTTTGAAATAATAAAGTCGAGCAATACTCCCTGACTCTCTCTCTAAAACGGACTCCTGAATCTCTCGCCAAAAACTAGAATACGTTATTGATTAACCTCGTCATTTTACGTTGTCGGTGTGTTTGCCGCGTTACACAAGCTCTATTTAAATATCCTCTCCAAGTTGAGCTCATGCATCGCTAATGTTCTTAAGTACCATGCTATTTGCCACGTAGGATGAGTTTCAAGAAAAAGCCGCGAGTATATGAGATTCTGCGGGCCCCAAAAGTGTAGGAAAAGGTAATTCTGTGTACCGACGATTTTTCATCCTGTCTTTCCTCGGCTTTCTCATGTTTCGCGGATGATATAAGAGTGATTCCCCCCCTGATACTCAATAAATTATGCAAATTGCAAAAATCTTCGTTGCTACCTTTGCACTTCCCTCATATATAACGTACATGTACATATAAACGTACATGTATATACACTGCGTTTCCGCGGAAATGTACTTTCCGGAGAAGAAAAAAAAAGATGTAATATCCTATTCAACCTCGAGTTTACGCCGCGAGTGTATTCCGACGTTACACTCGATGGCGGTTACGTGTCGCTTCGTCGCATTCGTACGAGAACGAGCGATATATCTCGCTTATTCGACACGTCCGTCGAAAGAAATCTTCGTTTCTCTATAACTAAGGAGAGCGCACCAATAAGGAGTGCTCTCTCGTGCATGAAAGAAGGAGAGGAGCTGGCGCGAGAAGAGTTTAACACTTAAACACGAAAATGCAGACTTTCGACCGCGATTTATCTTCCGCATCGACTTCTTAACGAGACAATATCCCGCAGCCCGGTAATGAGACGGAGGGGTGAGGGGAATCGTGGAAACTGGAGAGATAGAAGAAAATATAACGACAGTATCGACGGAACTTTCTCGTTCTCCGCACTTCGAAAATCGACAAGGATATTCTTTAGTCTTGCGCTCCCTCAGGCATCCCGACGGAAGTTTCATAAAAAAACTTATCGCTCTGTATTCTTCCCTGTGTTCCACCCATTCTCGCGTCTTTCACCTAGAACCCCTCCGGTCGAAGTCTAACAAACTCGAACAATGGCAATCAACGAGAAATATTTACAGTACGAGGTGGAAAGGGATCCTACAAAGACCATCGATCGATTGACTACTTCGTAAATTTCCGTCGTTTTAATAAATTATCGCCAATACGTGATTCGCGAAATTATCTATCATTTTACAGTCTTTAATAATTAATGATATCATGGATTGTCATTCTCAAAAAAGAGGAAAAAATTATGGACAAATATATATTTCAGTCTACTTTTGTTCATATAAATTGACTTTTTATTAATTCCTTTAAATCAATAATGTTATACAATTTAATAGAGGCTCTTCTATCAGTCCGATGTGTCACATAGAAGCATAAAATGGTTTTAAATGTGACAGCAGCTATGAAATAAATTTGAAATCTAGAACAACAGTAGACGCATTTGTCAGAGATCCATTTTGTTGATGGAACCGTTTTCATATCCCTTAATTATAATTAATATAATTTATAATTAATATATATGGTATTATGTATCTGCGATTATGTATCATAATCGTGGTAAGATCCGCTTTATGCGGAATAATTAAGGAGAAAGTATCATGCGCGAGATGAAAACCATCTAAATCATTCAGGTCAAATGTATTTAGATAACTACGGTAATACCTGTTGATTAATTTACCTTATAAAAAAATGAAATTGTTAATGGAAACTCGGTTTTTCTTCCGGCATTAATCCTTCAACGTTGTGCGTGTTTGAACTTGATTACATCACATTTGATTCTTTCTAATAATATTGGTATAACTGCGCTTAGCGTATTCATATATTCTTGGGAGAGATCACAGAGGATATATAACTTTTTCCATAACAAAACCCATCACAAAACAAAATAAAATACGCGCATGCAAAATTCACATATCGGAAATTCTAAATAAAATTCTTGAATTTTATATGTAAATTGTGAAAATTTGAAAAATCTCGATGACAGAAGTTTAAATATGAAAAAACTCGCTTTCTCGTGTAACGGTAGAAAAAAGAGTGAAATCGGAACCAAACATGGAATGGCGGATGCACTATTATTTTACTACTGTTTTCGCCCATTTCCGTACTCGGTCGCTGAACATTGTTTTCTTTCTTGTCTTTCGCAGCGGATTGTTCGAATGTCCACGCTTTGTGTCACTAACCGTATAGACGGCTTATTTCCGCGGATTAGCCAGGAACATGGGAAACCGCTTAAAATATATTAATTACTTATAGTGAATTTATCGATGATGGTCGATGGAAACCGCTTTTGTAAGTGGCTGCAAGTTGCATGAAGTTGAATATAATGCGTCGCGTAATCCATGTAATCTTGCACAATTAAAATATTTCAGATTTTATACATTCACAAGCTAAGCAATATTTTCGCAAAGAATTTATGAAATAATCTATGTTTCGAGAAATGTCCTAAATTTTCAGCCATCACGTATCGATTTCATCGAATTTCACTGATATCACATTTCTTTGAAAATATTATTTTAAAGTGGTTAATTTTTAATTCGTCAGATCTCAATACAATCATGCTTTAGCATTAATATTTTCAACTGATTGATGGAATAAAAATTCGATAATAAACAAAACGTTATTTTGGACGTTTTATTTCTATCATTTTAAATAAATTCCGCATTATTTATACTACGCCATGTATACGTGTGATAAAAAATTGCTGAGCTTTCGGACGGGAAGCGTTTGATGTATGCTAAATAAAATATTGTGTAATAAATTAAAAAATATATATATATTAAAGAGTAATATTAAAGGCGATATATTTTTCCAGCTCTTTCTCTCATCTTTTCGTACATTTATTCGTTTGCATTGTCTAAAGAAGCACGGTTCTCGTAATGTCGGAACTTTCTACTGCTAAAAACTATTAATCTCTCTCTTTATTCACCACGGGAGTACTTTATTATTTCCTCTTATTTATCCTGTGAATATTATATCCACCTCATATTTTGTTTCATCCAATCACCTATGCCATGTTTTCACGTTGTTTAAGATCTTCCCGACATTTACGCGATTTATGAAAGAAATATTAACCGGTATCGGATTCTTGTGTATCGCGTTTGCAAGTTCTTGCTGGCATAAATATTGCTACGCGATACGATGTTGTAACGACGTTAAGAAAGAAATTCGAGCTTACGATTAATCGATGAACTATGCCCTGTAACTAGAGCAGTACTGCACTCTCGCAAGCATAAGAACATGTCTAAGCTTTTTAGAACCATTAAAATAGATGTCGAAATAATAATATTAAATAATCATTGAAGAATATTATAAAATTTATATTTTTTTAGATGCTTATTTAATCAATTTTAAGTTTATCCATCAATTTATGTACAATTTAATGATTTACTAGAAGAGCTGATTCTTTTTTATGCCTAATGAACCTGTACCGCGCTCATACTTTGAAAAAGAGATGTGTTTAAGAGGAAGAAAGGAGAGAGAGAGAGAGAGAGAGAGAGAGAGAGAGAGAGAGAGAGAGAGAGAGAGAGAGAGAGAGAGAGAGAGAGAGAGGAAAAGTGCACTTAAGCGCTGATTGCACCGTGTACGCGTTCACCTAGTTATGCCACTGGCTATAATGTTTCTGTGTTTATATAATTCAGTGCAAATTTTGTGGTCTAGAAACGCGAAAATCAAACAATATAATTTTGATACAGTTTTAACGTTATATGTTAGAAAAGTAGTTCTACAATATTCACAAGCACGCTCGTTTCAAAAAATAAAAGCGCCTAGAGACGCGCGCTGCAAAATTCGCTTCTGCTTCTATCTTAATAAAAAAATTATTTTTTTTTTTTCGCTCTTCCCTTCCTTCTATTAAATCTTGTATTAAATTCTTTTCTTTGTCTATTATTATCGCTTTTCTGTTATATCTGATATCGGGTTTTCTCGATATCATTTGATGGATATTATCTATCGCTGATGCAACAATGCAAAGCTCAATTGTTCTATGCAAGCTCATAGGGCATGCCGAGAGGGCGACATGCTGCGATAATAAAGACATTTATGCATGACGTTAATAGATAAGGAAAAAGTTCTGTCGCCAGTTAATTGCGCCGGATTATATCAGGTTCTTGCACTTTGTTCTCTTCCGAGCGTAATCGCCGATCTCTTTCTCTCAAAGTGTATTAATTTACATACTTTTTTCGCACGATCATGAAGTTTTCCATGCAAATCTCGGATTATAATCTAGAGCTTTGTAAGCATCGCGTTTAGTACTTCGTGTAAGAATGCAGGACTCGGTGTACCTCGGGGGTTAAATATCGCCGGTTATTATACTCTGTTAGGGATTTGTACCTTACAGCTGGGGCGTGCTTAGCACAGTCAATTTAACGCGCCAACTCGGGTAGCGAATGAATTTGTATTCGATGTAATCTAAAAATATTGAGAAACTTGACGTCATCTCCACTAAACTGATCAAAAATGAGAAAGCTGATTTATTAATCGAATGATTTTCACCACACTTTTATCTAACTAATCTAACGACTTTAAAATCTATATCTAGCACCTTGGCATATATTGGTCGCTACTTTGGAATGCTAGGAGCTGGCAAGTGTGTGCTCGCGTTTTATGGATACGTGGTCTTAATATGCATTTTGTCTCAAGCTTGTTCAGATAAAAAATTTCCTAAATTAAATTCAAAATGGATTAAGACCTCTAATCCGTCACATTGTTCAATTATATTAGATTATGAAATCAGAAGTGAATCGTCGCTTACAGTTTTTCTTGCATCATATTTTGAAACACATAACTTTTCTCTTTAGGACATCGCTCTTACTACTTCATATAAAATTGTGAAATGTATTTTTCAATTAACATTAATTTAATTATTATTAACTCAACATGTACATTGTACTCGTATTTGTCCAAACGTCTTAAGATGATTTAACGTAGGTGCTTCTCATATTTTATGTTTTCCGTGTAATAGAAATAAGGTGCAACGTGTATACGATCATAGCGTTTCCCGCCTCGTGTAAGAAAACAGCGTTCGCTACCCTGAGGGCCAAATATTGCGGCGCGGCGTACTTCGCCATGGGACTTTGATACACAGCTGCCGCCGTGCTTAACATATTCAATTTAATACGGTAACACCATGGAGACTATACTTAATTTGCATCGGGAGATTCGATCCGAGAGTAGCATACACTCCGGAACGAGACCGATCAAGATGATTGGGTATACAGGTAGTATCAGAAGTACGCGTTCTCTCTCGGTGTTACAAGTTTCCCGGCAAACCTCGTTCATTTCTTAACGAAAATTTTATGAATTGATCAATTAAATTGATTACATTAGAGCAGAATATGCAGAAATAATATTCTTTGATATACGTCATACACGGATTAAGCATTTATTTCTCATTTTTTATTTATAAAATTATTTGAGTATTGAACTTTGAAAAATATTTGTAAAAAATTCACAGGCATACTGCAGTTTATTTTTAACACTTCACGTGAAACGCGAAATCTAATATGCCAAGAGTTTCAATATTTTCAATCAAATTTATTCTCTTACGTACATTCTATTTCTGCAATGTGATCGTGCAAATATCTAATTCAAGAATATAATATACTGTATTTTGCTTCTATATAGGGGCGACTAAGAGATTATTTTAGATACTAAATTAGAATTTATCTATAATGCTGGGCTTTTACCTCATAGAAGGAAAGCAATTTAATTAAATAAATTAATACTTATCATAGCTCTCAGCGAAATTGTTTTATCACCAAGAAAAATGCTGCCTGTAGGTGTGGCCTGAATATTAGTTGACAGAAATTATCCACCTAACTTATCTAACAGTAAAATAATCCGCGGATCAATTTTGCGATTTATTTCGTGTCTCTCCTTGCATGAATTTATCCTACACAGATATAACAAGTGGCGCGATTCTTCTTAATGGAGTCGTTCTTTTATAAGTCTAACGGAGATCGATATCGCCGATGGATGGAGGTAGAAAGGTCAGGGTGCAGAAATCGCGAGAGAGAAGGAAGAACGCAGGCATCGGATGATGAGAAAGAGATGAGAAACAGGTAGGTCGAGAGAATCGGCCGATTCACGGTTGCGCGCGCGCGCGCGACTGAACTATAGCCTGGAAAAACGACGCGGCGGATCGGAGGCTTCTTCCGGGCGAGAATTGAGACGTAGTCGAGGGAAAGGTGTCTCGTTGTTTAAAGAGCCGCGCAGTCAGTAGATCCCCCTCGAGGGATCCTGAGGGATAGGTTGGATGAGCGCGTGAGAGGAGAGGCGGCGGAGAGTTAGAGGGTCGCTCTCGGGGGTAGATTTCGGGGGTAGATACCGGGCAAAGGCTGTAGGCCGTTTGCTATAGTGCGCACGTACCAGGAGACGAGGAAGGAGGCAAGGCGAGCGGGAGTAACAGGGTTATGTAGGAGCGAGCGAGAGGATAGAAGCGGGGAAGGGTGAAAGAGAGAAGGAGCGAGAGTGAAAGAGGGAGGCAGGAAGAGAGAGAGAGAGAGAGAGAGAGAGAGAGAGAGAAAGTGAGAGAGACAGAGTAAGAGAGCGGAGCGGAGGGATTCGTGGTATAGCTTCGACTTTGGCCGTGCCGCAGTGGTATCGAGCGGCAACCCCACCTTTCACCCGGTCTCCTATTCCACCCCTTCCGTCCCTCCGGCCATCCCTCGTTCGACACAGCACCGCCACCACCATTCCGTCTACCCTAGAAAACGTTATAGCGCTCTAGGCGCTAGCGCGTTTGCACGAACGCCGCGAATACTCTTTCTCTCTCTCTCTCTCTCTCTTTTTTCCTCCCGTCGCGAATGCTATTCTTGATCCCGTTCTCCTTTTAACTTTAGCCGCCTCGTTGGTTCACCCTCTCCCTTTCGCGGTGGTAAACCATACCACGTGATGGCAGACTAGAGATACTCTATTTAATGAACCACGTGCGCCGCGAAATGTTTCGCGAATATCACGAGGCCGGAAATGTAACTCGTTTAGTTCCTTTGAATACATCGTTTGCCGTAATAGCGGAACACACAGTCAGGTAGGGACGGATGCGTAAATTTGATAGACGGCTGCTTCACCGCAGCCGCTGATAACAGTAATGACGTGACCTCCTTCACGCCGCGCGCAAGAGGAGCTCTCTCTCTCTCTCTCTCTCTCTCTTTCTACGGAAAATTCTACGTTCCTTCGTGAGAAGAACATTCTTTTAGAACGACATGCATTTCACATATCAACTGTGCTCGTTTGAATAACCTTCCCTTGAGAGAACCTCTTCGAAAATCTTGCTATCTATTCAAAAAGGTCAAGATTTTTATAACTCTATATTTTCTCGCGCGACGAATGTTATTTTTTTTCGGATGTGCTTGCTTTTATTTTTATATCAATTAAAACTTTTGCGATATACGCGCAAACTCATAGAAAAATGAGGACGAGAACTGCGTAATTAAGGGATAAAAAAATGATCCGTCGAACGAGTGTATAAATAAAAGCGGCAGGAACAAAAATAAAATGGTCTTATCAGCGAAATAATACGTACCTCTTGCGGAGAATTGCGTTCTAGCTATCCCCGGCAGTGTAATTATTTACAGTCGATTTAATTCAGTACGGTGTTGCTTGAAATATTTTTATATCACAGCGCTTTACGGACAAATAGACATCGAACAGAAACTGCCTGCAAAAGGAGTTTTGTTTTTATCGCGATAATAATCCGATTGATGTAATATCGCGCGTGAGAGGACAGTCTCTCTTCCCCTTTTTTCTATTTTAACGTTTATATTTTCACGTACGCATCCCCGTTCCCCTTCCTTAGCAAAATTGCAGCGGTACGAGCAAAAACCTAATTCCTTTCGGTTACGTATTTTACGAAAGACATCAAATAAGTTCTCTTATCTTTCCCCCCCCCCCCCCCCTCAAAACGTATTGTCGGCCGCATTTAAGTAAGCGCGTAGCGCGTCATGAAACGTTCATGATTTTCTTCCGCTAATTTTAGTCCTCGTCTCTCTCGGCGCGTCTCGGTTTTCCTTGAAAGATTTTCCGCCGCGAGGAACACGGCGCGTCTACACGAACTACAATGTTACACAGCGGCGTACAAATTAAAAAAAAAAGGGATGAGAGTAAAAAAGAGAAAAGAAAAGTAAAAAGATTCTGGCCCCGGGGTAATCTGCTTTGCGGCTTACTCTTTCTCTCTCTTTCTCTTTCTCCCTTTGTCGCTCTCTCCAAAGTCAGCCAGCCATGTTAAAATTGCTAATATTAGTAAAACAAAAATTGTCGGCGCACGCGAATGACGGACGGAGGTTTTTCGGTCGGTGTTCGACTCAGACTTGCCGCGTATATTAATACACGAGAGCTCGAATCATGGGGAAGGGAGAGAAGGGGAGTTCAGAACGTTAATCAGAAATACAAAGCCAATATTCGGGCGTTGTTTTTGCTTCTTAATCGAACGCAGAGACGGGGGAAAGGATCACCTGCATTTGCACAATGTCCCGGAGTATGGTTTTGTCGACGTGGCAACGACCGCGAAACAGGCAGCTATGTTGAAAATTAGCATTGAAAATTCCTACGGCTCGCTACCTCTACGCTACCATCGCCATCGGGCTGCGAAGGTGTGTTATTTGGTTATAGATATAGGTTATATAAATTTACATATTATTCGCCCCGCGAAGTGATTGCAACTTTTACCAAGTATTTGTAACGGATTACATGGACCGTGTTATGCAAAAATTACCTACCAAGTGGTAGTTTTGAGTAAATTAACTTTCAAATGCAAAGTTTTATGTGTCCGACACCCGGCAATATGTGCATAATTCATTTCTTTTCTTCTTTTTTTAATTTTATGGTTTAATTCATTCTTGTACAACACACTGTTCATATATGGAGCTAGTTATGCAATATAGAAGTGATTTTTAAAACTGATTTCTTTTACCTACATGTATATAGCGGCAATATTTTATAAAATAAAAAACTTCTGTATAATATCTAATTTTCGAAAAATGTTTCCAATATTTTTACTAAAATCGTTTTGCATAACAACTTCCGATTTATCGTTGAGAGTTATAGCTTCATAAAGCAAGACTGCCGAAAACAGTGCTAGTAAATCCTGTTGCCCTGCAGGGGGAATAGAAATACGGAAACTTCTGGAATTTCCATTTTCCTCGACAGAATTCGTTATATTTTGTTTGTGCATAAGAAATGTAATAGCTAGGAAGAAGGATTGCTATTATATACTACATTAAGAAATGTCAAACAATTGGATACAGTTATGCAATATGAAATAAATAACCATCATTTTTGGAATTTTTAATTCTAGTGTTGCAAAATTTGCTCGTATCTTTAAAATCGGAAATTAAGTAAAACTCTACTTAGATATGCTGCTTCATTGCTCAACAAGATTATTGAAGACTTAAGTAATCTGTGATCACATTCTATATCAGATTAAAAAATTTTATTTTAATGTTTCTGTCTAAATAAAACGCGGCGTCTGTTTTCGGATTTGTTTCTATATTCATAACCGTAATACGTTCAACTGTATCGCGAGTTTCGACGCTCTGAAACGTTGGTAAATCCGGCTCTTGAATAGGAAAGATGATCCGATGCAAATAAAATAGATCAACAAGGCGAAGAAGCTGACAGAAAACGAGAATTTTGCGGTTTACGAGGAACGATTGTCGAGATACATCTCTCTGGAAAGGCTAACATTTGTATTTTTAATTCCGTAAATGAATGATTAAGTCTCTCTCTCTCTCTCTCTCTCTCTCGGAATAAAATCTGGCATGGCAATGACAATATTGGAAGTATGAATTTATAATAGTCCACTCTCGCGTACTGCCGTGTGCTCGTTATATGTGAGTATATGTGCAAAGCAAAAGCGCGCGGCCCGCGCGCTAGCTATGATAATAAAGCCGACGTAGTAAATGCTTAACGTAGTCGCGTAATTGCCATAGTGGTGTAATGGCGTGTCGTTTCGCCCCACGCGGACGGAAAACGGACAAAAATCAATGGACAGAAACCGCCGCTGAAACGGGACTGGCCGAAGGCCATTCTCAACCGGATCATGAGAGGTCGGCGCGCTTATTTATTTAACCCCCTAAAATGGTAGCGCGCGCGCGCGCTATCTTCCTCCAGTCGCCTCCACTTCACTGCAGGTTCCTGTTTCGCGGTCTCACGATCAGGCAGGTGTGAGCATAACTTCGTATACTATGATTTCGAGAAAATCCGACGGTAGGCAAATTGAAGACTTCCGAAGAAGTGTAAATCCGTAATTTGTAAAATCGCCTTAGACACACCATTCCATATTTAAAGTAAATCTTACGGATTATGTACCTACTTTATTCTTGCTCTGAATCCTCTCTCTTTCTCTCTCTCTCTCTCTCTCTCTCTCTCTCTCTCTCTCTCTCTCTCTCTCTCTCTATTTTCGATTAAGTCCTGCATCCGTGTATTTTTCAATTTTCCACGAAATATGTCGAGAGATTACATTGTGCTATTGAAAATGGAATTAAGCCCGGAATTAGACCATTTTCCGCAATATTTAAGTATGAGTGATCGATACAATGATTTCTAATTGATTACAGATTTTTTTTCGGCAGACTTCTTTCATGTATACGTAATAATCTCGTAATCTATTTGTGTTTTGTTGCTTCTCCGTGTCATTTATAAATTATGTTAAATGAATGTTTATTAGATTAGCTCGCGACATAATTTCCTCTGTTATGATGATCCATGTATGCTGTCTCTAACTCGTTAATTTTTGATTAATCTTCTAAAAATTGTAACATATAGATTTATATGTCTATCACACACATCAGCTATATTAATTGAATAATATATATGTAATATTTTTTACTAAATTTTAAATATATTAAAATTTGGAGCACAAATCATCTAGGTTCATAAATTATACAGTCCACTTTAAGTTCGAAGTTATAGAACAAAATAAAACCACAAATTATGAATTTAATCTATGTTTACTTGAACATTCTTGTTAATTTATTTGATTTATTTATAAATCGCTGTATTTTAAACAGTAACTTTTATCTTATTAATTTCGGATTATTCTTTTAGCGCTAGAGAGAGATTTGTAATTAGATGAGAAATAAAAATAAATTTTTCACGAATTTGTCACGCTTACGACTAAAAAAAATGAGACTGAAATATTTTAAGTATCATTATCGTCTTTTTTTGCAATATTGATTGATTGCCAACCGTGTGAATCGTGTATGTTTCGGCTCGGTGATGAATTTCGTATTGACAGTTTGACATTCGGCGGTTAACCGTGCATCGAAAAGTGATTGATTGAGTGGAAATTATAAAAAAAAAAAAGAGAATAGAAAAATAATATCCCTCTCTCTTCCCGAAAGAGGAAATACGAAATAAAAATAAGACACAATGCATTGTATTCTAAAGTTATGACGCCAAAATATTCAAACATATAAACTTATGATAAAAGAATAAATGTATCCATTTCTCCCCCGTAGCACTTCTCTGCGCTATACTCGAAAGTATAGAGTTAAAATTTATAACATTACGTCGAAAATTTAATCAGTCAATCTAATTTAGTTTGCTGGGGCTATTTTTTTTTTTTTTTTTTTTTTTTTTACTTTTGTCGAAGGCGAGCGGAATATATGATTGCGTTACACAAGGAAGAAAACGGACGCGCACGGTCGTTTTCCTCGCGTGCCTCATCCCGAAGAAAAGCCAGTAAAAATCAATGAACCAAAGCCGCTGGCGCGGGACTAGCCCAGGACTCTCCTCAGCCTGTTGAATGAACGAACTAACATTACCCGGTAAGAACTGGTTTAACTGTTGGACGAATGTGTCTATATTGGCTTGCTGCGATATCGATTTCCCGAATATGTCTGGACTGATCGCGGCAGAGGAAAACGAAAACGAACATCACGACCGCGGTGGGAAGATTACGGGCGAAATTACGAGCGAATCCGCGAGGGGAATCACTTGTACACATTTCCGTTTTGTTTTCCATCAGGAGAGACAAAAATATAATGCGCGAAGCAGCACCGGAAGGTTCGTTTTTAACGATTCGTTGCGCGCGGAGCGCAACACGACACGATTATACGTAGTTCGCCTGGGTATTTGTCAAAAGCTGTCTGTTTAGCGGACCGGCGTCTCGCGTTCGTCGTGAAATATTTGATGCTGTGTTGCGCGGCGGCAGGCAAGGAGAAACGGTGACAGAAATCGCCTGTAGGCGACTGGTTCAGAAGAAGACCCTGCCCGGGTTACTCTTTGCGAGGTCGTCGTACTCATTTATTCATCTCCTTAAAAAACTGCGCCATACTACTAGCGCGAGAGCGCGCGCGATCCCCTCGCCACTTTCGAGTCGACTCTCATTTTATCTTCGGCGGAAAGAGAGAGAATTCGCTCCAGTATTCTGAGAAAAATTTAACGTCAAACGAGCGCGCGCGCGCGGGCATCTAATATCTCCTAAAGATATTCTACTCAAATCTATTTCTCAACTTTATCCACGTAACGCTCTAGGCGAGGAAGAATTGATTTACATGCCAGTGATGGTCTTCTCTCCATTGACTTTTTCCGTGGATAAATAAGGTATTTTCCTCGCGTCCCCGTTTATCCTTTATCTCCTTTACCTCAGTATCCGACGATTAACGCAACCATGATAGTGTTAAAAAAGAAGCTCGTTATTTAATCTCGTCCTATTATTATCGTATTCATTTGCAATTCGCGCATATCTCAATTCCACGTCCTTCGATTTGATGAGAGGCAACGCTGTGATAGAGAATCGTAATGAATGCAGTTACTTCACGTGCGCAGGAGAGTAACTCGATCGTTATAGGCTCTCCAAGCTGGTGAAATAGCCCTTCACCAGAGGTATTCACAACGCACTCCGAAAAATTTATGATCTATTTCTCGTAAAGAACAGAATATATGAAGATGAGCGTAGGATAAATAATACGAGGGTATCGATGATACGAAATGAACTGCTTTCATTCGTGAACAAGCGTACACATGCAACGCTTGAAGAATATCGTTAATACTAGAACCAGATTTTTTTTAGATGTTTATCCGGATCCAATATTTCGCTGATATTTTATCACATATCGTTCTCTCTCTCTCTCTCTCTCTCTCTCTCTCTCTCTCTCTCTCTCTCTCTCTCTCTTCCTGGATGCATTATAAATTTGTTATCGACGCGACGATGGCAGCGTCGCTGCGACAGATTCGGACATCGCACTTAATATAACTCGGATTACGAGATAACTTAATATTTCTTATTATAAGACCATATTCGTTATTAATTCTTATTAATATCCCGTTTTCTCAATTTATTTTATTAACGCTTGATCAATTAAACGTGGAAATATAAATTAATATTTAAATCCAGTTACAAAACTTGTTATCACGCGTGTCGACTGAATAAATCATGCCGTTACGTTGCATAAATTAATTAATAGGATATTATTATAGCTAATGTGAAAGTCCTTTCGCGAAATCCAATAATTTGTCGAGAATCACTGCGGATAAGAAGTAAAGCGGCTTACTTGGGAGGCTCACGAGTATTTCTCTAATTATAGCGCGTGCGTGTACACATAAAACGGCGCGGTTCTCGCAATTCGGAGCGTATGTAATCTGGTTAAAGTGTATTCGGCGAATTCCCCCGTGTTGCATCTAGCTATTATTCCGGAGGACTACATTTGGTCGACCGAAATCGTACTCATAAGCTATTTTGGAATAGAGACGCGTGTCGCTTTCTCGCGAGCTATAATACGATCCTCGCGATAGTCCCGCAAGAACACGAGACTCGTACTCTTGCCTGTGAATTACGTGTAGAAATATTTCTCATGTAAATTAAATCGTACATAAGTGGCACAGCTTGTACAGATTGATTATTCTGATTTAAGAATCGGATGATGTGATTGTTAACTGAATGAATGTGCTTCTTACCTGTTTGTTTTGCAAAATGGCTTCGTACCGATGGGCGGATGTGGGAAACTCGCTGATAATCTATAAAAGAAAAAAGAAATTGTTTCTTCAGAAATTCAGCGTGAAACTCTTTTAATTTTCGATTCTTAGCACATTTGAAAGCACATTTGAAAGCGGTATAGTGGAAATATATTGTCACACATTTCCACTCTGACGCTCAGTATATTTATCTTTCTCTCTCATTTCGGAAACTATAAAAATCTACAGTGTATCCTGTACATCCTACATGAATCGATACACGAATCGGATACACGATTGACTAGACGATATAATGTAAAAAAATTGACAGTAACATATTGACATAACATTATTTAATTGTTGCGTAACAACAGAAACTAAAATTTCTTCACCAGCAAATAAAAATTGATCCATACATCCAGACATTAGGATCAATGATCTTGTGCAGTCCAGACGACGGGTGCAGAAGCGTGTATATTTTTAGCAAGACAGCATCACAGCTAAAATTCGCAACATAGGCGCCGAATGCGATAATTACACATCTGAAGTTTCATACTTAAATTTCGTTATTACGGACACACACACGCACACGCAGTTATTGAATAATTTTATTAATCTATTGGAAACAAAATTGATAAAAAAATTGTATTAAAATTTAAAAATTACTTCACGCAAATATGAATAAGATCGACTTTACTATATAAATAGTAGATATTTTTTATTTTATTAAAGTCATGTTATGCATAAATTAGATAGCTCGTAAAATGAAAAAAAAAACATGTTTTACGCATAAATGGATTGTATGCATAAAATACACATTTTAAACTTAATTTATTCGAAACGACTATTATTTAGTAAGTCATGTCAGTTCTGCATAATATTGACTTAAAATAAATGATGGTTCATCGATAATGTATTTGAGGAGGTATTTGAAATGTTGTAAAGTGAAGTCTCGACCAAACAAGAGCACGTTTTAAAAGGATTTCGCGACGTCAATGTTTCGTCTGGACGAATATCTATGTTCACAAGACGAGAGAAAGACGAAAGCTAAATCGGGACTGTCTCGCATGTAGTCAAAGCTCAAGTAAATGTAGAAGCATTAGCTTTTACTGCAGCGTATTCCTTGGATTTTTGCGCCTGACACATGATATGCAAGTTCTGTTAAACTAAAAAGACTAGAGGTATCTTGCTGGGACCGACGAGTCGGAGTTAAGTGAGTCTGAGTTAGCAGTCTCCTTAGATGATAGCTAAAGCGCAGACGGAAAAGAAAATTAAAACGTGTGACCAGAATTAGAACGGCCACAATAATTAAATTTAATAATATCATGTTTAAATAAGCTTTGATTTGATTAATATCTGAATTAGATGAAGAGAATAATAATATTCTTCATTTAATATTACATAAAGGAAATGTAATTTTCCACACGTCTTTACTTTTTAAAATGGAATCAGTGTATTATCATTGAAAAGTAATCGATAGTCATTGATAGTCTCAGTGCAAATCAATGAAATTTAAACTAAATGATTCAGTGATAGTGGTTTCAATCAGTGATATTTTAAAATACATTTAATATTATAATGAAATAAATTTATTATTTTGATCGAGACCTCCTTTAAGCATTTCAATTTTTTTCAAATACATTATACATATATACTATTTATTTGACGCTTAATTCGTTGTTATGCACTGCATTGTTGAAAATTTGGAATGGATGTATTTTACGAGCTTATAAATTTCTCAGTTGAAAATCAATCGATCGAATTAAAAAATTCGAGCACGAATATTCTTGCTGCTTGCCCGCCGTTGTATTATCGCGTCGAAAACAAGTCAGTTATCTCATCGGTGAACGTGAACGACATCTGCGCGCTGTCAAAGTCGTCCGCTGCATCAAATAATAGATATAACAACTGCAGACAGAATCGAGATCTCTCTAACAATAAGTAACTTTTCGCGGCGCGTATTTGTTACGTTTCGTCCGATGCAATCTAACAATGGCCGCAATTTGTGGAAACTCGATTGGATTGAGAGCCCATTCAAGTAGTACCGGGAATAGCTCAACTTAATCAAGATCCGCGGTAGCCAATTGCCAATTGTGTTACAAAGAGTGTGCAATATTACCATCATCACCGACTGTTAATTTTGATACGAGTTACCGGTGATGCCGGCGGGCTATCGCAGCCTCTCGATGGCCATTCGCGTAGCGATTGTATCAGCTAATGGTGGTTTCAAGTGTCTCGCGCGAGTTCTTTTTAATATTATTTTTTTCATTGTTTTTTTACCGAGAGAAGAAGAATGGATCCGACGATAGATCATGCGTCAGTTATTTTATCGCTTTCAAGTAGGTTTACTCTGAAACCATTTCTGTAATAAGTACCGATCGTTTTGAAAATGGTATAAAGCGCGGCATTGAAATCGATTTTAATCATTGTTTTAATATATATTTCTTTCTCTCTTTTACTTTCTCGTTTTTGTAATATATACATTTTTAAATTTGAATTTAAACTATTTTCAGCATAAAAATATTGATATTCAATTGAAAATATTACATAGGGTTTATTAAAACTACACAAAGTATTAAAATCAGGGTTGGCCGGAAAAGTCCAGTGAGTGGACAAAAAAACCATGGTAAATTCCGGTTTTTACTGTCCCAGATTTTATCCAATAGAATGAACTTGCAAAAATTATAAAAATTACTAATATGTAACACTAAAATATATTAATATAACTTTATGCAAAAATATATTTTGTTTTAACTAATAAATTAGACTAATTACTATGGTTAGAAAAAAAATATCAACAATAAACTAATATAATAATGTTTTTTTCTTCAATTAAATTAATATATGAAATTTATAACTAAAAAAACCTAGGAAGATATAAATGTTACTAAATTTTATATTAATTTTTAATTTAATAATAAAAAACATAATACATAATAACAGAATTAAAAATGTTTTTAATACAGATCTGGTTCGCGTTTATTCAACATTTTGTAACAAAAAACTAATTTATTTACTACGTCGATTCCCCTAATCTATTACGGATTTTATTTTGGATAAAGCTTAAATTGGAAAATACTCTCTTAATTGATTGCGCTTTATTTTATCATGAATTTTATTTGGTAAATCTCCAGATTATTATTTTCTGTTTGGAAGTTCATAACCTGATCGTAAAACTTGGATAAAATCTTTAAAATGTTTATTTTCAAAGACTCTAAAGGGTATATTGCAAGCATAAAAAAATTTTACAGCCTTGACCAGCTCTTCCTTATGTGCAGAGTTGTAGTTTTAATTATATAATTTGACATTGATGGCTGTTTCAAAACATAGAAGTATGAAGGTGATTCGGTGTCGATTCGTTTTTACCACTGGCATGGATTTTATCCCAAAAATATGAAATTTTGCCAACACTGATTAAAATCACAGAGGAATATTTTGAAGATGAATATTCGTGGAGTTTTACCCCGCGAAACAAACATATCAATTATTCACATCTTATAAAGAAACTAAATAGAACGACAAAATAATTTAGTTGTTTGTTTATAGATCTGAATGAAATTAAAATAAAATAATGGTTTTAACGAAATTACCAAAATTATATTTGACACAGCTTCTACGTAATCGCATTACAAAGATTTATTCTTCGTAAGCGAGTTGTCATCATGCAACAGCCAAATTATTTATTAATTTTGATTCTAAGAAGCAGGCTTTATTTAAACACATAATATTTTTTCTCGTTTTAATTTTCTTCCTTTCTTTTTCTCTCCATAAATCTCTCTATTCGTCGGGAAGTGATCAATCTCTCCTGAACAACGTACCTATATGTTCACATGTTCGAATCTATGTTTCGTAATTTGAAGAAAACAATTTAGATTTTGTGAAATATAACGTTCATAATACATTTATATAATTGTTTGCATTTCTCTCAGCTTCTGTCACTGTTTTCAGTATGTTTTTTTAAATCAAAATCAAAAACAAATCTACAGAAATATTTTGTGAAAATCAGATAATTAATCTTAACGCTCTAAAAATACTTTCAGAAAATATAATTGCTTTTTTTATAGAATTACAAAAATAATCAACGATTTCCTGTTCAACGCAAGCAAAATATATGTAGTTTGTTTGAAGACTAATGAATATATGTATATAAATATATTACAGCAATATAGATGGCAAATACACACAAATGTGCACAGCGAGCACAGTGAAATTAAGCTTCTCGATAAATTGTTCTGCCGGCATAACGAACGTTCCTTCGTTAGCTGTATTCGAGTCGCGTAACCCCGGTAGCGTTGAACAAGAACATGTGCTTGCAATCAAGATGTTCGATAGCCAAGAACCAATTAAGATTACAAAGAGAAGCCGATGGCTACAATATTACTGCATTAACCGGGACCGAATCGCGGCCGGCACGAAACGCGTCAGAGGGAATTATTCCCTTAAATGTAACCTCGTTCGATGCTTGTTAAACTTAATGAATTCCGAAGCATATAGCGCGAGCGCAGGAGACGCGACATTATTTGTCAATCTTGTCAATTTACATACAACTTATCCATCGCAGGATCAAATTTGCCGAAAAATTATGCATGTCTACAATTAAAGCAAGAAAATATATGCAGGACGAGGAGTATTTAACGCGCGACGAATTAATATATCGGGAAAAAAAATGTGGATTTTAAGAAAAGATGCTTCGAATAAAGATTCTTTGTAATATTCTGTTTTGCAAAAGCTCTAGTATTAGTTTGACGTAAAAAAAAAAAAAAAAAAGAAACGCGGAGTGTAATTTTTGAAATATTGCGACTATTTTACTCAGACTCCGCGCCCGGACGAATTCGCAAGCGAGTTTTCCGGTAAACGTCGCAAATCGGAAAGCCCATATTTCGAAAGTAACTCTTCATTTGGCCGGAGGCATGTGGCTCATAGTGCACGCGTGTATTTCCTTCCGGCGCGCGGCTCGGCGGAGCTAGTAGTCGCAGCTGTATGATTTATTCAGACGACGCGGCGTAACCCGCGAATATTGTTTGCGAAACGGTCCGCGGGAATAGAAGGCATCGGCGTTTCATGAACAAGAGGCAACATGTATATTTAGGAAATAAGAACGGCGAGAAAAGCATCTGGTTGCATCGGTCGCGTTCGATTGCTTTTGATGCATAGAGGAAGAGAGAGAGAGAGAGAGAGAGAGAGAGAGAGAGAGAGAGAGAGAGAGACCACGGGTGTACACGTAATAAAATCGTATCTGAAAAGAAATTTCGTGCTCCGAAGTGCTCGCCTACGAAATACAATTACGTATTTATCGAGCCAAGAGAAATATATTCTGTACATGTATATGTAACTGGAAGGAAAGATATTAGAAGATATCATACAGTTCAGTTTTTCCGAGTCTCAATTTAACATATTCACGAAATACTTTCATTCAATCTTTCTAAAGTAATATCGTTAATATCTCTCTCTCGTGCGTAACGTGTATCTCATAGCCATATATTCCTGTCCTGAAGTGGCAGACAGACGATGTGAGATCGCGACATAGATCTCGTCCAAAGCGCGAGACGGCGGCATTATAGATCGAGATAACTCATCCATCATTATGAAAGGATTAATTCGCATTTGCGCGATATCCCATGGGCGTGTTCGCCTAGAATCCGCATCCAAGAATCGTACGCTCAAGACGCGTACGCGTCATGCAAATAAGAGCCGATGCATATCTTATCGTTAATGAGCCGCGCTATGCCGCGCCGCTTGCGTAACACGTAAATTGCGAATTAAGATTTAGAGCGCGTGTAATCCACTAATTTGCGAAATGATCAAACTCTCGTCGGTTGAAAGAGAAAAAAAGAAAGAAAGGGGTGATTCGATACGCGGCTGGGATTTGGCGCGTCCGTGATTTGGATCACGGATGATGGAGCGGCGAGACGCGACCGCGGCTGTGGATCCTGAATCCGGGGATGACCGCGTAAACGTATGCATGAGCCCCGGTAAACTTGTTTTAGATGCCTCTGGGTCCGTGCTCTGCTTAATTCAAGAGGCTATTTCGTCCGCGTGAAATGCGTGACTGCTCACGCCCAGAGCGTTAAATCGCGAGGGGCCCCCGCCGCGCATGCGTCAGCAATTAAAAGGGGCGTAATGTCATCGACCTTGAGAACCCCTTGAAAAGGAACGACCAAGTAGTAGTCTCTCTCGAACGATAACGGTCGATCAACGTCGCGATGTGGAGGAAACGATTGCACGGACGAGTGCGTTATCGCTGAACGTCGAGCAAACATAATCGAAGATGCATCTTGTATAGTTCCATTGCGACACATTGCAGCATGTCCTCTCTGAACATATATTCAATCAAAGATCGATCAGCCCCATTTTCTGTCAAGCAGAATTCTTCAGTGAATTGTAAAATATAAAGAATGTATATGTATATTTAATGCAAAAACGAATATTTTCCAACAATGCTGAATCAACAAACTTGATTTATAACGATGACATAATGTAAATGCATAACTGAGACCATTCACAAGCTCCTAGAATTATTTGGCATATATGATACACACACACAAAAAAAAAAAAAAAGATATCGATATTTCGTGTTAGATATACATCTTTTGTCATGATTTAAAATACTTTTTCTTTAAAAAAAATCTGTTAATTTTGTTTTATTAGTAAAGTGAAAAAGATAATTTCCTATACTTATTTTAAAGACTGCCTTTTTCATAAGTTAGCTACATTAATTTGCATGGAAATTAAATACAGCCGACAATATGATTAAACAAAAGCAATACTTGAAAACTTATAGAAATAAAAATAAAATGTAAATAAAGTCCGTTATTGTTCTCATTCAAAATGTTTTGAGCTATTCTGCAGCATAATTTTACTCGGGGTCTCGCATTCATGGAGAAAATGCCGGTTACCGTGATGACATTATTCTCCCTGCACTAAACAACAATACTATGGATCGCCATGATGGTACGTTCCTCTCGTTTCATTTTTCGCTTTATTATGCCGCTCGAGTTTTATCGTGGCTGATAGTCAGCCGGTAATTATATAGCGAAAACGCATCTTTTAATAAACTTCGCAGGATATTTCAATATTGACGTTAACTTCTTTTGAACATTTTAGGCACTCGCGCTTTGCCAAACGTATTTCATTTAATATATTATGAAAAAATGCTGCATGTGTGTTCGTGTTCCGGAAAGTCTTTGCCTGTTTCGTCAGATATACTGTAACAGTATAAATATGCTTTGAAAAATGCGGCAAAAAGCTGCACATGCATGTTTTAAAAGTATTAAAAATCTGAAAGAGCTCGTGAAAAAAAAAGGTCACTAAATAATTAGATAAAATTATGTTTCGGTCTGATAACGCATCTGAGATTATTAATTTAACGCGATTGCACCTAATGCTAAAATTAGCGGCATTCCCTTCCTTTTTCTCGGTCTTTATTCCATTCTTGCCATACCAAAGAATTCTTCCTCTCAACGAGTCTGCCATTTTCCTCGGCGAGTCTTTGTCCACGTCGCGGACAAAAGGAAAACATAATTCCTTCAACTTGTGTTATTCTTACGACCCCCTGGGCACCGGCATCAAAAAGAAACAACCAGCGTTTTCTTTGTTACCTCGTCGCTCGTTGTTTCTACCGCGACTATTATCGTCGTTATCGTCTGTAATGATGAGATTTCAGAAATCTTGTCTACGGTACAGATTCTCTCACGCCACAACTATAGTGCTCACTTTGTTATAAACTTATTTTCCAGAAAATGGCACTTCTTATTCGTAGAAATATTTTTAAAAATTTCTCGCATACAATATAAAATTGTTATAATCTCTCATTTTATTTTCTTAAAACTGAATCGGTGAAAGTGTCACTGATATTTATCTTTAATACTCCTAGTTTGATATTAGTACATAGGTCGATATTTTCCTTCCATATCGCGTCCTCTACTTGTAACTATCCCCCCCACACGTTCGTCTTACTCTACATCAAGTCTCTGTTTTCTTGTTGCTCTTAATCACGAAATTCGCAAAACCGCTCACGTCAGAGGGTCTCCGGAAGAGTTCTCGCGGCACTCCCAGCACAGTAACTTTCATTTTATTTCCAACACAGTTTCTGGTTTCCTTTGAAAAGCTCAACTTACTTTCACCCTTCTTATCTTTTCTTTTTCTCTATCTGAAAATCAGCTCCGCCGCACGTACTGTTAAAGAGACGAGGAAGAAGGCAGAAAATGTCAAGGGGAAGTCAAAGGGACATGCTGCAAAGTGAAGCGAAAGGAAATCGATTGAGAATAATGTATCCTCTCGATCTGAAAAGCGTGTAGCGTATGAGAGCGAATATATTTCAACCGGTAATATTTCGCGAAATATATCTTCCCGTCTATCTTATCTATGCGCCATCTTTTTGAAATGTCTTTTTACATTATGCTGCACGAGAAGAGCGAGAAAAGGAAGGGCCGGACTTCGCGTAGCCGGCTAGCATTCGCGTTACTTCTCATTAGAAACGTCGACTTTGCCGAGAAGCTCGATTCAAGCTCGAACGAATTTATGTTTCTTTCTTCTCTTTTTTTTTTTTTTTTTTTTTTTTTTTTTCTTTGTCTCGTTCCTATCTACTGTGCCCCTCCCATCGCGAAGATTCTCAATCCTTCAAGCAAATATACGAGGAAACGAAGATTGCGTCGTAAGCAAGAAAAGATAAATGCTTTAAATCGGCAAAGAATAATTCCCGTTCGACAAAACATGGCGAGAAACGGATAGATTCCGCGAGAGAATGTGCGCGATATATTCGAAGACTCTTCGTACTTATACGAGATTCCTTAGACGAGAAAACGAAGAAGAAAGAGACCCTCCGATACTCGCTCTTACCACCACTTTGTTCATTTCTTCCACCGACATAGTTTTTGAAATGCTTGGCTTCTAGTTTTCATCCTACCCGTAGCAATTTTGTGCCAGTCTCCAAATTTTAGTGCAGTTGCCCGATTTGCCTGCAGAATTTTAAGACGCTATTTTCTCGCGTAACATCTACCTCGGTGGGGCCTCATCGAGTTTTCTATACTTTACCGAGGCTAGACGGTAAGAAATATCAGAAAGACGCGTAATGATAAGGAATTCTCGCCAATTACACGAGTTCTTCGCTCTTTTGTTGATATTAACTCGCTCACGCTCGCCTACGAAATTTTCGAAATTGCTCACTTCGAAAGTTTCCCCTTGTGACCCAATAACTTTTAACGACTTTTATTTCGCGTTTCAAAAGTTCTCGAGCACCTGAATCTCTTCAGAAGTTCCTTTATTCGCTCTCTTCGGAGAATCTCTTTCTTACGCGTATATAAAGAATATTCCGGAATTGGTGGAAAAATGGACAGGTGTTCTTCTTTGCAAAATGCGTCATTTTCTAATAAAATGTACATATCGAGCTATTAATCATTTTTGAAAATACGAGTCTTCCAGCATGCACGAGGAGAAATTAAGCTTGAAGGACGTATTTGAAGCTACACTGAGCGCATATCGATCTCGCATTTTCTTCCATTTCCCTTTTATCCTCTCCCATCATGCACAGACGCAGAAAAATGAACCCCCCCCCTCGTCCTTTTTCCACTTCGCTTACGTCAGATGACAGAATTTTCAAAAATCGATTGCCGCGAGGCGTCCTTCCCCGGAGAGAGCCCGACGCGACGTCAGTAACTTAGCCGACACTTATTTCGTTTTTTGAAGTAGTTTCCGGTTTTCTTTGAAAGCTCCTTCATTTATCGTCTTTATACCTTCGCTCTCCTGGCTCACATCGACTTCACCGACTATTCCGCACCTTGCTCTAGGTAAGGATAAAAAACCTCTAGCCGAGGGTGGAGGATAAAGAGACACGCGGCTACATAAAACGAGAGGAAATTGAGCGAGGATAATGCGAACCCTCGATTCGAAAAGCAGACCGAAGCGTCGGAGTTTTCTCGACTTTTCGACGAAGGAGAGCGTAATATATCATCATTGATGTACATAGTAGAATATTCTCGCAGTTTTGCGTTTCCGCTTGACCCCCGGATGTTTTCACCATATTTTATTTATAAGGAGCAATAATAGTAAAAGATTAAAATACACATGTCGCCCGTATTTTTTTCCTTGTAACGGAAGAAACGCACATAAATATTTGAGGTAAGAATCTCCCCTTTTGTGCGAAATGCCATTTGGGTCACTTTGTGATTCATGCCGCGTCCTTTAAAAGGATAAAGGCGAGGCATGGATAAAATGTAACGTCATTTCTCTCGTTCTGTCCCAACTTCGTCTTCATGTCGTTTCGCGGTGACTGTATTTTAATTCGCTCGTGCGAAAGGAATTTCAGTCGCGTGATGATTACTCGCGGAAATACTTCTGTTTCACTTGGCGCATAGCGCTTTCACAGTTAGTTACGTTCGCTCGAGCTCTTAAGCGTGCTTTTAGTTTCCTTTGGGCAGATTTCGCGATATTCTTCGACCTTCCCGTATTCTTCTCGAAATTGTATGACGTGCGTAGGCGAGTCTAAATCTCGGAGAGAAGTCAGTAAATTGAAATAATTCGGGAAGGAGATTTTTTTTTACTCGCTTCGAATTTTCGAAAACAATGATATCTACGAAATTATTGTCCTTGAATATTTGTATGATAAACGCGATTTACATTTTCCGTTATTATACCGATCGAACTGTCAACTTCAAAACTGTTACGTATGTTCTAATGAAATCTCGCTTTAAAATACATATAGTATATTTGAATATCCATTTTTAGCTAAAGTACCGACGATGAAAGCTAATTTCTACCAACTCGATTAGATCTAAATCTTGTCGCTCAGAGATATGTCGGTCAGAGATTTATTCGTCAGTCCTCGGTTAAAAGGAGGACTGGGAAGAAATGGGAAACACGCGCGCGACGATAAGCGAAGCGAAAGGGAAGATCGTCCTATAATAACGCATTCCTTTATCCCATTCCGAAAAGAGAGCAAAACCGATCGACAGCGACGGATCTCTCCGTTTCCATTGGACGTGCTGCGATATATCTCCACCCCATAATTCCATCCCTCCGTTCTTCGCGTACGTGTCTAGAAATTAAAGTAACGAACGAGTCGCCGCCGAGTGCAAATTTCGCGTACTACGTCTGTCGTGCTAATGCTATTAGCGTACGTCGCGAAAAGTTTTGTTCCTCGCGAAAGGCGGGGCTCTAATTCGATTAAAACTCGCGCCTCCGACAAAACTGCTGACACTTTTAATATGCCGGTGTATAAGTGTGTGTATGTATGTTTCCCAACTTTCTAACAATCATACAAACTGAATACTAGGGCACACAGGTACAATACGCGGCAAGAGATTTATGTATCACCGAGATTAGGAAAAATATCTAGATTTTCCTTTCCCCATTATTCTCCAGACTTTTCTTATTTCCCTTCGTACACCAAACTACAAAATGTACAAAATATCGCTTATACGTCACGCATCGATAATATGACATTCGGCATCGCGGTAATTAAAACCCAAGCGGGAGATTTTTAAGTACAGACGTTTGTAGTATAATTCCAAATGGGGCAAGCGTTAATTATAAAGCGATACGCATATATAATTTGCCGAGAGCCCGGACGGAGTGCGGGCGAAACGCATAGAGGGCCGGTGTAAATAATGATGTAGTATTATTTACGCTAGTGGTAGCGCCGCGACGTGCAGTGATATAATTGCGCCGGTCTAATTGCGATTCGCGCCTGAGCACGACGCGTACTCGTACGCGTGCAACAAGGATTCGTGTGATTTTCTTGCCATTCTATTATACGTTTCTTCTTCCTTCGCGTTACGTCTCTTTCACGTGCATATCGGTGTAGTATCGAGGATACGGTCAACGGACGCCCACGTGTGTTTCTTCGACACAACGTCGTTTGTAACGATCCGTAACGACGTCGTCGAAAAGATGTCGCGTAATAAAACAATACACGTCGCACACTAGCGCGCCGGGCAAGTGCGTGAGCGTCACCAGCCGTGAAACATAATCGAGTTATCGCTGTAAAATGTAGTCCCCGGCTGTTGCGACCAGGCCGTAATTCCCTTTTGGAATCCGCCGAGGACGCATAACGCCGTTTGGATGCGACGGGGAAAAAAAAAAAAAAAAAAAACCCCCGGATACACGCCGCGATACATTTTCCCGTCCAGCGATTTCAACGCTCCCACTTTTTCATCATTTAAACACACCGTGATAGCGATATGCAGAATGTTGTTATCGCGGCGCGGAATTGCGTACGGAAGAAAATGTCGGAAAGGTAACAAAACAACCATTTGTACCGCAGATCCGCGTGTGATGTATTATCCCGGTTCGATGGAGCACTCATAAAATGTTGTGCCAGAAAGTTGGTTGTTAATCCAACACATATTACGAAACACGTACTTTATAATGCAAAATATTTCTCAAAAGCGCGTAGTTTGGCGGTTTGGTGGGCCACAGTTTAAAACGCGAGTAGTATAGGCACGGAAAAACGTGTATCTCTCTGTTTATCTGTAATAATGGAAACGCGGCAATTACCGTAAAGCAATCTCTTTTTTCCTCGTATCTATAACAATTGGGAATTGAACGCATACCAAAGTTATCGGTGCGCGTTTCAATCCTTGCACAAAAATAGTTTATTTGTATCCTATTGACAGTTGCAATTTTACATCGATTTCCCCGAGTTTTCGTGTATCTCGTTTTTACAAAGTTTCCGGCGCATTTATAAATCTACTCCTGTCGAATAGTAACAATTTCGTTGATAGAACGGTCATTTATTTAAACGTATACGCGATGCGACCATCTCTCTTTCCATTTACTCGTTCAATTTTAATTCAAGATAGTTTTTTTAAAACTATCCGATTTTACGTATGTAACACGCATTCGCGTGGACGACGTGGAGTCAGTCCGTTTGCCCCTCCGATACGCGTTTCTCTCCTTTCCGAAGACAAAAGCTCCGTCATTTCGACGGTAGAATTACAGATCGAACGCAGGAAACGCGAGGGAAAAGAGAATCGGAGAACGGCCTTTGAGAATCGATACTTTCGACACCGTTCGAAAGCGATGCCTTGCGAAACGAGTTACTCCTAGCTCCGAGTTTCTTCGCAAAAATTTCCCAGGTATTGTGTTCCTCGGGTAATTGGGTACTTTTTCTGTCTTATCCCGAGTCGAGGTTTCTCCCGAAAATTGCGCTCGCCGTCCCAGCGAGAATCCGTTCCAAACTCTCTCTCTCCCCCTCCCCCTCCCATACCCCCCCCCTCTCTCTCTCTCTCTCTCTCTCTCTCTCTCTCTCTCTCTCTCGCGTAGCCCGCGTCCCCTCTCAGCGAGGAAATGATGAGAGCCCCGATGGTTCGCTTTAACCCTTTTCACATGCGGAAAAGATGAAGCTGTGCGCAACTATATAACTATATATCGACGCCGCGAATTCGAGGGAGGGCAAATACTCGATGACAAAGACGATTTTGAATGCGTTTCTCAATATTTATTTTTATACCCCGATCGATAAGCCGGATTTTCGCATATCCTGCACTACGACTGCAATCTAAGACGAAAATCCAGACGAATACGAGAAATACGGAATGTTACTATCTATGTATATATATTGTGCATATAGATTTGTATAGAAATTTGATATGCGGAACGTGCGATAGAGAAATATACATAGATACTGTGCTCGGGATACGCAGAACGAACAAATAGGTGATAGATAAAAATAGATTCGAGACGGATAGAATGTTGATGAGTTATCCTGCTCTCTTCCGATAGCAATCGCGAAGGAAACTCTTCCAGGGAGAATATATATATATATATATATATATATATATATTCTTATGTAGAGATTATACTTTTAAATAGCCCGTACTCTTTTTAATAATGTAGAGAAAGGCGCGAGAAGGACCTTCCGTGTTCGTTCATCTTGATGTTACGGGAATAATTTAACGCGACCTCCGCCGTCTCTCGTTATTGACGTGCCACTAACGCGGTAATGGATTCTTACTTAATGATGAGACCCGCTCGGATTTCTGCCAACAACCTATCGAAATGGCGGAATAGTTCGGCATCCCTGTACATCAACCCTCCCGTATCGAGAGTTTCCATGCCGCCTGATATTACCTCTAGAACACCTCATTTACGCCGGAAACGTTTAGGATACATTCGTGTAATTCGATACTTTCCTTCCACTTTCTTGTGGAAAAAAAAAAAAAAACAAAATTATATCTCGTACTCTCTTAAATTGAATCAGTGAAAATGTCACTGATTAAAAGCAGTAATACAGGATTTTATTGAAAAGATTAGTGAGTATTTACCGATCTTCAATGAAAACACTCACACTTTGCTTCTCCGTCTTACGTCTTTCACTTATAATTACTCTTACTTATAATAATAGCGTAATATTATAACAAGATTTCGCTGAAAAATCAGTGATAATCATACTTAATTGCAAGATGTAGTTTTTAAAGCTTTTTCTATTTATTTTGGATTGTTATTTTTCGGGAAAAACTATCCTCACATACATATATATATATCTTTCGATAAGCATGGCAAGGTAGATATGTGGAAATAGCGGATAATCCTGGTAATATTACTTACACTTTTGAAAGAAAATGCAGTTATTTAACATTATTCTCAATTGACTCTGGTTTTCGCAACATGCGAATCGGAGGAGCGAGCTCTTAGATAGCACGCCACATCGTTCGTATTTCTCAAGTTCTCTCCTCGAGATTGGATCGTTAAAACTTGAAAACTTACTTTATTTGCGGCTCTCATCGACAACGAAAAATTCGAAATAATTTTCATCATACTTTCGTGAATTCTTTACGTGTTGATGAACACGTATTATGAGAAGATACACATTTTCGCATCAAAATTTATTATTACGTCTGATTAAACGAGTACTTTAATATTGCCATTCAATTTCTTTACTGGTATTTTACTTAAAGCGATAAAAATGTAAATGCGAAGAAGCTGAAGTAGTAAAATAAAACAAAATGATTCAAGAGATATATTCTCTCTCTCTCTCTCTCTCTCTCTCTCTCTCTCTCTCTCTCTCTCTATCTCGCTTTTTTATGCGAACCCGAATACATTAGTCACTCCCTTATCGGTCATGCCTAAAGATTCCATTAGACTCCCGATTATATTATTAGTTCTCGGGAGAGGATTTGATCAGAGAATCAGATATGGAAAATTACCGGTCACGGCTAGCGCTCGACGGATGATACATAGCTAGTGTCTATTCTCGTTCATTCTTCACATTCTCTGCATTTATATATACACTTGGCTTGGAAATTCCACCGCCGATCGATAAGTTTCATTCGTGTTACGTCAAGTATGTTGAAAATGCATCGAACTCGAAATTTGTATTAACGAAATTGGTATTACTGGGTTTGTCCAACTTTGTCGAGTGCACGAGATCCCTCTTATCCCCCCCCCCCTTCCATCCCACCCATATTCGTAAGCTCCTTTGCATCTATTGTTGACTGGATGCATATGGATGCGATTTCATCTACTTCGCCGTCTATCAGTTTTATTCGATTAAGCAGCAAAGAGCCGGAAGCGTTTTGCTCGCGAGCAAAAACTTCGATAGGCTTGATATGCATCAATGTAGGTGAATCTGATCAGTTTTGTATTCTCTTTCTCTCATCTCTTCCCCGCTCCCGCGTTATCCGATACCGATAATTCTACACCGAACAAAACCCGGTCGGTTAGTCAAATCACGATCGCGCAATACGATCGATGCGAAATCGACGTTTCGCTAATAGAAGAATATGCAGAGCAGAGGAATATTAATGCCGCGATCTTTTTGCGCAAAAATCAATACCTGCAAAATTAAATATTTTACGCGCTCATCATTTCCGTAAATACGCAAATAATAACACGATTGTACACGATTAAATAAATTATTGCAACAATGAAAATTACTCTATAATTATGGGATAAATAAAATACTTAAATTTTGGATCCCGCAGACGTCGAGTTTTGTAAAAACAGTTGCCTTGATTGCTTAATCACGCGCCGCTTACGACCGAAAATCATTGTATCAACAATG
This sequence comes from Lasius fuliginosus, assembly GCA_949152495.1. Taxonomy (NCBI): domain Eukaryota; kingdom Metazoa; phylum Arthropoda; class Insecta; order Hymenoptera; family Formicidae; genus Lasius; species Lasius fuliginosus. The sequence continues at coordinate 15,313,405 of OX424449.1, read as the reverse complement.
GGAATGTGTATCACTTAATCTTTCGAGTTGGGGATATTGCTCGAGAAAAATTACCTTCTTTACACGTTTAGTCAGTGTGTCTCTCGGACGCGCTAATAAAAGGAACAAGACTATCCGAGTCAGATCTCAATCAACCCTTCGCTCTGTTTCAATCAACCCTACACGCTGGTGAAATTTGAGGGCAGTCGTCCAAGTCGGACGACTTTTGTGTCGTTCTCCTCGTAAGCTTCTCCGATTTATTACGTGACCCGACATCTCCGTGTCCATAGGGATATGGACTCAGGAAATATCTCCGCTGCGTGCTTTTGGTCAGACGCACTCGTGACATCCACGTTAACTCTACCTTTGTCTCAATTTTATCCTTCTTATCTTACTTTATCTTGTTTCTTTTATTATTTTTTTTATTCATGTTGTATATCATTTCATTTGTTAAAAAAAAAAAATATTCACACATGATTTTTAAAAATCATTTAAATCGTAAGAAAAGAGTAGAGAAAATTTAACGCTACATTATTTTGCAATTGCTAAATTTGAATATTACTCACCGAGAAAAATCGACGGGATATAATTGCGTCACGTCATATAATTACCTCAGTTTAGCAATAATTTTATTATTCGCGAAGCCGAAATATATATATATATATTAAAAGTAATGAAGGAAATATTACCGCACATTTTGGCAAAACTTAATCATTCGAATAATGTTAAAAAAGAAAGAACCGTTCTTGTTTTATGTAATTTTCTTTTTTTTCCCCCCACATACGCTCTTTTAAATTTTTTCTATATATACCATATGCATAGAAGTGCATATCTTTTCATTAACGCCGCAATTTTCATGCAGCGAGAATTCGATGGAATAAATTCGACTCGGATTCGCTCGCGGCAAATAAACTCTTAACACGCATCAAAGTCGGTCCAATTAACGCAAACTATCGCGGGAAACGACAATTTCTAAAGGAAAAAGAAAAAAAATATCCCACCCGCGAAACTTTATCCCGCCGGTCTTCGAGCGGCGTGTCCGCTGAACCGTATAAACGCTCGATTGCCGAACTAAAATTCCCGATAAAGTCACGTTCAACCGAAACGGGTCACCCGGTGTAACCCCGAACGCCTGTATTATTTGTCTGCGATATGACGAAAAATCCGTGCAAGGTATTACAAAATCCGGCCTCGATGAAGAACCGTACATACAATCAACAGGAATCGTTAAGGAAAATTTTCCATCGTTATTTAACCGGACAGCGGTTTTAAAAATATGCGTGTCGATCATAGAGATATCGAAGAGATCGAATGGCGATGTAAGTCTTGAAGCAGGAGTGACATCGAATGCATCGTAACGTTTCTCTAACCCGTTATCACGAAAATCAGACGCGGAACGGGTCTCGCAACGCCCACATACCATTCGATTTATCGCTTGGTATGGATATTGACTTACAAATTTTTCACATATGTCACGTAGCGCCATTCGGATTAAAGGTCGGCCGAGGAGACACGCGGACTACGAAATTTCACACGTTTCTCGTCCTTACGTCGAATTCATATATTGCAGCTGCCGAATAGATCGTCAACAGTTTGTTCGCGTTTCTTTTAGCGATGTGAATATAGTGCCCAATTTTTGCAACGCGATTAGTGATTATTGCTGATGAAATAAATTCTTGGCGTGATCTTCACACGTATATTTAATTTTTTTTATTTATCTATTTCATCTGTATTTTAAACATATTCTTTTTATAATCTTCTCTTTCTCTCTTCTTTATATATATGTAGGTCTTATTTTTCCGTTTTCGAAATTATTTTTAAATTAATAACACATAGCTAAATATACGTAAATATTTTAAAAAAATCTATTTTATCGAATTATACACAAATTGATAACCCGTTACTGACAAAAAAAAAAAACAAAAGCTTAAATTTCAATCATAACGATTGTACGAAATAGTTTTAATAAAAATAATGTTTTGTCACAAGCCCTAGAGCAATTTTAATATATAATATGTTTCTATTCGGTATGACGGTCGGTTATTGTCAAATTGTTTATTTTTCATTCCATATTTATTGTGACCTAAGAACAAAGTTGCTTTTGCCAACCATCTGCTTGTGCAAGTTGTTCGCGAACTTCAAGTAGAGAATGTGGCTCGCAATCAATCCGTCAGCGGTTTGCGATCTGCTGCGCACAAGTGTTCAGTCATATTTCTCTTTATTGCAAGCTTTACACAAGGCGTATCGGGCTCGCAAATTAGAGTTATTTAGAGTTATTTAGAGTTATTTAGAGTTATGATTTAATTTAGAAAAAATCTTTACACTCTTTCGAGATATTTCTCTAGGAAAAAAAAATTGACTTCATATTTTGCGCGGCAGACACAATCCTTCGTGTCCATTTTCTGCCAAACTCTATTGAATCGGCGATGTACCGTTGACATTCAGAAAATATATAAAAGATCGTTCGTAACGAACTGATTCACAACGAGGATCTCGCGTTACATATTTATCGAGCTATGCAATTCACCTCGCGATTAACGCAACGCCCATTCGCGCGTAGGTCGATTATCAGTTATTATTAATGGTTATCAATTTGTCAGAGCCACGAACGTGTATGAATACGCGGTCGACTGTCGATATATACAGAATAACAGAGTGCACGATAACGCTTAACGCCGCAGATGTAACGGATTAAATATAGATTCGTTCATAGGTCAAGCGCGAATAAGGTATTTATCGATATTCCTAGCTAGGATTTGGCGACGAGGATCAATTAATTTACAATCGCACGATAATACTCGCGAGATTAATAAAGCACATTCCGTCTGTTCCCGATGATACGAGAGGAATGAATATAAATCGTCGTGCTTGGATGCGACGGTCGGACACCGACTTACGGCGCGGCCTGGGTCCTAACGAATATGACGCGAGTAAAGAACGACGGGCGTTAAATCATCTCCTTTGAACGCGGCTTAACCGTGCGCAAACTGCATAGCGACGCGAAGAACAGGGCAGATGGTGGTATATCCTTGCACAGTTCACATATCCTGACGCGGGGTTGACGGTGAAATTTCAGAGAAACGTTAGCGCCAGAGAGCCACGTGCCGCTGCTGCTGCTGCTGCTGGTCTGTTCGATAGGTCGATATTATGCAGGTATGCGACTGTGCAACGGATGCGCGAGGTAGCCAGAGAATTCGTTGCTGCGGAGCTCGATAGTCGTCATTCGGTGGACCGTCAAGCGGCGAATATATATGCATGTATGTGTATGTGTGTTGCGCGTATACATGTATAGATATATGGAGAGAGAGAGAGAGAGAGAGAGAGAGAGAGAGAGAGAGAGAGAGAGAGAGAGCGGCGAAGAAAGCGAGAGGGATAGCTTCTACAGTAAAACGGATAGGGTGTGAAAATACGATTGCGTGTCTGCGCGCGCGCGGTAAATGCTTTGAATATAATGCTGCAGATAATGAGGATGTATTCGACGCTTGCGACTTGCCTCTTTCTCGCTTTCTCTTCCTCCCCTCCCCCCCCTCTCTCTCGCTTCGTTAATTCTCCCTAATTGCAAAAATTGCATTTGGCCACAATGTGCTCCAAAGTGAATTCATACAATGGAATGTGTTTCAAAAATTTGACGTCCCAGCACGCGGAAAAAAAATTTTTAATTTGGCGTGCAAAAAATTCACAAACCGGAGAAAACTCGCGACTAGACCACCGCGAGATTAAGGAATGTTAAAGCGCACGCATTTTTGCAGACTACTTTGTTAATAATGTGTTTGATAAGAATTGTTAATATTGCACGAGTGACTGAACGCGTACCATCCATTAAAATCACGACAAGATCTTTTCGCAGTTTGATATTTCGAGGCCTCGCCAGATATATAATTGTTTGTATTCTTGCGCGTTTGTCAGTTTCCGAATAAGTGTCAAAGTGCGTTGGTATTTCTGCCGTTTACTATTTATCGGTTCGAGAGGACGGGACGAATTAAAGAGCCAGGAAATACGTAATAAAGCTTGGAGCTATCGCGAACGAATAGCCATGCGAACATGACGAACAGTGTGAAAATTTCACGTACGCGCGCATACTGGCTGGCTGCTTCGAATATACCAGCGCGGATAATGAGGATGCATTCGACCGGCACGTATACGCCATTTACCCCAACTGTATCCGCCGGATTGCGAGAGTCGGGAGATATACGCGGCAAATGTTAAAAATGCGGCGGCGGTCAGCCGGAAAGTCCTGCTTTAATATACGCGGGCAAAAATACGAGAGAGCGGAAGAAAGAATCGAGATTGATATTGACAGGAGCGGTAATAAAAAATTGCAAAATAAATTAAATTAAAATAAAATGAATTCCAAGAAATTTAGATCAAAAGAAAGATAGCCGAAAGTTTATTTAAAAATTATTCTTAAGGAAGAGCGCGTATAGAGATATTCGATTGAAATAAAATATGAAAGGGAATAGATACTGCAGTTTTTTTTTTTTTTTTTTTTTTTTTTTTTTTTTTTTTTTAGAAACATCTCACGTGTCCTAGGATCAGAAATGTTAGAGACATCCTCTTGTCGATGTTGACTATCGTGGGAAACGTAAGACTCGATGGAAGAGGGAAACGAGACAGATATAATGATGAACGGAAGTGGAAATAAAACACTGCGCTCTGTGCACGGAATGGTACTGAGTATAACGCCGTAATTAACGAGAGTTTATTACGGAGACATCGGAATAATTATCTTTTCCTATCGCACGCATGACTGCTTGTTAATATTCGTTGACAAATAAACGGCAAGTATATAACGGTAATAAACAATAAAATTTCTCGGCGTGTATTAGCCGTAACGAAGAGAGCTTTCAAACATATATTACTTCATATCAGTTGTACTAATGTTTGCTATATTATTCGGATGCGTTGATGTAAGTGGTGGCTAGAAAATACTTTCTACCCGTATTACCCGTATTTTTATTATTAATATGGCTTGAGTGCCTCTGTCATTCTCATGGCTTGAATTATTAAAAATGATCGCAAAAAGCTATCCGTGGTACACATCTAATACATGTATATTTATTATAGTGGTATATTGTAGAATACCATATGTGTCATATTTTTCCTGTGTAACGCGTGCTCCATATATCATATTTTTCCATTACATGAGTTTCCAAGTAGTTTATAATTCTTATAAATAAATACCGCGACCTCTCGAGAAGTTTTTTTGACATATATATATATATATATACACTTCCAATTGTGTGTGCGCGCGTTAACGCAAATTTTATGTTTACCAAATTATCACGGGCGTAATATTATAGGAATATTATTCGATATAAAAATTCAATATCGTCCTCAGCAATTTGCATTATTATTACTGGCGCGTCTTCCGAGTTTCCTAAATATTCATTAAATTTCTGGCTACTTCGATTTTACTTTATGCGATATTGGCGCCGATCGTAAAAATCTAACGTGCTTTACAGAGACGAATAAAAAGCTGTATTATACATTCAATAAAAACGTGCATCGCCCATATTGCATGAGGCAAATAAACACAATCGCTATGTCGCGTCTTCTCGTAAAAAGCGGATCCGTCTTTCAGCGTAACTACTACGGTTGCAAGTAGTATCGACGCGAAATTGACGCGCCTTTAACTAAATATGGATGCTCGAACAAGAGATTATATTTCCGCTAATGAATACGCCAATTACACGATTTGCTTTTTAGCAATACGACTCGTCTTTTTGTCGCACTATTCCGTGAGTGTCGAGATCGATCAGCAAGTTGTTGTAAATCACCGATTTTCACCGAATTGTATCTTGTCGTTAATATCGGAAACTTCCGCGAGTCAATTATCAGATACAGTGAGCAATTGCCACGATCGCAATAGAAAAAGAACAGAGAAGAGGAATGTTGCCCGAGAAAGTCTACCTAAAAAACCTTTCAGAATTTTTTTTCAGATGTATAAAAATCGCATGTAACAAATGTATCTACCTTTGATATCCATTTTTGATGACAAAATGTTTGTCGTATTTCGTTGCAAAGAATAATCGGAAAGAAGGAACATTAGCCCGTGGAATACTTAAATATTTTACGTATCCGAGAGAGGAAATGTATTTTTTCAGGATATGCAGTTGAGTCAACTGGCCTGAGTGCTGGCTTTTTTTTTTTTTTTTTTTTTTCGTTTCTACTTTCCATCTCGCTAATGCGCCGGTAGACGCACGGTCAATTTTGTATTATGTCTCGTGCATTTCGCGCGTAAACAATCTCCCTGTACGAGGAGGGGGAGGGAAGGGGGTAGCCGAGAGATAACTTATACATGAAATATTTAATTCTCCACTACTCGCTTTACGCCATAAATTAGCCGATAGTTGGTCCGCGTATCATTTTATCCAAGATGATATGCGAATTGGTTTATGCATTTAATCACGTTGAAATGTTTAACGCAAATAATCCAAGATCAAACAGCGCGATTATATACATATACACGAGATACAGACGAATGAATGCTGCTATCCGAACGATAAACTGCTGCTTCCCCGATAGCGAATCTATAACAACGTGAACGCGTATATTCGCTACGATGCGCATCGTAACCAAACCGATGAACTAGGGGTGATCAGTCTATCGAATATCCTTGGGGCACGTTGTATGAATCTGACATTCGTTTAGTTTCGCCCAACTGTAACTACCTCTCGCGTGGAGAGAGAGAAGACAAGTGATTCTCTATAATACATAGCAAATGCATTATGCGCTTCATAAACTCGGGTGTGCACTAATGACGCATTAAGTTAACAGCAGGTAATCTGAGCGCGTGTACGAAACGCTTTGCATAATTGTTCATTCGTGCTCCTTGGTTTGGAAAATTAACTCTCTCTCTCTCTCTCTCTCTCTCTATATATATATATATATCGCGCGACTTTTTATCTCGATACGATTAATTCAGCAACGAGAAACGTCACAAACACTCCCAGATCTGCTAGAATGAGCCTCTCGCGTGAAGCGAAAGATGCGTATCTTACAATAGTACATATCGCTCTTAATAAATCGTGAATTTCCGTGAAATAATTCACAGACACAAATAATCGAGATAGATAAGGTCGGACCATAGAAATGAAGTCCTCTCTTTCGTCAGGGTAAGCGACGATGGATCAGGAATCTTGAGAAGAAGCGAAAAGGAGATTGAACGTGCGCGATCCCTCGCGCAAAATCCCTCGTTTCTCCTTTGTCAGTCTTCACTCGCGCAATCGGACGACGATTTACTTCGCTGTCTGGTGTGACGTTTCTCTCCCTCCTCCCCCCCCCTCTCTCTCTCTCTCTCTCTCTCTCTCTTTCTCGCACCCTTTATCTTTAGAACTTGTTTGCGAGCACCGCGCAACACAAGAAGTCTCTGAATAAGATAAGTCGTATATCGGTGAAAAAGTGCAAAATGGTTTGTCCGTTAAAATTATTCGCGTGATTTTGAACATACTTTTTCACGATTGGTCAAATCTCCTCTTACATATCGACAAAATGAGTTCCTAAACCGAAAGCTTGGCGCCGTTCCAATACATTATTGCAACGTTTTACTCCTAACCAAGATACCAGAAGATTGAATCTCTCGGATAGAGAAGTTTAATTGTACAAGTAAATTGCGAAATGTATACTATAAAATGAATTTCGTCGAATTTATATACGTTGAATAACAATGCAAATAATTAAAAACTTGTATGTATCAAAAAAAACGATATGCCGGGAACGTAACAGAGTTAAGTTAGTCAAACTTCATACTCATGAATATTGATGGAGCATTCCATCGATGAAAAAAATTCTCGCATACGAGAGAGAGAGAGAGAGAGAGAAAGAATGGGGCGTATATTAACGTGTAACGTCTGCATCAATTCAACAAATGCCGACGGCGATATCGTGAGTGTCGAACTGTTACGGTCGCGCGTATTCTTTACATCATATGTATCCGTGCATCACACATTTCGTTATAAGGTTTACTGTTTTAAAAGCTCGATAGATCCATTAACACGCGTTAATTTATTTTCAAGCTTTTATTTCCTGAAATAAATGATACCACACCGATATAGGCGTTTCGCAAGACAAGTTATCGCGCATGCAGCGATAATTATCGCTGTTTATGTGTGATACACACATATTATATATATTTTATTTATTGTATAATATATACACGTCATAATTGTGAGAGAGCAATATATTGATCTGATGCAACCCTTCTAACGTCGCCGGCGCGAGCCACTTTGCGGAATCTGTTCAGGCGAATCGCGGGGCCGTTGAATAAATTACAGCCGAATATAAACATATACGATAATGTGCGGGTATTCCGTTCAATAGATGTAGTGATCGTTAAATTGGCAATATCGCTCTAGCAAGGCACCGTGAAATAATAGAAAAGATGAGCGCGGGAGGAATGACGCAAAAAACAGGCAGCGGATTGCTGTCGCGCCGGTATAATGTTCTCGATGTAAATATAATTAACAGCGAGCAAATATTACGAGTGACTCTAAATGCGCGTCAAGCTAAATGCAAATATCGCGTCGAAATTATACTCGTCCGTTTATACTAGGATCAAATAGAGCAACAAAATAGGCAGCATCTTATCTGTTTTACTATTCGCAGATTTTTGCGCGCAACCCAAGTTTCCATATCTGACATTTAGAGAGTTATTTTAATTAATCGACGGATTAATTTTTGAGAAACTACTGACATTCTTTCTCAAAGAAAAATACCCGCGCGATTTCATAACTTATTTTAGAAGATTGCTCCGTATATATAGAGGGCAAGTTCGATGCGGTAATACAAAAAAAGATTGTAGGAAGAAAAACTAGTCGCGCAGAGTAAACTATCGTGCTTGAGATGCAAACTCGAAAGTGGCGGGTGTCTTTAAATAGTATCATTTATCGTGTTGCAGCTGGAAAGAACTAAAAGTGGAACCTTAAATGATGCCATTTATCGTCTCACAGCTGGAACGCTTACTTTGCCTCGGCATACTTTAAACAATCTACGACTGCACGCCATACGTTAGCGCTTTTTTTTCCCTTTTTGGATGAGATAATGAGAACCAGAGCAGTAGGCTTTTCTGCACTCGCGACACGCTTTTTTTCCTCTAAGAATTAAATAAATATTATAATTTCGACAAAATTACCTCGCTGGCATATAATAAGAAGAATAACAAGCGTCTCGCGAGAATATATAATATCACGTAGAACTATTTTGTGCGATGTTCCAAATAACAAATAAGTAATTGCGTCTCGTATCGGGAGCACAGTAAAAACGTAAATCAAGTTCTATTGTTTTACTTTTATTAAAAAGGGCACTGCAAAAATTTGAAAACTACTAAAATTAGGTTATTTTCTATTTAAAAATTGCATCTGTGGAAAGCAAACATTTATTTTCAACAAGAAATAGTATCAATATAAGCTTTTTTATTCTTAAAAAAATTTACTGTTTACGACTCTGTTGCTTCCTGAAATAGCTGACCTCATTTAACGTTAATGTATTTATAATCATATATTGCACAGATAAGTAGACAGATAATTTCATGGCGAACGTGAAGTTTAACTCAAAGCGAGTAGACGAGGGAATTAAAGCATTTATTAAGAATGGAGATAGCCGGATACGCGGGGGGCGACAATAACTTCGTGAAGAGAGCGAGAGAGTAAGATATATCAATGCAAAAGCCTTCTTCTACGCTACGTCGGGCCGAGAATAATTCAGTGTCACGTTCCGGGTGGAGACTAGCGGGAGGAGAGGAAGCTATATCGCGGCTATTTTACATTCTGTATTTCCCGGTTCGTTATTTATGCAAACCACCGGAATATACGATGAGAAAATGTATGTTTATGTAAATTGAGCGCACAAACGTTTACTTATGTTTCAAACGGAATCTTAATCTTTAACTCGTCTCCTTTTCTCCTCTCCCTCTCTTGTCTTCTCATCTCTGTCTCTCTCTCTCCCCCCCCCTCTCTCACGCACACGCACACACATACACACACACACACACACACACTCATGTACTGCCCCGGATATATCCGCGCTGCGTTTGCGCCGTGCTCGCAGCGTTTGATAACCAAACTGCATTACGGAAGGAATTACACCGAATTGCTACTCCTACCCCATTTTCGATCGATGTCGGCACGGTCACTTGGCGCTAACTGCCACTAAATATCGTTACCCGACGACGCCGAGCGATGCTGCGTTCTGGGGTTGCGATGAAGGATAATATCCGGCAAGCTATGCAACTATACGCGCGCTCAACTCGCTCCCGATGCACGATAATGAATTTATTCGATCTTCGGTAGCTCGTTCCGTATCATTTATATCCATTTCTTACCGAGAGCTTCTTGGCGCATCTTCCCCGCCACTCCTATGCATAACTCACAATTAGTCTCTTCTAATGACGGCATTTTGCTAAGCGCCTCGCACAATGCGTCTTTATCCAGCTATCGCGCGCGAAGCTTCGTGATAATGGCCGTTGTAATAACGGATCTCCAGTTTAGTATGTATTTAATGTGTACGTTATGTACACTGTGCTTTTCTTTTTTTTTTCCTCTCTCTCTCTCTCTCTCTCTCTCTCTCTCTCTCTCTCTCTCTCTCTCTCTCTCTCTCTCTCTCTCTTGATCTGAATCCTACGAATATCGCTTTACATTATTATTATGAAGGGAGCTCTTGAATACGTTCCGTGTTGCGCAAACAAAGCGCGATTTTACGCTACGTACAAAAACAAATTATATTTTCACCAAGACCCGAGATCCAATGCGCGTTAAGAGGGAATAAAAAGAAAATGTATTCTTACATCGTATTAAAAAGTTGCCGGTAAAAGATACAAGGTTTACAAGTATGATTATAAATGTGTACTGTTATGTACAAAAATGCGGGTTAATCCGAAAGCAGCGGCTTTGACTAAATTAAATTGATGATTTTTGCGGATTACGAAGAATGAAGAGAACGTACGGTGATTACTACTTGTTAAACGTGTATCCCTCACGCAAGATAATAGAATGCTCAACGCGACGTTTTGCGATCGGCTTAAAACTCTCAGAGTGTGTATCTACCCCAAAGTTTAAGATAAATAGCGCTTTATAATATCTACTTCGTAATAGGCGGGCATACTCTTGAGCGATTAATCATTTTTCGTATATATACATCGCGGTTAATCTTCTATTTAGCAGGCCCTCCGTAATTCGAACGATGTTTTTCCGCGTAATTGCGGGCAATCATTCTTGTTAGAGCCGGCGCGCAGCGGCACCTAAGAAGAACGGAAACAAGGAGGCACGAGAACAAAATACGGTGCGAATACCTACCGTGCTTTAATCATCAGCGTTAATTAAAATAATGCTTACGAGATAATTACTTTGTGGCCAGACAAAGTGATGGACGACCGCGTGGACTATAACGCTATTCGTGCGGTCAACGCGCGAGCGGAGGAAAGAGGAGAATATAACGCGCCCCGACCGCGAGGGTATTTGGTATTCGCAAATTAATCGATTAGAATTAATTGTTCCCAATTGAAATACCACTGGCTTGCGCATGGCATTCTTTTTTTCGAGCCACCACCGCTGCGGGAAATTGTTCATTTGGCGCCGGTTAGCGTTTTCCGAAGCGTTCTTTGTAAACGGCATCAATTTATCGTCGAATAAACATTACCGTAATTGCATCACCAAGGCAAAACAAAACTTTCAAAAATTTACGTAAATTCGTACTAACAGACTTTACGTGACGCAAAGCAGAGCTCCTCTCTGCTTTGCCTTCCGCTATCTATGAAAAATAATCCGTTTTTTTTTAGACTAAAATAAATGTGTAAGACAATTTTTTATAAAAAAGAAGAAAACTGTTTGGTCGATATAATTTTAATAAAATATACTTTTTTTTATCGAATTATGTACATATAGCGTGCTTCGAAAAAAGTATCATATTTCGGATTACAGCATTAATGCATCGGCCTCGGAATAATTTCGCAGAGTAGATTCGTTCTCATCAAGCATTAAATAATTTTCCAACACACTTAATGTTATTTATTTTAATGCTTCTGCTCTCTATACGTTCCTCGCTTTGAAACTCCGAGATGTACAGTGCAATGTACAGAGGATTGCTAGCGGCGAAATCACGCTGACATTGCGCCGTTCAGCAGAAAACTTTCTCGTCTCTGGATGAAATGAACTTCACAACTTACTATTAACCCTATCTCTTACCGCTGTCCATGTTTAACGTTACCTCTGTTAAATTTAGGGCAACGGCCTACTTGCAAAAACAGTACTATTCATTGTTTGAACATTGATTTTTAACATGTCGAGAAGCAAATAATTGAGTATCCAATCTCTCTATAACGGGAAATTCACGCACAATCTTCGCTATCTTATTTCATTCACTAGGTATAAAGGTATACATATAAACTTGTTTAATTTTATTTTACGCTTTCTCGCCTTTACGGGCGAGCCAACCGCACCTTTTATCAGGCTTGGGACTGACAACCTTAAAACTTTTACAACAACGGCTCTTTCCGTCTGTCCGATATGTATTACGAAATAAGCGCATTTAGAAAGAATCCCAAATACATTGCACTTCAATTAAATTAATTGTATTATCGGGGTTACGCGCAAAATTTAATATGGAAAATAAAAGAATTAGTGCGGCTGATAAAGTTTTTTCATCAAATTTTTACTACCCGGAAGAAAGTCCAAAGTACCAAGAGCTTTTCAAAGAACTTTAGCTCATTTATAGTATACGTAGTCCTGAAGGAAATATGTGAAAGAAACGAAGCGACTCTGGTTTCACAGAAGTTTTTTTAGAAGGGATGGAAGGGAAATGAAGAGATAAAGTTGATAAAGGACTACCTCTCCTTTCATCTCACCGTTTCTCTTTGATGAATTTACGAAATCGTCTTTTAACAACAATGTTAGATTAAAAGACGCAGGGATCTTACCAATTAAAAGATCCAAATAGATAAAATCTAACTTTTATTTAATTTTAAGTGGAATTCTTTACTATAACAGAATATCAGGAGACTTCGGAGGGTTAATTATGAAAAGATATTTAAAGTTGAAGAGTTACTAGAAATCAAATTTTCGTTAAGATAAAATAAACTCCACCAGATAGAACTTAATCAAAGAATTTATAGATGAGAGGGGAAATGCGAGGGAAGCTTACATAATATGCCACATTGCTTTCTAATTTTAATTTAGAAATGTATGCGATGTAATTTATTAATTGTTCTGCAATATATTATATTATCAAAATATACCAAATTTAAAAAAATAATTGCTGCACAATCGATTACACAAGATAAAAATTAGGATCTCTCATTTCACATGTATTATCCTCACGATTACTCGAAACACAATCGAGTTAGAATTCTTTCGAAAGTAAGTGTCGACGATTAAACTTTCCTTTGCGAAGTGAGAATTGGTTGGAACGACTTTATCAGTGTCCGGTGAAGTACGATTTTATTATCTCGTCGAATTTGCAATAAAGGTCCTTTTATCCGCCGTTGTGAACTGTGTCATACTGTAAACAATCGCCACGTAGATTACAGATTTTTACGCGACGATTTCAGGCTTTTTCCATCGAAGCCTTGATTTATTGCATTACACTTGGTACTGACGCTTACACTACCGCCGGCCCCTTCAGGCAACTCAGGGTGAGTTTTATTTACTTTTAGCGAATCGATCGACCGCGAGGGTTTAGTGCAGGAGGGGAGACGGCTGCGGGGGAAGAGGAGAGAGACTAGGTGGTTGCTGCTCGCCAACCCCCGGCGAAGCGAGCTTACGTGGTCCCGGCATGGCACCCCGGTAGCCTGGCCTTTCGCGTTCCTCTAACATTATATCGTCGCCTACTTTCCTCTAACCGTGAATTTACGTCGACAGACCGGCCCGAGGATCGGCACGATTCTCTTTCGTCGTAATGCTTTACGAATCGACACGTATAAAAACACACGTTCGAAATATTGCGCGAATCGATCGACTTTCTTCTTGTACTGCTATCGTTCCTTCTGCCGTACATTCGAATTTCGAGGTCTTCAACCGTGAATGAAAGAAAGACGAAATCTTTCCGCTTTGCGCTATATGACTTCATGTCGCTATAAATGTTTGATCTCTTTATTGAACGTTAAATGATATACATTTTATAAACTATAAAACGGTACAGGGGATATTGCAATAATGCGATGAATTATAATTAATGAGTTACATCACAGAATAATGCGACAATGTATTTTAAAAACATGTTGTATTTGTTTGATGACATGTTTTTAATATATTATTTAATAAATAAAATATTAAATATTTTTATAAATTTATATTTAATAAATGAGATTAAAATATTTAATTATCGAGAAATTCAACCGTCCCTTTCGACTGTTGCAAATAAAAAAAAAAAAAAAAAAAAAGCGTCTACTTCTCTTGAGAGAAATTTTCTTCGACTTAGCATATCTTCGAACCGGAAAGGGAAATTGCTCAGAACTTTTGTTTGCAATTGAATCGATTCCAGCCATAAGTATTAACTCTGGCGAGAGTTCTGGACAGCTTCCCAAGAATTCTATCGATAATCTTTCTTACGGCTGAAATTGATCTTGATACAAAGGGAAAGGTTATTGCCAATTTTCATAGAATGAAGACATAAAGTTGGATGATATAAACTTTAAAATTCTCATTTTTCGTATTTTATCAACGGAATTTCCTTTCAGACATATCAAAACTCGAAAATTCGCCGGAAAAGAACCGAAACAATATTAATTCGCGTTGGAAAACGGATTGTTATCTTAACAAAGGGATTTTTCTTTTGTCAATATACATCATAATATTTCAATGTATCAATTGTTCCATCTATCGCGAGGTAATTTACATAGTTAGAAGAGAATTAACAAAAATGAGAGCGTAAATGTTGTTAATATCACGGTAGGCGCTTACTGGCGCGGCAACAACTATGCTCTGACGATTACACGATCTGAATTATTCACAATACAATCCGAGCGTAATGCGATCACACATGCTATACATTTTATCAAGAATTAATTTTCATTCGGAGAACCATAATTAATAGCAATCTGTAAATAATGAGCAACAATAGCGAGAAAATAGTAATGCACTGAACGGAATACAAGCTGGTTATTGATTATCATCGATAATGGATGTAAATAGAAGGAGAGTTAAATTCAAGGGGTTGAGGCATAATATGCCAAATCACACACGCGAGAAAATTTTGTGAAACATATTTGCATATGGCACACATTCATTCAAATTGCATTACACATATTATTACATCAACTAGACATAATGGAAAAAAAAAAATAGCAGAAACTACAGAAAATGCTAAAAACACAGCGCAACGTAAATGCATTTAAATACATTTAAATGAAAATTATTATAATTATACTGAAATTGCATTAAATAATTGCGTGCAGATTGGATGAACCTTTTCAAATTATTTGACATTTTTCTTCATTTTTTTTTTTTTTTTTTTCCCCCCCACGTATCAGTATCAGGTGGCCGCGCCAGGTGCGCACCAACGTGTGACGCGAGAAGATTCGAAATGGCAGGGGCGATCAAACGTGTTCTATCGCGAATGAACCGTGCGATATTAAATTAAGATTTCTATCCGCTTCACGGAATCCACACTTCTCGGCTCGAGTATTAGGTCCTGTTATTCTTTCGTCTGAGTGTTTTCCTAACGCATTTTTCACCGTCGTCTAGCGGATCGGCGCGACGAAGCCGGCGCGGAGTGCGAATATTAAATCCATCCTCTACTCGTCTTAAATTCAAATACGCGCGGGCGAATTTTACCGAAAATCTCGTCATCCCCGCGGTATCTCTTGCGAGATTCTAATTTTTCTCCCCCGTAGTGTTGAAGAGACGTGACCTCCCTACGGCTTCGTTATCGAACTTATAAAACCTTGGAAAATTGAAGTTTCCGTACTATTAAGTGGAATTAACCTTCCTGGTGAGAATCTTAAGATTCCGATTGCGCCAACTTCGCGCGTACTACCGTGGAACTTTGCGGCGGAACTCATTGCGGCATTCAGTCCGCAATTTAGATTTCTCATTAAACGTTGAAAATCACCGATGGATGCACGCGAGTTAACCGTAGACCCGCTCCTAGACTCGCGCTCGCGCGCTCGGACTTAATTATTAGGGGTTGTTAGCTTATCGTGTAACGTACATGTATAAGGTACACAGAAAGTAATGACAGAGAACGCGTGTCCGAGCTATCGTTGTAATCATTATCCTGACAACTATGGATACTTGATATGTTTTGCTTAGATTCTTGTTTACAATTTGATATAATATAAAATTAATTATATATTTTAAAAAGCAAATCGAAATATTTTATTTTACTTCTGTTATATTCAGTAAAAATTGTAAATTTTTTAAAGCTAAGATTGAGATACAAATTTCTTATTTTTTTTTTATACGATGCTTGGAATTAATTTGCGACATTGTTTTATATAAAACCGTCCGAATGCAAACATTCAAATACTTGCCCCGCAACGAAAGTGTTACAATAGGAATGTCCCGCATACAAACGAGCTGAGAAGGCTGTAAGACTGTTAATAAATTCCGCTTAAATTTTCGAGAGCTAATTGCTTTTATACCGCAAATTTATGAGATCTCAAGCTATTGCTTAATATTTCTTTACCAGGGAATAATGAAGACAATAAACATCCGCCTGGTACATTTTCGCTTTCGGCGACAAACACGAAACCTTCAAATATAGAGACATTAACCGAACGTGAACGTTCGCGCTATGAGCTCTGTGCACATATTAGAAACTATATCCGTGCGAAATAGTGGTGTACCGAATATTACGTTAGCTACCCTTATTTCCAAACATCTCTATCACACAGAAGATTTGCATCAAAAGAGATAGATTTACTATTTATTATTTGTACATTGGAAAAAAATATCTAAAAAGAGAGTATATATAAGCAATAGTGCACTTCACACACACACACACACACACACACACACACACATTGGGAGAATCTTTCTCTCCGTTATATAATTTTTCAAAATTCTACATTACTCTATTTGTGTGAATTGTTGAAGTAAAATTGATATTGTAAACTGATACTGCAAACTTCGATATTTCATCGTCAATACGTAAAATTGCGTAAAATTTGCATTTATTTATCGTATTCGATAACATTCAATATACATAATTTTTAGCGAGAATCTGGCAAAAATAATCCGCTTATAGCATTCAACGTATTAAAACTTACGTTACGAATCGAAAAGATATAATAGTCACAGCAGTGATAACAAATTAAAATTCCAATATCCGTTTTTAAATTTGGAGACATTATATTTTGTGTTTCCCGTTTGTTTCTTTTAGAATCCATTTATTTGCGTCGATTTTCAATAAAAGTATCGAAATGTAGTGTTCAAACATATATAAAACTGAAATTAAAAAATAGAGATATATAAATATACGTATATTTTAAAATATTACAATATTTCTAACGTTCCATAAGTGTATTTGCAAATTGAACAAATTTAAATTAATGAGAGGAATTTAATATATACATATATATATATATATATATTATAATAAATAAAATATATAGAGTCAGATCCTCCTACTACAACTGCGATGGTCGGTCTTTAACAAAAACGGAGCAAAAAAACTTAATCTAAACATCTACTACCTTTACGTTGATTCGTCGCTCATTTTTGCCGACATCAACAACAAATCCTTTTTCTCATTAATAGTACGTCGGCCATTAACTCGGCCATTTATCATCGGCCCGTGTGGCGATCTAAAGCGCATCTCTCGGACCTTGGTAGAGCCATATTTATACTACGCGTATCTGTATCGATCGCGCGTATATTTCTTTAGAGGTAACGGCATTTAATTTCATCGCGTGTCACTTAATCCTCCGCCTGGCAGACGGGTCCATTAGGCCCGTACCTCTGTGTGTGTGTGTGTTTCGGGAACTATGTTGTAATCAATTAGAAGCATGTATATATAGCCTTCGTAGCTCCACGATATTTTATATAAACATAAATGATATTTTAAATACATATCAGAAACAATTTTATTCCCTTATGTATAAAATATTAAATAATACATTGTATAATTTTTTAGATATAATTATAAATTATTTTATAAAATAATTTTGCATATAAAATAATGTAATTGTATATAAAATTGTATGAAATTATATAAAATATTTCGAAGATGCGCGAACACACAAGGGGTTTTTGAAAATCGGTGAAGTAAAAGAGAGGGCTCGTTTCGATACGACCGATGCGACGCGCAAAAGGTCTCTTATCAACGGCTTATATTATGCGCCGGTGTCTGATCTATTTGCCGAAATTCTCACGAGAAGCCTCGCACGTCAGCTAAAATCGTATATCTGCGACAAGTGCGGAATATTGATCTCGTGAATATTTTAAGGCGTCGAACGTACACACACGCCACGGACGCGGAAACCGATGTCGAGTGGGGATCCCCATAGATTATTCCGCAATGTGGCAAATGCGAGTGGCGTCGCACGCACATGTACAATGTATATATATACATACGTGCGACATACGTTTTAGACTCGCGGGATCGAAAGTGGCAGCTTGTATTCAATCGTGACGTGACACAAAGATACCGAATTTATTTGGCAAAATATAGCCGCGCGCACAGTTTTTCGTTAAATTGCACGGGTATTTATTGATTGAAACGAGTTTTAGTTTGTATTTCATAACAGTCGCACGTACGATAATTACAAAGGCATTTCTCATGTGACGCCTCTCTTCAAAGAACGCTGTATAGTTGTTTTTGACAGTTTATAAACAGAAAATTTTTTTGTCACCCTACAACGCAAACTCGCATTTATATCCATTCTTATAAAATAGAATGGGCTCGTCTTAACACATATTTATAATAGATTTAGAAGAGTATATTCCGTATAATATAATGTACAAATTTAATAACAATATCGCCAAAAAGCATATATACGTAGCATTCTTTAAACAAACGGTTTCATGTGTTTCTTAAAATTTTAATTTACACGTTTAATTGACGCGATCGAGGATTTGACGTTTAAGATACATGACATGCAATAATATACACGCAAGTAAAATAACATAAAAATAAGTAAACGTTCCTCTAGAGTCCGCGCTATCTTACATTTAATCTTTCATCCCTAATCAATTATGATATATTTTTCCGCGTCCAAAAGAAATCAACATACTTTATTCTCATGCTTGATTTTTCGTTACCCTAAACCTCGTCGTTTAAACGAGACCACTGATTAATCGAGTGATTAATTTTCCATAATCGTGGTCATTTCTGGAAACGGAAGGCATGTTGCATAACTTACCTCGTTATCGCGCATCCGGCGGATTCCTTGGCATCCCCGATAGCATCGATCGCCGATCGTCGCATCCTCCGCGCTGATTCCGGAGCGAAATCCGTATTGAGCGCACTGGAGTATCCGGCCATCGTAGTTCCGATTCCCATAGAGCGCGCGAGCACTATACCGACATATCCTACGTGGATGAATTTCGCCGCGTATAATCACTGGCGTATGTGTATGTATATATAATATCCCGCGCACAACAAACAAACAAACAAACAAACAAACAAACAAAACACCCTTACGCGGCCGAAGAAACGTATAATCCGCGATGGTGACTCCGCGGTGTCAACTGTCACACACGTGTTATACACACGTCGCACACAGCACTCACTTTCGGCGCTCGAGAGGAGAGTACGGATTCTCGCGCGCCGTCGCTCGTTTCTCTTTCGTTAGAATCGCGAGCGGACAGAGCCGGACATAATCTCTAAAGACGTACCCCCGATCCATCCGCGTATACACGATATATAATATACACCACCGCGCCGGGCTCTTTCGTCTCGCACTCTCACACCAACATTACCGAACGCACCACTAGTGTGTCCACTTGACGCACGAGGCGATGGTATCGTCAGGACGAGATCGAAGCACCCACGGCTGCGAGTCCTCTCGGCGGCGCGCGTCGCTCACCCCGCGGCATCACGACATATATATCCGCGCGAACGCGATCAGTCGTCTCGGGGATGGAAATCTGACGGAGCGAGACTCGGAGCAGCGCGAGCGACGTTCCTTCCGTGGCACGATTAGACTCTTCCGTGTATAATCGGATCCCTACCCTTTAGATCCACTCGAATCAAGAGAATAGAAAGACAAAGAGAAAGAGAGAGAGAGAGAGAGAGAGAAAAGAGAACGCGCTCGGCTCGACGTCACTGACGTTTCGTCAGGCAAGGGATGTCTAATGAGGGGGTGAGACGAGACACGGGATTCGCGTCGCGCTCTTCGCATCCGACCCGCACGGCAGACAGCACGATACTACTGACGTTCCCTACGCGAAGCGTAATTTCATCCCCACCTCGCCCTGCCTGCCAGGTTACCCCCACGATCGGCGCCGTTGCTACACGCGTCCCTTACCCCCTCCCTTACCCCCTCCTCGATAATGGGCACGCACCGAGAGCTATCCGGAGCGTGACACACGCTTACGTTTCTGGTGGGGGCTACGGTCGCGTGGCGGCAACCCCGCTCGGTGGGGATGAGATGAACTTGGCGGCGGTGACGGCGGAAGCGGTGGCTGACGACGCATGCGCACGCCACGCGCCGTACGTCGCCACCGCCGCCGCCGCCGCCGCCGCCGCTGCCGCTGCCACCGCCATCACCGTTCTTCGTCGTCGCTCGTCGTTCCAACGTAGATGTATCCGTAGAGCCCTCGTGAAAATCTACGGTAAGTGCATGCGTAAGTACGTACGCGGCCGCGTACAACCGAAGGCCGCGAGGGTGCAGGGACCTCTCGGCGGCGGCGGCGGCGGCGGCGGCGGCGATGCTGTGCGCCTGCCATCTCCGCGTCGCGCCGACCGCCGACGAGGAGATGCTAGGTTATGCTAGGTTAAACGCAGCTACGTGACTTCTGTCCGGCCGGAGGCGGGAGAGAGCATTACGGGGCGAATTACACGGCGCATCGGAAAAGAATCCGCGCGACTTTCTCGGAGTTTTACTGCGGGAAAGATTATGACTTATCGTATACGGTATAAAGTGTAATAATACCGCCCGTATACCGCGGAATGCCATCGGGATGATACGCGAGAGTACGTATACTATATGTATACTGTAGGCGTCGTTTGCAGGTCCCTGTGCACTCCTCTTTAACAATTCTTAATACGCGAGAACGTATCATTATCACTTTTTATATTTGCGAACAGCTAAGCGCCGCACGAATGTTTAAATTTCAAAAGTGTCACTTTTTGACAGCCGAATTAATGGCTCGAATCAATATTTATCAATCAAACACGCATTTCCTTTATTTAAATAAAGCGCTAGTAATTATAAATTAGACACCTGTGGTATTCAGCCGCGTCCATTGATATTGTTACATTGTTGTACAATTATTCGGAACGTTATGATATTAAACTCGACGTTTAAATATTTAACATTCGTGGCATTTAACTTGAATGGAATTTCAATCTCGCTCCGCGCTCAAATGCATCGTTATAAATATGTCGGGTCGCGCGAGAGCGATTTTCGAGAACCCGTCGAAGGAAAGACAGGACTAGACGCATCTATTTACAAAGCGTCCGCTCATTTATCGCACAGGAAATGCACACGTATATATGCGTCAGGGAAGTTGGCGAATACTGCAAAGGAGTGACTCCTAGCAGAAGAGATGGCGGTGCGAGCTTAAAATGCTCCCTCGAACAGTGTTCTCGTTACGCGCTTCTCTTGATCTCAAACTCCTTGTGAAATTATATTCACTCGCGTGTGGGGAAATAAAATGAATTCTCGTACACACGGAACGTTTGGTTTTATTTCTTTCGCAACAAAAAAAAAAAATCAAAATCATTATATATTGCGGTCCAATTTCTATGCGTTTGACGCATAGTTTCAATGACACGCATGTCATGCCAAAAAAATAGCTACATTTTACACATACTTTTTCACGTTTTTCCACGTAACGCAACTCTTTTGTATTTCAATATGTTTCTTTGCAATTTAACAAAATTCATTGTCGATTTTTTATTGTTGTTGAAAAAAAAAGAACGACACAAGCGTCGCACGCAAATTTGCAATCAGTTTTTATATTTTTACGTTCAACTGCTAAACGAAACGGTCATTAACGTTTGTGTTAAGAACGAACGTTATTAAGCCAATTCAATCACGAGGATAATTCCAAGTAAATCTTTTAGACGTTTAATAAAGAATTTGGAGCACGAAGCAATATATAGAGTGAGAAGAGGTGGCGTGTCTTACTCGACGCCGCCGACAATGATAACGGAACACGACAGCGCCGGCTATTACGTGCCTCCTCGAGAAAATATCGCATCGTGATCCCGAAAGCCTCCCATTGAAATTTTAATTTTATATATCATGCTAACGACGCGGGTGGATAGGTTCGCACGTATATTCTACACATCGAATACTTTCACGTTCTGCGAGTGTACGTACGTTTAAATTATTCGTTAAAATATATCCGACCTTCGCGCACGATTGATCAAGATTTTATCGCATCGACGATACCGTGCCATCTTGATATGCGCGATATTCGTCGAATAAAAAGTGTTTCGTGCCGATCGGTTGATGAGATCTTTATTATTATTATTATTTTTTTTTTTTTTTTTTTAACGAGAATATGAATACTTTACATGATACAATATATTGATGAAAATTTAGATCTATCCCCTAAGTCACACAAGTCGCATCAGCGAGTCAATTCCGTCAGATGTGCCGTCACTCGCATCTGACGGAATAGACTAATAATTAATTTGCTCGACTGAATAAATTACGTGCTAATTCTCAGTTCTAACGTCGCCGCGCGACGACGCGGATCAAGAGCCATAGAGAAAGAATTATGAAAGGAAATGCGCGTGTACGACATGATGAAAACGCGCGTTTCGCTCGTTCCATCGAACTTCGCTGGAGAATTTGGGATATGGGCTGCGTAGTCTTGCGCGAGAGAGGCATCTCATTCGACACCACAGACGGTAATAACGAGTGCGCCCGGCGGCGCGAGGCTACGTGCTTCCTCCAGAGAATATTAATCCGTAATGCTGAGCTCGGTCTGCTGAATCTCTCTCTTCCAGCTCCTCCTATATCAGATACGGAGGAAAGCACGAGCGAGACTTTCCTTACGAAACCGAAACTTTTACGGCAACGCAAATCACGGGTTGCTCGATCAATTTTTCGTCCGTTTCATGTATACGACTTTAATTTTTTTTTTTTGATAATCGTTGATGCTGTATTCTCTCTCCCCCCCCCCCCCCCCCGAAAACGTGTGGAAATAAATTCGTGGAGGTGCGAGTAAACGAAAAAAAAAAAAAAAAAAAAAAAAAAAAAAAAAAAAGAGAGAGAGAGAGAGAGAATGTCTCCGTTATCCCGTAAACTATACGATGATGCATTTGACTGCCCCGACCGAACTCCCTTTGTTTGCTCGTTCGTTCGTTCGTTCGTTCGTTCGTTCGTTCAGATTATACGGATGCGCATTCATGTACCGGCACACGGAGCAGGTGCAGGACCGAAGAGAAGAGCGAACGACCGAACGGATCCGGTTCAGGATAAACGCTACGCGAATCCCCTTTCTTGTTGGCTTGTTCGCATAATATGGAACTAGCTTAAGTCAGTCGTCGGAGTAGCAAAATTAAAAGAGAGTTCGTTCTTTGTCTTATTTTTTTATTTATCGAGGAAGAAATTATTCTGATTGATAGAATCGCGTCGATTGTTTTCTCTCAACTGAACAAATATTAGTTCTTTTTTTATTTTTAATGAACATTACACAATAATAATATAATTTAATGCTGCCTTGTATAATAACGCGCATTATAAACATCACGTAATTACATAATAACTATTCAATTAACTTGATATTTGTTTGAATAATTTATATATACCAATTTGTATATAACAATTATTTTGTTACTATTTATTATTAGGGTCGCGAAAAATAGAGGTATGATCCATCAAGGAACGCGACGTAAGCACGAGAAAGCTTTTAAAACGCTGAGATATCCAAAAAAGTTCTATCCGTCTTAGAAATGATTAAACCATAATTGTTTTAAAGTAGCAAACCAATGAACCGTATAAAATTCCACGTAATTATCCGGAAGTAATGCCTCGTCGGGAAGCGTAACACCTCCGCAGTCACTGTTAGCTTAATCGAGACGGCTTCCCCTTTTAATTCCGCGTAATATCTACTTCGGGAACCACCCCTTCTTCAAGGAAATTTGCTGAACGACAGGATGTAGACGCGGTGCATGACACCTTTTTGTTAAAATTATTTGTTTTTCTAGATATCAAAAGTTTCCGTGAATTTTTTTATATTAAATTGTACGTCCAATTAAGGCAGAAGTGTACTTCAATTCAGGCTAATCAGCTTTAGTTTAGAGAAATATGCCTCTCATTTTATTAATCTCCCGATACATTTGTCTCGACACTTCATATATTTTAGTACCGAATTAATAAATATATACCAAACACTTGTTTTTATCTAGCTATTTACTTTAGTTGAATTTTTGATTTCGAGTCATTAAGGATTAATCAGGAAGAAAGATCTCAGACTCTTCTTCTTGAGAAACTTTAATCAGAATTTCTCATCTACTTAAATTTTCTTTCAAAACATAATAAGCTCTATTATACTTAGGAAATTAAAAGAATTTCTGTTAATAGAACTTGGCCCATTTCAATACGGATTATGGATCATGCGCGCAATTGAACTTTTTATTCGTATATATTTAATATAAAAATTACAAAATTTCCAACAAAAAATTTAGTGGATATAAAACATTTAACATTTAAAAATCTCTAATTCTCATATACCAATCTAAATAATTCTAAATCTTTTTTTCTCTCTTAAACACAACATTGAAATATTTTATATCAGTATCTTTTTCTCTCTATAAAGAATATTAATTATTATATATATTTTATTACAAATCTTTTCAGTATTTTTAATTAAAATTTAGAACATTTTATATGCGTTGTATTATACATATATGTATACTGGTATCAAATAGATCACTATCGTAATCGAAAGAGAGAGAGAGAGAGAGAGAGAGAGAGAGAGAGAGAGAGAGAGAGAGAGAGAGAGAGAGAGAGAGAGAGAGCAATATTAATTAATCTTGCTTTAGAATAATCAATAAAATATAAGTAATATGAGAGAATTATTAAAGTGATATCGTAATCAATTAAATAATAAATAAGTTATAAATTGCTTACCTCACAGTTGCTCCGCTATCGTCATCCAAGCTTCCTTCTTCTCTCTTGTTCATCCTTTACTGCTTTTTCATGGCACTCACACAAAACTCATTCACGAAAATATTGTTAATTACGATCATGCGCGCACTAATCAGCAGAATACGATGATTGCGCGATACTTTCGACGTTAATCGCAAGAAACGCGTATTTTATTATATCGCCTCTCAAAAGCCAAACTAATCAACTTCAGTTTTTGTAAACTTCTTAATTTTAGTACCCACGTGATTAGTGTTCTGGTACTAAAATTAAGAAATTTACAAAAACTGGAATTGATCAGTTTGGCTTGTGAAAAGCTCATATAATGAGAGAGTAGCATGAAAGATATGGTAAGTTACGATATGTTCGGCACTCGAAAATCGCGCGGCCAAATACATACATACGTCGTCGCATTTAACGCTTACATTTTATGGGAACTTTATCTCGCATTATAACAAAAGTGAATAAATATACAAATTGGAATGAAAGATAAATATCCGCGGACGGCGATATTGGAAAATATAATTTAATTTGTCGACTTTTCGCACGATAAAGATTTCGCGAAACACACATATACATATGTATATAATTAATAAATAGTCGATATATCACGCGAAGCTTTCTCAAATTACTTAATTTAACGATTCGTATATTATTCCGCGCTCTGAATTACATTGCGTGAAAGTAGTGAGCATATTATACAATATTTAAGTCGGCGAAAAATTCTCAAAGCGTTAATTTTCTAAAAATTGAATTTCCTAATTTTTCTAACATTTTTTTCTAAAAATTCTAAATACTCTAAATACAAAATATTCTGAAATTCAATTTATCGAGTTAAAAAAAAAAAAAAAAAAAAAAAATCAGAAAGACCATCGTTGCATCCTGCAATTACGATGCAATCGGCTTCTCATCGCGCCCCGTCCGTACATCGCGAGTGTCGTGTCAGTTTGCGTCGACTTTAAGTTCACCCTGATGTGACAAATACATAACGACCCCCCTCCCCCCTCCCCCCTCCCCCCCCCTGTCTGTCCCCTGCCACTCCATTTTCATACGTAATGTTGTTATTGCTACGCGCGACGATGACATACTGGGGTGTAATTTCTCTTCGATCGCTATATTCCGACGTACATTTCAAGGCGCATTGCATTCTTGGGATCTCTATTCAAAGAGTACGATGCATCTCCATATTAAGTCTCCGTTATAGTACATTTGATTTTTTATCTGCGGTATATGAAAATAGTGATGATAGTAACTAATCGACGAAATTGGGAGTAAATTTTTTATATTCTCAAGACAGTTCAGTTCTTTCTCGGTTCTTTAGTAACTCTTCAACAATAAGTTCAAAGAAAATCCCTTTGCGCAGACACTTTTGCGGAAAGATTTAAAGAACCACTCTTGAGATTGCTTCCAAACAACAATTTTACTCGGCACTTTTATAAATCTATAATAAGATTTTAGAAAAGTGACAGATACTTTGATTACTTCTCAAGATTTTTCACAAATCTGAATTCCGATCTGAAAACTACATTTTATTATAATTTAAGAGCATTATCTGCGCTTCGATAATGATTCAACGTATTTGGCAGCACGAGAAAAATTGTTTGTACGTTCTGAAAAAGAGATAGAATGCGCCATCGGATAACGAGTTTACAAATATTTCCTCGCAAATTAATACGCGGGAGATTATTTCTCCGTTTCAGAGTAAAAAAAAGAGTAGGAAAATATTAAAAGTACACACAAACAAGGTTCCGTTGAAACATCGACTCGTGGGATTCAGATCCTAATTAGCGAAAAAAAAAAGAATGGAAAAAGAAAAAAAATTCCTTCTTCAACGGGCGAAGCCTCCAACTTCGATCATTGCCTTATAATATAACCGGCGGGATTCAATATAAACGAAAGTGAAGTAAGCTCAGAGCGCGAAGTAGTATTCGCGTGTTTTCCGATCGGTCCTCCTTTTTTGTTCGAAACTTTTAAGCCACCCCCTCCTCTCTCTCTCTCTCTCTCTCTCTCTCTCTCTCCTTCTTCCTCCATCTCATCCTCCACTTTCTCCGTTTTTTTTTTTTTTTTTTTTTTTTTTTTTTTTTTTTTTTTTTTTTTAATCCAAAAGTATCAGCGCACCCGTAATAACCGCATGGAAAGAATGGATGAGAGAGGAGTAATTCCTAACTCCTAACGGAGAAGAGTCGCATCGCGATATATGTATATTCATCCGCAGCGTCGCTCTGCTAGCTGACTACGGTCCACTATTTGTCACCCCCCCCCCCCTCCCCCCGGGGAGGTGGAAGGGGCGGAGAAAGGGGTGAAGGGAGAGGAAGAGGAGTCCGCGCTCTCGCTCTCGCATCGCACTTCTCTTCCTCCGTGTCTCCTCTCGCCTTCCTCTTCCTGTCTCTGTCTCCTGTCTCCCTCTTTCTCTATCGCTCTCCAGTTTCCAAATTTTGCCCTGTCTCCTCTATTCCGCCGCCTCCTTGCCCATCGCCGACATCGGAATGCGCTTTTCCACCTTGTTCGTCCCTTCTCCTCTCTACCTCCGGCCGTCTCTAGTTCTCTTTAGTAGCGCGTTTTCCTCTACATTCTCTTCTGCATCCGTTTGTGATCTTGCACCGCTCTCTGTCCCCTTTATTCCTTCGCTGTCGTCCGTTTACGTTTCCACGCGCAGCGGGCCGCTTCTCCCCAATTTCCATGTATTTTTGGATGCAGCGCCGCGGAAACGGTTCAACGACCCCTCTTAGTCTCCGAATTGGAATATACATACGTACATACGTACATGCGTCCGTGTACCGACGAGAGAAACGTGGAAAATTCTGATTGATCGTCGTCGTACATCGTACGAGCACTCGGGGCGACACTACGACTCCCTTTCCTTAACGTGTCGTCGGATACGCTTTCGGCTCTTTCTGCTTTACACGGCCCGAGAAACGCGGTCCCGCGACCAAATGACACGGAGTGCATCAAAGTATAATAAGTACGTCGCTAGAGTTCCACGATTAAAGAGAGAGTGCTGCTGGCGAAGTGTACTCACACGTTTCAAATGTTTTTATCTTCTCTTTGAATCGCATTCGTATAATTCGTACGAAGCTCGGATTATCATTACGAGAGGTATTATGTCTCTAAATAGTATCGAGCAGATTAAATTCAAGTACCCGTCACACGCTTAATTCAAGATTGATGACCGCGATGCGCATCAAAGCGCATCCGCGCGCGAGTGTGCCGCAGTACAGTTATAATCATATAACGCGTGTTAAATCGCAAAATTAAAATTATTATTATTATTGTCGCTCAACGTACTCTCTGATCGTTCCGTAAATATAATTTTGCAAATAGACGCGAACGAACTTTACCTTCCCACCTTTCTTCATTATCCGCCGATTGATATTGTGCGTCGCGTGACAAAAAAAAACGTTTCCGACACGTACAACGGTTTCTATAACTCTCGCGCGACATTATCGTCGCGGTATCGAACGCATCGATGCGCCGCTCGATCTCTTCGCGGATACGAGGACGGCCCTTTGATCGCCGTGGAAATGGGAGAAGGGGGCAAGAAAGTGGGTAGGCAGCGGAGCAAGTTGTAAAGCGTTGAACGCTTTAGAGGCGCAAAGCGCGGAAAATTAAAACGGACCACAGAGAGGAACGAGTTAGGTCGTTTTCCATCTCCTTTCCGCCTTCGGCTTTTCCACTCACAGCCTTTATCATCCACCTCCCTGCTTCACCGCTCCTCTCCCCTCCCTCACTCTCGCCAACCCCTTCCGAGCCTGCGGCACACTCGAGTATAACGCGCATTATTTTACGAAATTAATAAAAATCAAATCCTGTCTACTTGTCGTAAAAAGCGTCGTTACGAGCGACGCGATAAAAGCGACTGGAGTAAATGTGATAGGAAAACGGACTTCTCTCATTTTCATTTTTTTTTTTAACCTCTCTCTCTCTCTCTCTCTCTCTCTCTCTCTCGACATATTTTAGATATTATTCATATATTGATGTATTTTTTATAAATTCGTTTATACACAGCGAAACAAGTTTTTATCGATAAGTTTATCTTGGATGAATCAACATTTCGTCGAGCTTGATTCTAATTTTACTCGACGAGTTGTTACATAATCGCATTTTTAAATAAAAGTGTTTTAAAGACATCGCACCTCGCTGTACTGTAAGGCAAGGTTAACGGCGACCTAAGCGTAATCGCACGCGCGAACGAAGAGATTGGATTTTGAACGGCGTTTATTCTACCAACTGTAAGCCGAACGTTAATACAAGGTCGAGTGGCGCACGGGGACAAATTGACCTGCGTAGTTTAATGACACGACCACAGCTTCGAGTAGTTGTAGCGCGGATAGATAATGGGAGAGAGACGGTCTTCTATAGTCGAATGATAATATTCCGGAGCCAACCGTCGAAGCATACTTGGAGGAGCGGAAAATGGGCTTGCGTCCCGGAAACAGCCCGTCGCTTTTGTCGACGGGGGAAAACGCGGGACATAAATGGATCGTATAATCGGTACCGCTGTTAATTCGCGCGAGTTGAAAAACGCCGCGAAAAAACTCCTCGACAAGATCGATCGTGTCGCGATAACGTCAAAACTAATAGAATGATCGAGTGGAGCGGCAAATTCTTATGCACTTTTATCGATTTTAGCTCGATCTCGTTATCCAGCTCCATTGCACTCGTCCGTATAAAAATTTTTCAACTTCTGCTTTACAGCTTGATAAAGAAGATAAAATTTCACCACTTTCGTTTTATACGCGCGCGAAAATTAATTTTGTAATTATTATATAATATTAGTCTCGAGGATTCAGAGGATTTGCTGAGCGAGATTGAAATGCACGAAATAACGATTTTGTAGATGTGAATACTCTGTATTAATGTTTAATTATTTAAAATATTTAAATAGTTAATTCAAAATATGAGATCGATTAGAGATGCGTTTCGCATAGGTACGTGTATTAAAATCGTTCAGAGTTGGTCGCTTTTAAGGATAATAATTCAACAAATTGATATTTCTTTGAAAGTGCCCTGCCGGTGCACGCGGGAAAAGAGATGAGAAAAAAGGAAAGAAAGATCCGGGATCGGGAATAAAAGAAGCGAAAAAAAAAGATGAGTGCAGCTGGAGAAATCAAGGGAATACGGAAAAGCTTAAAAAGCGCGCCCTCGGCATGCTCATCTTAGCATAGCTATACTTGGAAGAATCCTGGTAATCATCCGCGTATTATAAAAGGATGAAATTTATACTTTTTCTCTTTACAAAATAATTTCTTTTCCTTCTGTGCCTCATTTCTTTCCGCCCTAACAATGCGAAATAATAATCGAGTATTAAGAATAAGACTCACCGCGTCTGGAAGGTGTTCTGATAACTGCTGTCGATACTGACCGCTTGATTCGTTCTTCCAAGTTCTCAAATTATTGGCAGATGCTTCATCTATGGACAGATAGTAAAAAAGATCGAGATGAGATGGCATAATTAAAGACAGACTGAAACGAACGGTATATTAGAAGATAGAAGTAAAAGTAGAACGGTATATTAGAAGTTAGAAATAGAAATAACGTAACGAAATAATTTGAAAATTTTCATTACCAGGATTTTCGGAACAGTATTTTTGTACTGTACAATGTCCCCCGATTGTGACTAATCTTGTTTATAATAATTAGCGTTTTTTGAATTAAAGGTCGCGAGCCCGGCTCGCGTCGCAAAAGATATCGATTATAATGTAAAAGTTATTACAAATCGTATCAATTACTCTATTATATATTTTTTAAATGAAAGATTAAACAAATCTGCATAATACGATCGATTTGCGAAAACTATGCTCAACGATATTTTCGGTCCGCACCAAGCTTGATTAAGCCGTGACCTGATTTTTATGTGCAAATTTTATTATTCCCCCAATATATATATATATACACGTTGAATGAAATGCGCTAAATAGAGTTATGAGTATACGCCATTGAATATCCGACTGCTAATATTTCGGTCAAAGAGGCGGAAATTATTTCATGAATGTGCTATGTTGAATGTGTGATTGGGTCACTGCATTCGGGATCTGTATTGAGCAATACATCTCTCTCTCCTATGCTATTGTATATTCAATCTATGTCGCCGAGATGGCTGTCATTGCGTTTCTATTTGTTCGATAATTCGCGCGCGAACATTATTCTCAACTAAATAAATGAATAAATCATGCCCCCCCCTCTCTCTCTCTCTCTCTCTCTCTCTCTCTCTCTCTCAAAGATAAAATTAAATAAAGGATAAAATTAAATAAAAGATTCGATTGAGAGATTTGGATGGAAATATGGCGCGCGGGACGCCTTCCAGATTTATCGTCGGCCAATACATGATTCAATTTACGTTCTCAGATAGCTCGTAGAAACACGAGGACTGGCGCAATGCCACTGTGGCAATATGTCCACTCTGTTTTTGACTCCCTCTCCTACTCTCTTTAGTCCGAAGCTTTTGCTAGGCAAATATGTCGGGATGCTATCTCCGACGTACACAGCCGGCAAAAATCTCTCTCTTTCTTCGACCAAGTCGCTCTCTGACCAACGCGCGCTCGCTGTTTGTTCCATCCTCTTTTCAAATAACGTGACGCCATAGTGACAAAGATGTAACCTGACGTATTTGTCTTAACGGGAAAATTTACTTCCATT
The DNA here is from genome assembly GCA_949152495.1 of Lasius fuliginosus. Lineage (NCBI taxonomy): Eukaryota > Metazoa > Arthropoda > Insecta > Hymenoptera > Formicidae > Lasius > Lasius fuliginosus. The sequence continues at coordinate 15,281,592 of OX424449.1, read as the reverse complement.
GCTTCAACATTTCTTAAAAAGTTTCCTTTCTCACTTATATAATTATATCCTGTTTGATGTCCCATACGACCTCTTATGCAATCAAGTGTTTTTCGTTTTTTTTTTTTTTTTTTTTAGAAGAAACGTAAAAGAAAAAAAAGATAATAAATTAAAAAAGACTTGTCCTGTTTTGCTGTATCATAACAAAGATTTTAAATTATCGTAAAATATCAGTAAGAAAGTTATTGTGAAAGTATCTTCAATACGTATCGATACGTTATATCCAATTTTTCTTACGACATATCGAGAAAATGATAGATCTTTTCATTTTCAATTACACACGCGGATGCGAAACGCGTTTCCGAGCAGATATATAGCCCATCGTTATAGATGGATCATCAGGAACACATACATCCGAAAAAGCTGCACGAGATGCCAATGTCTTTCCGATATTAGATAAATCGGGTAAAAAAGAATTGCTTTAAATACGACTTTGAATGAAACGAGAAATCGTATTTCGATCTTTATTCTTTTGCGAACGCGCGCAAATGGAGACGTAACATGTCACAATGACATTTTATACTAATCCATCGAGCCACGTTATGTTGATTTTGCGAAACGTCTGTTTGCGGAAGCTTTTAAGTGAATGAATATCAGCGAGATTGGACCGCGAATATCGTATGCGCAAGATAGGTAAATACTTTATTTTCAAAGAAAACAACAGAAAGGGATAAACTTTCATTAATCAAACAAAACAAAAAAAAATATATACATATATGCATAAAGAAAATAAATTATAAATTGCTCATCTCAACTCGGTTGCTCCATCATCGCCCAGTGCCTCCTTTTCTTCCTCCTGTCTTGTTTACCTTTCGCTCTGCTCCTTTATGGTATACATGTAGGAAAACTCATTCGCGAATTAATTACGATCGCGCACGCACTATAGTGTTTATTTTATAAAATAATTTTTTTTTTTAGAATATGAAATTAAATTTTCAGAATTTTAGAAAATCTGTCGACGCTGTTGATTTAGGGAAATTATATCATTACATTTGTATGATTTTTTCTGCCTTTTTTAGTTTCTCTTATGAATATATCTTTTGAATAATGTGTGTGGAAAAGCCGAAATATGTTGTGCGAATAGACTCGAATCTTGCCGGAGATGGAACCATAGCGTGATACTCAGAGTAGATAGAACCATTGATATCAACCCAAGTTTAGTCTACGAGACGTTTGAAAATTTGCGCTTACACACATCTTCGATGTAGTCGTCGCGTAATTCTACAGCTCAAAGGAGAAAGAGACTGTGTAGATTGAGTCGAAACTTTGGTTCCTGCCGTTTCAACTTGGTCTCGAATGTACTTCGTCTCTCGATCTTCTATCTCTTCGGCGGTAACGTCTGATACAGTGATCGTCAACTTTTTCGATTATCGTACTTTCGTATTCACTTTGAGCCGTCGACTTGGAAGTCCTGGAAAATTCTCAAGGCTGGAAAGATTCTTCGAGAAAACACCTATGTCTTTCCTATACTAGCCATTTACCATGGAAATTGCTTCACTTGTATATAGATTAATGTGCAAGGGAAATTCTACCTTTCTCGCATTATAACTGACATAATATTTATTCTTAAGTATAATTTTTAGGATCTATTTATCGCTTTAGTTTTATACCGTCCATGTTTAGCGTCAGGCTGTTATCGCCGACAATCGTCGCGCAGAATAAATGCTAGCTGTTATTTCTTCCACGTAGATGGAATCGGCCAACGATCGCTTTAATGCGGTCGGGCTATAATGTCGCCGTGAAATTAGATCGCTCGCAATAAATTAAATCGTAGCGCGAACGACGGAAGGCGCAAAATAGAGACGGAGGGCGGAAAGCGACGGAGGAACGCGCGCGACTCCGGTAAAGTTCTTAACTGCGGCTCCGTAACTAAGTTGCCACCGGGCTCGTTTGGAACTTAACCGATGAATAACTGCAAAATAATCAGCTTAAATATTCATGTTCCGCGTTCGCCGTCGCTATAGTTTGTCCCTTGATGCCACCAAAACCTGATTACTTCTCTTTTTCCACTGGCCCCCTTTCCGAGATATGACAGAGATACTGTCTTATATTTGTATATAATCCATTTCAATCTTTAAATGGATGCGCTTCGAAAAGTACGTTGAAAAAAAATATATGAGAGTTAAAGAGGAAATCGAAGAAGAATATTTATTGTCTCTAGTGCAGTTTCGTTATAAATTGTCACGTGGACAGTGTATTATATAAGGATAATTGTCCTACAAAAAGACTAGTCTAAAAGATAATCAATTTTTCTTTAATAAATTTTGCAGCTCACAACAGTGGTGTTTAGCAGTATTGTCTTTTCGATAATTCAAGTTGAAAAGATTACAAGATCTTAACTTAGAAATTCGATTCCAATTACACGTTAGTTTCGTGTTGCGTAAAATATACATAAATCTCTCGCGATTTGACATCTTCCGTGCTATTTTCAATACTTTAAATACTCGTTTCGTTCCATTTTTTCGCTTGATAATTCATCTCTCGATGTCATAGAAACTGATTATTTTTCTTTTTCCACTAACTTCCTTTCCGAGATATGACATAGATGCTGCCGCGTACATTTGTATATAATATAATAATTTTAATCTTTAAATGGATGCGTTTTGAAAAGTACGTTGTATCGAAAAAAAAAAAAATATATGGGAATATTAAAGAAGAGATCGTAGAAAAATATTTATGGTCTATAATGCGTTTCGCTATAAATTGCTACGCAAAGAATGACGATAAGGATAATTATTTTCTAGAAGAAGATTCTAAAAGAGAATCAATTTTTCTTTAATGAGTTTTGTAGCTCGCAACACATGGCGTACAACAAATACAATATTGTCTTCCTCGATGATGCGAGTTGGAAAGATTACGAGATTTCGACTCAGAAATTAGATTCCAATTACGCTTTAGCTTCGTGTTGCGTAAAGTATACACAAATCTCTCGCGATTTGACATCTTCCGTGCTACTTTCAACTTTAAATACCCCGTTTCGCTTCATCCTTCCCCAGCACGACTCGCTCGATTTGCCGCAGGATGTAATACTACCGGCGCCGGTCGAACTGTATAGTTCGAAGGAGAAGATTGCAGAGTTGGAAGCCTCGTTTCCAGCGGGCCACAACAAAGGATCTCGCTCGAATGTTAGGTATACGAGGCCTTCGCCCTCGTTGATAATTACGATATCTCCTGACGTAGATGTAGAAATCATTTCGGGTTCCCGTTAAACTGTCACTTTATAACACCGTGTAATTCATCAAAAGGATATACCGTGTATTACGTAATTACGTGCGCTTGAGGCACGCAGGGTGGGAGACGCGATACGAAATTGTAATATTCCACATGCGTGAAATGCATATGCGGGATAATTTACGTTTTGTCGGCCGATTAGAGGTCTCTATCTTCACTCGCTCGCGATTTTGTTAGTATACGATTTACAGCGAAGCGAGTCGAACTTAACCAACATCGAACAGCATATCGAGTTCATATCGTTTGCTTAGATTCCTCCAGGTTTTTGTACCTCTCGACTTCCTAGGCGGAGTCATTGACTGTACCGGCCATTTAATATCGCCGCAGGAGCATACGGACGGGTCTTCTATATCAGTGGCTCTCACGTTTTCTTCAATATTTTGTTCGCATCTTTCCTTTTGTATTTATAATTGGAAATTTAAATCAATTAAAAGTTACCGTTGGAAGAACTCTTGGCGCGATATAACATCGTCATACTTCTAGTCTCCTTTATGTAGAATTTTTAGATATATTATAAAATCTCTTACTTAAAATGAAAAATAGAAATCTCTTTCAATCCTCATCCTTAATTCATTTCAAGTGGCTCGTAATTAATTTAATTAATTAAGAAATAAAATCTCCAATTAAATATCTTTAATTTTACAAATTACTTCGGAGACTTTTGTTGTGTCGAGCATAAATGCTAATTCATGACTATCTTTTATATATCAGAATTAATTAGTATTTAATATATATTTAAGAACGATCGAATTAGACTAAATTAAATGATAATTATAGTTGTATCATTATCGTATTGGCACGATACTTGCCTTCACTTATATCGTATACCGTAAAAGATATCAGAGTTAATATTGCTCTGTTTGGTTTGCACGTTCGTTAAATAACCGCTATCGATCTGTCTTTGCGAAAAAATCCGAAAAGAGATAAAATCTGCGCGAAGTAAGTAGGGCGGAGGCACGATTTATCGTACATCAAAACCGATTAGCGATCGTAATCCGCTCCGTTTCTCCGTCTGAGATCACGGCGGTATCGCTGATGCAGCTGGATCGTTTATCACGCGAGGAGGAACGGTCGGAGCGGATCAGTGGCTCTCATCCTTGCGGTTGTTCCCATATGATCTCCCGGTTCGTCACGGAAAACAGGGCTTCACGTCCGGTCGAGGTTGATCGTTTATCAAAGGACGATCCGATGGCGGAAGCGTTTGCGGGACTTTTCTTGAGAGAGAGAGAGAGAGAGAGAGAGAGAGGAGCGATCTATCATAAAACCTTGCCAACTTCTCAGATTCACAGAGAAGGAAGGGCGGACGTGTTGCATATATATATATCGTAATAAATAATTACAGCTCTCCGTAATAATGGTCGTGAGTCATTTTCGTTAATGAGGATCGCTTCTCCCCGTTTGGAAACGACGACTAGTGGAACGAAGCTAAGTTCGGCGTGAGCGGCGTAGATTTATTTTGCGTACGTGAGGTTTAATCAACAAATGGATGTTACTCATGTCGTGTGACACGCCATTGGATGGTTCGAGGGATTGAATTTTTGCAACCGCGAGCGCACGACGTGGAATTAACACAAGGGGAAGTTTTATGCATTCTATTAAGTCTTATTTAACTGATTAAAATTCTCTCGCGGTCATTATTGCGATCATACGTACATATTATCGAATATAACGAATATAAAACTTGGATGGGACTTTTATTTTCGAAATAGTAATTTTCGAAATAAAATACCTTGTTTCATCCAAATATATAGGTATAAATCTGCCGTTTGTGTTGGATTTAAAATTTACTAGGATTAAAACTTGATGTGCCCGATCATAGCACCTAAATTAGAAAACGCTCCAAGAATACTCGGCGAGTATTCTACAAACTTTAAATTACAGATCTATTTAGGAGCACTTTTGCGCCATTGGCTTGAACGCGAACCCTTTCTCTTGCCGCTAAAACTGCAGATTTAAATCTTACTCATTCTTCATGTAACTCGATATACCGAAGCACGGCTTAAAAAAATGCAGCGACTTACATACATTATTTATATTACCTAACTTACGTAAAAAATATAATTGATGATTTTGATGTATATATTTCGGCTTATCTTAAATATACAAAACAAAATAGCTTACAAAAATATAAATTTCAGATTACACGAATGTATCTGATTTTTTTGTATGTTCTTACAGCAGAAACTTGGTAGTTCAGCTTGTGCTTTACTTCATAAATAATGTAAAGGGAAAAAACTCGACTTTCGTTGCAATATTTAAATTCTATGCCTTATCGCAAGATGCATTTTTTCAAGTTGTGCCGCGCTGTTTGCTTCTCGCTCTCTATTTAGGATCTCTTTTCTTCTCGCATAATAAATTACTAGAAACAGTGCAAGGATGATCGCGAAAAATCAAGCTTTAATGCGTCGTCAATTTATATTATCGTAAAAAATAATTGCGCTCATTTTTACATTCTACATGAATCTACAAGCTGTTTGTTCCGCTACCTCTATTACACGCGTCCGATCGTCGAATCCGTATAGAGCAAAGCTGGAATTTTGAGAGATATGTAGCCCGATGACAATCGACACGCGACGCACAACCCTCTTTCTTTCCCCATCTCGTAAATATCGGCCCAGGTGGCCCGAACCCCTCGTTACACGCCGGTGTTGTGTGTTCTCTTACGGCTCCTCGTCGCCTTTTAGGGTGTTCATCGCCGGCTGTTGGAATCTGTCTTTTGTCGCCGCGCCGACACGTCCTCCGCTAACTAAGAATAGCTCGTCGTCGTCGCCCGCTCGCTTGTAAGACTCGTGAAAGTCGTATGAAATGAAAGCTGGGCGCGCGAGTATTTTTCCTGGGAGTGGCACAGGAGTCGATCTCCATATGCGTGCGTATCCGGATTCGCGCCGGATGTGAGGATTGGGAAAAGGAGACGGACAGAGAAGGGTTGGGGGAGGGGGAGGTAGGCGGCTAAGCGCGGAAAGGAAGGGTAGCCTAAAATTACCCGGAGACGACGATTCGTCGTCGCGAGGGTCGCGCCGCTCTCGAATTCCTCTGGCTAACGACAGCTAACGTCGCGGAGTGACTGCCCGTAATTCTCGAGCGATAAAAATCCCCCTTTTTCCTCCCGTCTAACCTTCTCCTAGAATCGTTTCTCTCTAGAGATACTTTGGAAACAGATGTACGCGCTTTTTTTATTCGTACGGCGAATCAGAGTCCTGCGAATATCTTTTGCCGCCTGTTGAAACGATTCCTCGGGAAGGAATTTAATGGCCAACTATACGCGCGCTCTCTCCTCCTCGCGTGTTACTCGCTCGAATTTAAAAGGTCGTGAATTCTTCTCGTTAAGGGACCCCTTTCAAGCGCGAGATTTTATTTTAGCACATCGGCGGAAGTGCGATTCCCAGGAAGGAAGTAAGTCCTAATTAATCCAGACATGCTCTATAATTTGTGCTGTGTCTGAACAAACGACCTCGAGTTTTCTTTCCTCGAATTTACTTGTAAAATAAATCACAAGCATTTATACGGGATATAGTTTCAAAGGAAGTAATCACTGAATAATAAACTTTCCTTCGAAAACTCCGTATCCGCCGATATTATGCAAACTTGAAATTTCTGTGCGTGCGGTCGAGATATTAAATATAAATGTTTATCGAGCAAGATGGACACGACTTAATTTTGAAATATTCAATTGCACGAATAAATGAAAGTTTTATTTGTTTTAGTTTTATTTATTCATTTGTTTTAAAAAAGAAATTCTACATCTTATATGAACAATTTCACGCTTGGATTAATAAGAGCAGAGATTTTTATTTTTCATCATCATTTGCTCTATATATAAAACATTAAGGTGTATGGCGAAGATCTTATAAAGTAAATCCATGCGCGGAACAATAAATAAACCGAATGTCGAAGGCAACGGTGTATGTGTGATACGAGGCAGGTCGGAAAAGGCCGTGGAATACGTCGTCGTCGTCGTCGAAGAGAATGGGGGCGACGAAAGTCATAGTCATAAAGAACTCGCAATTCATACCGCATGTTTCGCCGATACGACGCGCTGTCACATGTAGGCGCGCCCCGGGAAAAACGTACCATGTGAATTTGAAAATGTGTCTATAAGTATATACCTATAGTAACAGTGGCTATAAATAATGTAGATCCAGGGTCATAAATGTAGATCTGCGAGTTAATAAATTTGTGCGGCTGCGGCGGGAACCGCGAACGTGTTCTATACGGGGTGTGACGGAATGTAAGAATCACAAAATTCAGAAGGAGATTCGATTCTCGACGAGAAAAGATTCTGGAACCCGCGAAAATTTTAGCGTACTTCCCGAATATCGCATTGCCTCTCGCAAAACCCCTCGACAAATATACCCTTGTTGATCGCGCGTTTACAATTTTTGATCAAACTCATCTGTATTGGCGCGACGGGGCGCATGAAGCCGCAGTTTCGAGCATCGTTTACATTTTACGCCGCTTGAATTTTTATATCAATTCATATCCACCGATATATAGAATCGCGGGGATAATCTTCGCTCGAGACGACAAACATTAATTAACGTCAACGAATCGCCGGGATTATTTCTCCAACACTTTGGCGGTCAAAACGAATTTGCCGGTTACGCGTTTACGCAAATCGTCGCCGCGCCGTTCCCGGCTGATCGATATACCGTCCGATTAATGGCCATCGACGGGGGTGGCCCACGGGTGATGGTGGCCATTTAGATCGCGAGGCAGTCGCTAATAGAATCGAAAGTGAGTCGTTCTGTCAATTCCATTATTAAGCCGCCGTCGGCGGTGCTCGACGGCGCGGCTCGGCGCAATTTCGAATCGAGCGAACCCGGCAGATTGAACGTTGGTGAACTAATTGCACCAACGTGACAAGCAGTCGATCTTGCGAGGGCATTCGCCCGTTTCCTCCTCTCTCTTTCTCTATCTCTCTCTCTCTCTCTCTCCCGTCGCGCAGGCTGGATCGCGAACAATCGCGAGCATCGCGTGTTCGCTGCGGACACTCGAGATGCCAGGAGGAGGTGCGTCTCGAAATAAGACGCGGGGCAATTGCCGTAGACCGAAAAAATGCGCGGCTCCAACATAATTGGAAAAGTATGTACCGTGAACAAGGACGATCGCTTCGAAGAAGTACGTTATATCGTATTTACACCGATTAATGTTTTTATCTTTAAAGTATGCCCGTGAGATGAATCTATTTCTAGTCAGATTAATTATAAGAGTTCTTTCTTAAATGAAATCAGTGTATTGTCACTGAAAAGCAATAGGCATTGATGATCTCAAATTTTTTTTTTTTTTTTTTTTTGTTTTGTTTATCACATCTTAAGAAGCGCAATATATGTATATATAATTTGAATTTTTGAATATTAGTATCATTCCAGATATACGTGTATGTGTGTGGCTTCTTACAAAAAAATAACACTCCAAACTAAATAGAAAAGCTATATAGAAAAAGTTACAAAAGCTACATCTTGTAATATGTACGATTATTATTGATTTTTCAATGAAATCTTACTCCCACGATCAGTAGGATACAAGATAGAAAAATAAAATGTGTTTTCACCGAAAATTCAATGAAATTATCTCATTGATCTTTGATGAAATCTTGTATCGCTACTTTAATCAGTCACATTTTTACTGAATTCAATTTAACGGACTTGAAGAGCGGACGGCGGAAGCTGGGTCAGTTTTTGACTCACAGCAAAATTTCTTTTATACGTATTAAAATTTTATAATGGACTTTAATTATATTTTTTCTTAAAATACTACTTGTGACGATATAAAGCTGTAATAAAAATGACGCGAGTTCCGCGTGCGAGTTCTTCGATGCCCGCAACTTAATCCCCGTCTTTTCTCGCGTTGCGGGACGGTTGAATTTCGATGAATGACGGGTCAATCGATTTTGGGGTGGCGATCCCGCAAGCAGCCACGTAGTACGACTGTGCGAGTTATCCAATTGTTTTTGCGGCCATTGTTCCGCCATTAGCATCGAACGGTTCCGCCGGAAAGTTTCGTTTTCAGGAATTGCCGGAGTTTCGAAATGGATGGCCCGCCGTCCGACTAACACCGTTCGCCATTGAGCGCTCATCGGCGCGTTCTCTATGTCGAACCGCACGTTATATCGCACACTATCTCGCTTCCCCAATTGGTCATTTTACACAGCATGTCCCGTAACCGTCGTATAATACTTTAGTAGCGTACTGCTACTTTAAAGGTCGCAATAATTTTCGACCGTTAATTAATCAAAATTGGCCAAAGTATGTATCATGTTAAATTTGCTCAGATCTGCAATTACGCTTGCACATGTATTTATTGATACTATTGATTTTTACAGCTGATTTTGTCTCTGTTGATTTCTTGTGTACAAGTACTGCATACATTATAGCGATCAACTGATATTGACAAATTCATTAGTGATAGCAGATTTTAATCGCGGGTATTTTATCATGTGTATATATATTTCTTCATATTAGAATTTTCTATTCTAATTAATTTTTAAAATACAATACGCTGTTATAAAGTTGTACAATAGTATTGTACACACGGTACATTAAAAAATGTCCTCCTTTATTCGGATAAAAAAGATTTAATATTAGCCCCAGTGTCGTTTAATTATTTCGCCTTCATTAACTCGTATGAGATTTTTCAGTTATGTTTTATTAATCTTATACATATACATATATGTATACATATACACCAAGTATATTTGCCAGCTGAATGTATTAAATTTTCAAATTGATTTTACCGCGCTTTTTAAATAATATATTTAATATTATTTAAAATTCTTGTCTATAATAGTTTAATTATATTGAATATTTTTGCATATTTAATTTTATATTACAGCATTTATATTCGGCAAATTACCATTTTAAAGTTTACTCGCTTATTACTTTCTATATAATATATCATATTCACGAGTATATTATTAATAAATAATATATTATTGATGAAATAAAATCAAGATTGGAACGATAAAGAAATGGCAATGCGGCAGAAATGGCAATACTTCTGGGACACCCTATATATATATATATCTTTCGGCAAACATATACGTTCCCTGTTCTATTTTCATGACACTATCACAGTGGCGTTACGTCGATATAAGACTGCGATTTTGTCGAAGCAGTCGACTTTCTTGGGATTGTATCAAGGTGCTGCAGCAGCTGGCGCCGAGAATGATTTGCGCCTTTGCGCGCGGCGACGGAGAATAAAAAAAAAAAAAAGAAGCGCGAGAGGGGAAGAGAGAAAAGATTTGCACCATTTGTACACTCGAAAGTTCTCTGAATATTTCGTGGCCTTTCTCCTCCTTCCGTCCTCTCTTTCACAGTATTTCTGTATATGTCAAATCGCGACGTGACATATTTTCATTTTTCTCTCGCGCTTGCATGAGCGTAGGAAGAAATTTTTTCTTCTTTGCACTCCGATATTTCGCTCAATCGACGGTAAAGAATCTGCGTTCCTCGTACTACGGGCAGACAAAAGCGTGACTTCGAGAATATTGCTTAGCTTGTGAAATCCTCCAAAATCTTTCTTTTTTTTTATTATATATTATAATATTAAGAGATTTTATATTTTATATTATATATTATATCTTATGTGTTTTATCTTATAATATATTAAGAGAATCATAATTTGAAGCTTATTGATAAAGATGTGTAATGTCAAGAATCGAGAAAAATTGCGATAAATGATTTTCCGCGACATTTTCCCTCAATTTCTAATCATCAAACACGATTTCAACTTGTTTGAGAGTCAACGATAATAATTCATCTGTTTAATTCACGCTTATTAATTGCACGGATAAATCAATCGTTAGAATATGTTTAATGAATATTCTAGGCACCGGCGTTTCAGTCGATGAAATACGAATAGAGAGAGCGCGTTATTATTATTATTATTATTATTATTATTATTATTGAATGGATCCATATTCATCGCCCTAAATGTGGCTATTTGGGTTTCAGTTCACGGTAACGTGTCAACGATAACGTTATAGACGCGCATGTATCCTCGTAATAGATAAATAATATTTCAAAACGCGGGGGCGAACGCGGGGGACCCGTTTACCATTAAACGTGAAATGTGAGTACAGGCTATTGAATCCGCGTTCACATTGCTTATCGATACATGTAATAATGTATGCATAATACGGGGCAAGGTTGGGTAATAGCGAACGACGGGAAGCATTGAACAGTGTCAGTCGTTGACATGGAGCGCCATGGTTCAGCACCTTTCGGTCATCTGTTACAGGCTCGATACGAGCGAAGCGTGGAATGCCCATTTTGAAATTGCACCCTTCGTCGTTTGGTCCGGAATTACGTTGTGTCGCTTTTACGCTGAGATTTACTCCATGCCAGTCGAAGATTTCATCGATTAGTTTTATGGAAGAATAATAAGGGAAATGTAAAATTTAAAATATGTTCAATTATTGTAAAAGCGAGCAGCGTAATTTAATCTGTTATATTATCAAATTTTTCCCAAGACAGGATCGATGACACAATTCAACAAAAAATAACTTTTTTCGAACAAGACTAAGATTAGTCACTTTCCGTAGTTTTTTTAACCTTGAATAGAATTCCAGTTTCCAAATTGCTTCATCATGTCACAATTTTGATGAGGAATTTGTAATTAAAGTTTCAAATGGGTTATTTTAATATATTTTGTCATATTATAGCTATACGACATGTGACGTGTTTGAAAAATCTTAGTGCAGTTAAAATCAAATGTGTTGTTAGGATTTTCAGTTTTTAAAAGGGATTTATTGTGTCGACCATGATTAACAACATATTTATGGTTAAAAAAAACCTATTGCGGAAAAGTTGCGAATTAAATCATTGAGGATCTACTAAAAAGTTTTTAATTGTATATTTAAACTTAAGGATTTTTTAGATAGCTGAATACGAATCTGATGTTGACAAATTCTACTATGTCTACATAAATTCTTGCAAAATTCCAAATATTTGAATTTTGACATCTATATTAATTCCGTCATTTTTAATTTGCTAATTTTGACGTCGGATTTGTATTCAGCGAACTGAAAAACTTTTAAGTTTGAATAAACATGATTATAAAAACTATTTGATACATCGTTAATGATCTAATTTGCAATTTTTCCATTTAATCATGAATATTTTCTTAATATCCTATGACAAATATAACAAAATACATTAAAAATAGCTCTTTGTTGCAACTTTAAATGCTACTTAAGCTGTAAAAAGATTGTGACGTGATGGAGCAATTTGATAATCGGATTTGTATTCAGCATCAAAAATCTATGAGAAATTACTAGTCTCGGGTTTTTTTTTTTTTTTTTTTACTGTAGAATCAGAAGTTGCTCAAAAAATTTGTAGCTGAAAAAGACATGCGATGTTCTGTAGTTTTTTGCGCGATGGATAATAATGATACTGCATTTATATATCATTTTCTGTCAAACACAAAGATATATGTATTTATAGTGGTCTAACTTACCGCGAGCTTTATGCTTTTACGATTGGACAACTAGTTTCCAAAACCGAATCCAATTCGTAACATTCGTACTACGAATGGTCTCTGATTTACTACCGGGAGCTCTTCGATTAGCGTGCATTCTGAATATTGATTGTAACACGTCGTGCTGACAATCGGAATGAGAAACTTGGCGAGCAAAGATGTTGCGCTGCATCTAACTACGCATATACGATGCAACGAAATATGGATAACTAATCCCTCCTTGATGGAAAAATTCCAGATATTGCACATATCCGCGATTAAAAAAAAATATATATATATACATTGCAATGACATGTACAAATCGAACAAGCGCGATGGCGGTTTCAACGAATTCGATTCTGGCTGTTTTCAATGTTTCCATACAAATTGACTATTACGGCTTTAATAAACATGAAACGTAATATGAATAAATTGTTTTGATAACCGAAACGATTTTGCAATGCACGCAGTACGATTAACCGTGTGGAAAATAAGTTTGATATCACGGTTGAATAAAAATACTGAATAATCAATCTGACATCGCGTCGTGCATCGTCGAAGCGTCATTATTAATTGCGATGTTGACACTGAAACAATGCTGTTCGTTAATTATATCAGTTATGCATATTTCATGCGAAATATGCATTATCCGTTGATATCATCCTCCACAGCTACATCATCTCCTTAGATAATGAGAGTAAAAAAGTGTGCTCGGCTACTTGTGCAAAGTTAGTTGGTGGAGGAAACTATAGTTGCGCAAGAAACTCGGCAGTTTGTTTCTTTTTATACGGTGGAAGAGAGGAGAGAAGGAAATTTGATGTGCGCGATGAATAGCTTCCGATGAATATTCTAATATTCAATGTTAAAACGTAATAACGTAAAAATAGTTGTCGTTGAGAGACAGAAGTGCTCGAATTTAAAGTGATTATTCGGCGCGCAGAGTAATCTTTTTGCCGCGATCCGAAAGAATCGAAGACGCGGATATATTATCCGGATGAGCCGAAAACATCCGATCCGACCGCAACGACGACGCTCCGGAGGCAGGCCATTAACTTTCTCTCAAAAGACGCGATCCAGGTGCAATGAAACGATGAAACTCGTTATCGGCGAATCACCCTCCCGCTGCGGAAATCCGAAGGAAAATACTATCTAACGGTCCCCGGGTTATTCATCCCGGCGCAACGATCAAATATCGATTAAGCTAGGATCCCCTATTCTAGTCGAGATCTGCTTTTCCTGGTACACGTAATTGGCTATGCGTGAACTTGATCTAACGATGCGTAAAATGGGATATAACGAGCATTAAACGAGTTTGCATCCGTGCGTATCCCATTACTATTTTAACGTTCAATATTAAGTAGCAAATTTCGCTTCGCAGCTTCATATTTACGCACAAATCTGTTTCCTCACACTTGTAACAACGGGATACTGACTCTCGTGGACGAACGGGATGTCGGAAATTTATTCGACTCTTTGCACAAGAAATATATATTTTTGTAAATTGTCAGAGAATATAAAAAAAAAAATGCCACTTTTATTGATTCGCCGACAATTTCAACATTCGTCGCAATTGTCTGACTGACAATGAGTGATATCGGTTCTTTCTCGAAACAAGAGCGGAGAATGGTTGTTTGTTAATTTACTAATGTCGTTTCTTCGCATACATGTCAGGAGTAATATCGGTCCTCTTCGCGCGGGAAAACGAGTGGGGGAAACAGATGTTTGTTAATTTGCTGATTGTGCAGTTTCCCGTCGCACACGTTATACGAATAATATTGGTGTTTGGAAGTTGCATGAATTATGTGTGTATATTTTAGAGCCTCGACCCGCTGTAGTAGTGTGTTAATCTCCGCGATACGCGACCTATGAAAACACGTCACTTTACGTGACTTTAGGATGCATAGGTTCCGCTATGATAATTACGCGACAACATCGAAGGAAGGGTAAGGGGGGAGGGAGGGGGGGGGGGAGGGGCGCGTGACAGGGTGAGCGACTATCCCTGACTCACCCTACCGACCCGCCTCATACCACGTCACTCGGTACTTCGCTTGTCGCACTACGCTACGCTCAGACAACCCTCTGCCTCATCGGACACGATATAGCCGCGAGCGATTACGTCTAGCCACGTTGACTGGCCGACACACACAGCCTGGCCTCTCCTCTCTCCTTCCGTGCCCTCGGATTAATGCGCATACGTGACAGAGTAATGAGTCATAACGCGCAGACGGATGTTTGCGTCCTTTAACTCCTCCCCGCTCATCCGCCTCCCTCCGTTTGGATACTTCGTACTTTCAGACGCGAATATCGAATTTTTAGCGGGAAATCGCGAGATCAGCTGATTAAGCGCTTCTCTCCCGCCCTTCGGAAGCATCTCGGATGTCGCGGCATGCCTCCGGATCTAGCGAGACTCAAACGGATAATTACGGTAATTAAACGGGTTAGAGTCATCTCATCTACTTGCACTTGTCCCGTGACGCGAAAAGTCGGAAATGAGAATAGAGCGCACGGTGCGCTTGTCCCCGAGTTTCCTTCTTTCCGTTTTGTCTCTCTCGTTTCTTCATTTGCGTCTTCTCTCCCTTCTCTCCCTTCTCGCGTCTATGACGCTTTTGACAATTCGCGTGACGTTATCGATTAATCCGTACTTTTTCCGTACACACGACGAAACAACTCCATTTTTATATTAAAATAAAACTCTGTGAAGTTATTCGTAATATTTCTCTCTCTTCCTCTCATGTTTTGCACGTCGACGACAGTTTTTCCTTTACGTGCTAAAACATACATTTTGCAATACATTTAGTGTGACGATAATAAAATATTCTATTGCCAGAATCGAAAATCGGCTTTCATGTCTTCAAAAGGTGATTTGTTCCTGAATGAGAATGATTCTATTATTGATCAATCTCGCTGAATTATTCTATGTTGATGAATTATTCTATGTGAATGAATTATTCTGTGTGAATTATTCTATATCGTACGTGAACGTACACGCACGCGCGCACATATATATATGTGTGTGTGTATATATATGTGTGTGTATATATATATATATATATATATATATATATATATATATATATATAGAGAGAGAGAGAGAGAGAGAGAGAGAGAGAGAGAGAGAGAGAGAGAGAGTTGCACTATAGTTCGATTTAGTTACGAAGGACCTTATCAGATAGTCAAGTTTGCTGCAACTGACCAGTCGCAACGTGCTCTCGCTGGAAACCGAGTTATCGTTAGGACGTTATACCCGAGACGTAAGTTAGCTCGTACCCTGGCGCACCGAGAGAGAGGGAGAGAGAAAGAGAATTAAGTAAATTATATTCTGGCAAACATTGTCTCTCTCTTCCTCTTTCTTTTACTTCTCCCTTTTACACTCTATCCCTCTCTATTTTTATCTCTCTTTTTTTTTGTTCTGTCATCGAATAATGAGGCGATGATTAAAGATCACACGCATACTGAGCTCTCTTTTCTTCATATTTTTATTCAACAGAATATTACACACAGACCTTGACGATTGAACAAAAAAACCGAGGCTCTTTTAAAGGAAATTTAAAGAGCGCAAAGATTGCGCGTTTCTGTGTTGTCCGGAATTGTATACGCGTGTTTTCTCCTGTTTGCGGGAAATAATTGCCATTTCGAACAAATTTACTTGTTATATCGTTTAATTGGTCCTTCGTTGGCGGTACGCGCACGGTAATTTCGTAAATACACTCGCTTGCAATTTACATTGAAATATATCAATATCATTATCACAATAGATTGCCGCGCCAGTCAACGTGTCATTATCGTTATTCGGCTCCAAAATAGAAGGACGCATTTTGCGCCAGCCGGTCAGCCTTGTTCCAGAAACGAACGAAGGTCGTGAAACTCTAGCTGGCCTTTTCTCACTTCTTCTTCCTCTTGTCTACCCTTTTCTCGCTCCCTCTCACGATCATTTCTTTTCTTTTTATAATTCTCCAATAACCCCACCGTTCTCGCATGCTTTGTCTCGCGGCCAATCTTCTTGTCTCGAGGGTCCTTTAGAAACTTTCGCGACGCCGCGTGAGACAGAGAATGTAGGCGAAATCAAATTGCGTAGGAAAGCAAAGGAGATAACCGCTTTCGCGAAATTCCCGGAAAGTCGTCATTGTAAGGCAAGCAGCAAGCGCTCTTTTGTGATGCAACGCTGCAGCTAGTCTACGCCCCTCTTTCGGGTGAATTCAATTAACGTTACAACCCTTTCCTATTACAAAGAATAGTGTGTTTTTTCTAAACGTTCCTTGCGTACTTAATGAGAGATGTGTCTGTAAAATTCAAAATGTGAAAAGACGCAAAGTTTCGCTGAAATACGTTATTATGCCTAATTCCTATTCTTAAAAAGCTTAAAAATAAAATTATCGTGCCAAGCTTGCTTAATAATTCCAATGCCGTTTAGCTTGCTAAACAGTCATCAGCGGGAAGGAAACTCGCGCTGCCGGGCGTTTCTACGCAAATTCCCGGACACGAGAATTCGTTTTCTGCGGTTGTCGTTCGACATTTCGCAGAAACGACTGTAAAGATCTTTCTGCTACAAAGAAATGTCCGACGGTTATTTTCGAGCTATAAAATGCGCAGCCTCTCTGTCGACGTACGAGAAAGAAACATGAGGCAGAGGCCAAGACGGATGGAAATAATTAGCTTAGCGAACAAACTTTTGTTGCTGCAAATCCGTATATAATGATTTTACTCACAAAACGGATAAATAAAAAAGTGCATCATGGCGGTATTGAGGTATTCTTCTTCTCTTTAAGTTTGAATTCACATATATTTTGATGAGGATGTTTGACGTTTAATCCGAGATATTTACAAGACGCAAATAATATTGTAAATAATGCAAACTTTCGAGAAAGAAAAATGAGAAAAAGAGAGGGGATGGAATGTTGTCTCTGCTTAATGAAAATAGAACTGTTACCGTGCAATAATACTGTACGATAGTAGACTAGAGTTGTGTTATATATATATATATATATATATATATATATATATATATATATATGTATTGTACAAAGTAATACATTCTCTCAGTGTTTGCAATAACGGGTTCTAGTAGTAATTTAATAGAGGCACAAAGACAAACGGAGAGGAAACAGTGTACGCTGAGGTTGCACAACTGCCATAGCAATTTGATAATAACCTTAGTTCTGGAATGTCGTATCGAGTCTCGGGCACACGACATTGTGCGATGTAAAAAGTAAGTGAAACTCCATGTCGACCCTTTTACAGCGTGACATGTGATGTAACGTGAATATCGAGAGATAACTTTATATCTAACGAAAAACGTATATACGGAAGAATTCATATACAGGGCGATCCAAAGGTAAACGATCAAACTTTGCCAGTATATTCTGCGGGCGGAAACAAGGCGAGGTAAAAATGTTACATAAACATTGGTCCGAAAATGTTTTATCACATTACATTGAAAAAGAGAATATTGTTTAATTTTCTATTTTAAAATGACGTCTTCCGTTTCTAGTACAAGCCTGTCATCGTTGAAAGATCGAATTTAACGAATTTCATATCTTGCTTTAGTTTAGTGAATGCCGAATTAATCTTCTCGATGATGAGTATGATTAATGAGAACTACGAGTTGTCTTGTATCATATGAGAGTCAATTATTAAGAATTCAATTATTAAGAATTATCTTGTACATCACATACGTCAAGAAGATTCTTGCTGATACTTTCGCTTTAACAATTTTTCATAGCTAAAAATCGAGTTAGAATAATATAGCTAAGATAAACAGATTAGCATCAACAAAGAGTCCGTTATTGTGTCTGCAGTTTTAATATTTTTATTATAACTTTAATAAAAGGTTTTCGGATATAATATTTTTATATATAACATTTTTTTTCTACCCATAGAGAATAAACTAGCAAAGTTTGACCATTTAATCTTGGGACATCCTGTATATTCCGAACTTGCAGTTTGGAATAATCAACAAATTCCATGTTATTTCAAACTAATATCTTTCAATTGCGGCAAATTGTGTAATGGTCCTTAGTGTTCCCTTTGAGGAACTTTTGTACAGTTCTGTACGTTAGTATAACGTTTAGGATAGTATAACTGGGGTTTAGAGGGCGAGAAAAGGGCGTCATATGGTGGCAAGTAAGCAGAGAGACAGTGGCGACGCGACGCAAGAGGGTGGCAGGGGGGGGGGAGGAAAAAGGGGGGATATCCACGAAAAAAAGTGATGCACAGATGCGACGGATGTGACGATGTTCCCGAGATAGACTCGGGCGCGTATAGCGTACATGTACAAGCCTACCTACACAGAAACGTCTTCGCGGCAGAGACGAGAGAAGTTAAAAACTGAGCTGATTGGCTGGGATGGGGAAACTTTCTGTAACTTCCCATAGTCGCATAGAGGGATAGGTCTGGGTGTACGTGGCGGGCCTTTGACCCTGAACTTATCTCGCCGCTATTTCAGCATACAAATGTAGAACTTGGGCCGAAACGCCGAAAGTCGGGAGGGGAGAGCTCTGCCGGCGCTGTATTTCAAGTAAATGTGTTTTCTCTCCGTGAGCGAGAGACGTTTCCAAGTGCGAGACGCCGTTTCGGATATATTTGCCAGTCTGAATTTTCATGTCGATGAGGATACTATCGATGGGACGCCCGCGATTTTACCGCAATACGCGTTTCTCTCGCTATTACATATAACTCTGCGCGTAGTTCGATCACATTTCCGGAACGACGATCCATTCCCTCTCCTGAATTATTATACACAGAGAAAGAGAGTTACCGTTAGTCGCGCAAGCTGTAGCGAGTTGAATATTTCATCTCCCGCGATGCTCAATTATGATGTTATATTAATACAGTAATTAAGTCGTATACATATACTCGCGCGTAATGTAATGGTCTGTGGAAAAAGTACGGTATTAATTAACGTGTGTATCTCTCGCACAGCGTCCGCTGATGGACTCGGGTCCATCCGTAATATTTCGTACGACATTTAATTAATAATCATAGAGAGCGGAGGAAGGGCAGTCATTAGAGATTGGACGAGAAAAATCAGACTCGAAGGAAGATACGAAAAAGCATCATGCCATGCGATAATAAGATGATGAGATGTGATCGTCGGTATCTTGGATTAACGACGTGAAAAAATTCTAACGAAATCGATAATGTTAAACTTGATTAACTTAATTAATTTAGCTAACAACAATGTTAAACATGAATTATAATTTTTCTCTTTCGGTTGAGAACACCAAACACGCGCACACACACACACACACACAGTTAGAGGGATATAAATTTATATAAATATCAAATAAAAATAATATATTTTCCTTAAAAATATTAAAGGCGAAGATTCGAGGAGCTTTATTAGAATACTTTCGGTTTCTCGGTTGCGTATTATGTGAGACTAAAAAATCTTTCTCCTCTCACGCGCTTTCCAGATGTTTTGACTGTAATTTTATTCTTCGTGGCTGTCAGAGGTAAAAGTAATTAGCGTTAAGATAAGAATGTTAAACGAGCGGACAGTTGTTTTACGTACGAATGTCACCGACTGTATACTTTCTCTCTCTCTCTCTCTCTCTCTCTCTCTCTCTCTCTCTTTTTTTTCTACCTGACTGACCTAGACATTTCAGAGGACCGCTTATCCAAGATCCTAGCGGCGCCGGTTTTACAGGTCCTATTGCTTATCTTATAATGTCAGTGGATCCTCGCCGACATGACAGACGGAGACCCTAAGATTTCGGTAATCTAACACCGTAGCAGCTGTATTCTAGTTTGGACGGTAGGAACAAAGCCTCCCGAGGCTTTGTGACAGCGAGTCGTAAAATATCCCCTGCTTTTAAGGCTCAATAGAGATATAGAAATAAAATATCTACTAATCAGAAGCGTTAATTAAACTTTAATTATAATGTAATCAAGATTAAAGATTTTTTTTAAATCTTTGATGAAAAATGATTAATTTCTCAATTTCTTCTTGGTATCTTGTTGGAAGCATTTTTATATTTTTTATTAAGATCAATCTTTTATTATATATATATATATTTTTTTTAAATATATATATTTTAAAAATATATTTAACGGCGCTTATAAACTACTAATTTCTCCTTGAAAAAACTCATCACCTGCAACAAATTAAAAAGTTTTTTCTCCTTCTTTGCATTATAAACATTTCTCTTTTTACTTGATATTCCGACATGTCTGCTCTTGACTGGAAAAGTGACAGCTTTTAATCTATATATATATAAATCCCGAAAAAATAAATCATCAGATTTAATAAGATTCCATTTGGTTTAAGCATAGTACAAAAGAGAGATACTATGAAATATGTACTCGGGAGAACTTCTAATACTTGCCTGAAAAGTTCTTATAATTATATTATCAAATACGGCATATATATATATATATATATTAAAATTTCGCATAGAGAATTGTAAGGGATTTAAACCGTGGAAGCGAAATGCCGAAATGGCGCGCCGTCGTTAATACGTGGAGCGCATTATCGTTATCGCGCGTTGTCCCATGTCGGGTAGGACAAGGTGTAAGAGCATGTCGAATGTTGCGCCCGAAATTAACACTCCACGTAGGAGAGCACGCACTCACGGACATTTGCCATAGGCAACCGATTAGCACTACTCGTGTGCATTCCGCGCAGGGTACACGTGTCCAGCTTTGAACGTCATTTCCATTCAATCGAGATCCCATTTCCCCATCGGCCCGTCGCGTCGCCCGATCTATCGCTCGCCGCCCGCGTCTATCGGAGATTTTGAAACAAATCTCCGTTCGCGACGATGAACCCGATGAAACTATCGCGGATTGGCGCGAAGGATGTCAAATTCGCGTTCACGGTTCTGACGCCAACAACAATGACACCGTATTGTACGATGAATCGCGCGAGAATGCCCGATGAAGTTACAATCGTACGTCAAGTCACGCGTAGCGCTTTCCTCCGTTTAATCATACACGCGGTATTTTTACGCACGCGATACAAATTATTGTTTCGTTCTAAGAAACGCGGGTGGATGGAGTGATAATCGATCGTTTTAATCGCGAGAGATTATTTAACGAGTCACGCTCTTCGTTTTGACGGGATGAACCGCGGAATGAACTGACAGATATACCGTGTAACTAACGTTGCCACGAGAGCTGTAAAGGTCCACACATTCCACCTCTACAGAGGCGCGTATAAACTGGACGCAGTTTGAACTCGTCAAAAACAATTCCGTTCCAACTCTATGCGAGACTTTCCCCTTCCGGCTCGCATGTGCGTGACGCGTCCGAAATTCCCACAAGTTCGACGTTTTATGTTAGTCCGGCGAAAATCCCATTGGCGCGGCACGATCAATACTACAGGTCGGTGCGGGCGTCTAGACGGGGTGCAAGGATCGAGTTTTCGCGGTGACTGTGCGCACCCCCCACGCTTGACACCGTGAGTCAAAGGTCTTTCTCGGCGAATTTATTAGAGGCCCTTGCTCCCTCATCCGTGGGAAAAAAAGGAACGAGCCTCGCGGAGAGTTTTGCCGCTCTGTCGCGACAGACTGTGTCGATTTCCGAGATCAATAACGGCCGATTAACGTCGTCGCGACGCTTTTTGACGAATCAACTACGTCTATGACTCAGTCATTTTATTCCGAGTTCGCGGAATTAAATCTGTTAAAATTTCATAGAGTTCAAAAAAAAAAAAAAAAAAAAATGTCAAATTGAAATTGCATGCACGCGACAACGAGCAACGGCACGTGTGCGCGTTTAAATTGATATAAAATAGAGCTTAAATTGAAAATAAAATTTTCGGCTCGAACAGCGAGCGATCTGATTTTATATCCACCGTGATGCAGGTTATAAGATTGGAGAATGGCCTCTCCTCTATATAGTATCGTGTGCGTGTCATATATACGTTTATCATGTCCTACCGAAATCCACTGGACTTCTGTTGGACATCCGGGACACCGTGTGCCTTGAAGCTAACCCGACATATTTGATCCTATGACTGAATATCGCCGAGAGCATACGGTATATGAAAAAAAGATACTCCGGACCGTATGAATAAAATGAAACAAATGAAGCGCTTTTGTTGTTTCATCAAACCAAATGTTTCAAACAGTATGAATAAACATGTTGAAAGTATTCGTTTATGCTTTTGAACTTGAAGCATTCAACAGATAGTTACGGGGGGAGAGAGTAAAAAATAATAGGTATGAACTCTTCTCTTGAGTATTACAGTTATATTTACGATTCGATCAAGTGATGTCATGACAATCGTGTCTTCGTGACAGGTTGCCATATTCATTATCGCTTCTATAAATGAACGGAATGACTATGGTATCTTGAAATATATCTTACAAGATTTTTAAGAAACGTAAATTTGTTATATATATATATATATATATATATATATAAAATAGAAATCATGTGTTCAAGTGGAGGATTTAAAATCGAGAATTATCAGAGCGCAATCATAGGTATATGCTTTACTAGAGACTTTATCCTATTTACAACAGCCGTAAATACTTGCGAATGTAGAATGTGTGAACATATCTCTCATTCTGCAATATCCATTCGATCAACAAAGTCAGGATTACCTTTCCTGCATTGATAAACCGTGCGCTAACATGCCACAGTTATGTTACCGCCTCTGCCATTGCTGGTGTTGTTATTACGTGCAACATCGAGGCGTGCGAACAATTTCATCGCTCTGTGTACATTGTACTAGATATTACACATCTACGCATTTTTCAAAGAGAACTATATATACTAAACCGGTTAAGAAAGAATTTCCATTACACGTTACTTGAATATTTTTATTATAACTATCACATTTTTTTTGTCTTGAAAAAACGTGATTGTAAATTATAATACTTGTCGTAATAATTATATTTTATACCTTTTGTATTGGTAACACGGTTCAACAAAAAATAATTTTTTTAGAGCATATGATTAGTCACTTGCAATTTTTTTTGACACTAAATAGAATCCAAATTGCTCCATCACGACACAAATTTTTGAGAAATTTGCAGTTAAAGTTACAAGAAAAAGGAAAATTTTTGCACATATATATAATTTTTTGCAAAGGTTCAAACATTTTTTTTCAATTTTGACATGTATATTAATTCCTTCATTTTCAATTTTTCAATTTTGATCATTGGTTTCGTATGTAGCGATCTGAAAAACTTTTGAATAAACATGATTAAAAACTATTTGGTAGATCTTCAATGATTTAATTCGCAACTTTTCCGCAATAAATCTTATTTTTAACTATGAATATGTTGTTGATCGTAGTTGACACAACAAATTCTTTTTGAGAGCTGAAAATCCTAATATACTTAATCTTAATTGTAATAAGATTTCTCCAACACGTCATCAACACATCATAGCTATGAAAATACATTAAAATAGTTGTTTTTTTATAACTTTAACTACAAATTTTTTAAATTTGTGACATAATGGAGCAATTTGACAACTGGAGTTATATTTAGCGTCAAAAAAAAAACGGAAAGTGATGTCTTGTTCTTGTGTTTTTTTCTTTTGTTGAATTGTGTAATTGTGCTATGAGAATAATATAAAATTATATTAATAAATCTTTTGATTTCTATGAAATAGCAAAATTAATTCATATACACACAAGTATTGTTAAATATAAAATTTATATTACAACTTACAATATTTTTTTAATATTGTTAAAAATAAAATTAAAGATTGTGCATTATATATGAATGATAAATGGAGAGGAAAGGTCTCCTTTAGATGTGACATTTTACCTGTGCAATGGAAACGCTATCATAGCCCGTACGTGATTCACATTCAGGCATTTTGATTTTACAACATGTTGCAGAAAAGCGCATCATAAATCCCTGATAGTTTCGCGTCTCACTACGCGAAATATAGCAGTCGTTCGCGTAACAAAGTAACTAGTTACTTTGGAAAATGCGGTTATCCAGTTGAAGAAATAACATAAAAGTTGTAATTTAGATGCAAATTACGATTTTATTGATTGTTCTATTTTGCCGCGCGTTACATAGACTCGGATATCAGGCACAGGTGTGTGGCTTAATCCGAGAATTTTTCCACCGCCCGATACCTCTTCGACATTGCTAAGCCAATTGCGCCATGTAACGAAATGCCGTTTGAAAGAGAGAGAGAGAGAGAGAGAACAGGAGGGAAAAAAAGAAGAGAAAAAGGCTCAAGTTTTTCTGCTGCATGATTTGCTAACAAAACGGAGTTTAATCGTGCAAAATTAGTATATACCTACATATACCTCGTGCATATTTGACTAATAATTTATACGTTATAGTTGCGTGATGTTAATATCACGTGGCTGACCGTTGAAACTGAGTACATGTTAGATTCTCATCTCGCGGATTTTATATAAATAATCCGCGTCTCAGGTTTCATACGGTAATCGCGGATCACCTTATATTACATGAATGGTACGTAACATTCACAAACGGATATGTCGCCTTAAGCGGGGAAGATCTTCTTACATGACGGGGAAAAATGGAAAAGCAGTTTTCCATTTAATCGCAAATCTTGCGATATACGGATAGATGAAAATACGGGGGGGGGGGGAAATATTAAAAAGTAAAAGAGAGGAGAAACCAGTTTTACTTAATATATACTAAATACAGTGCTACTTAATAGTAACGTCTCTTCTCTATTTTCAACGCTGGATCGAGGAAAATTTCGAAACGGCCAATTAATATTTTAAGCGATTAAACTTTGCGCCAGAGTAAATTTCCCGTTTATTCTCGTGGCGTGCACATTTTCCCTCGACCCGCCCGTGTCTTCGCAATCTGGCGAACGTCGATGATGAGAAATGACGCGACGCAACGTTTTCAGATCGCACGTCGATCTTGTTCGACGGTGAGCGGTCGCCCCTGAAATGACTAGTGGTGACTGGGATGCGGGTAATGTCGGAGGTGAAGGGCCTCAAAGGCTGCCAGAGGGTGCTGAAGGGTTCGAAAGAGTGGCGCGCGAGGGTGTCGAGTGCCGCGGCAGCGTTTCTGCTCGAGTATCGAGCGACCGGGGATAAGGAGGAGAAAAAAGAAAAGAGAGGAAGTACAAGAAGAGAGAAAGAGCTGAGAAAAAGGGGGTGCGAACTTCTGACGATTTCTTCGGAAAGCGCGAGATTAATGAAAAAAAAAAAAAAAAAAGAACAATAACTTTCGTGGCGCGCGTTACGCGGTAATGGAATCGCGAGCTGACGTAATAAGAAATCTCTCTCTCTCTCTCTCTCTCTCTCTCTCTCTCTCTCTCTCTCTCTCTCTCTCTCTCTCTCTCTCTTCCTCTCGCGATTTGATTGCCTCATTTTTAATTGCGACTTCCGATATTGTTCTATCGAAACAATCGGGCGAAATGTACGTCGATTGATGCGAATTGATTGAGATATCGGATTTATTAATAGCGTTAATTGCGGATTTTTAATCTGTCTTATACACACGCGAGTTTCATACTCGAGGAGCGTTATATTTTCTGGCAAACGATCGATATTTCTCTCCAGTAATCTCGAGCTTTCCCCGGTTTCGGATAATAACAAGCATCCCTCCTATGAAAGATCTGAAAATAATATTCTTTAATGCTTTCTCACGCCAGATACATATTTGCAATACTTTATAATGTAAAGCTTACAGGCTTAAAAAATAATGCGCCGCCGTATTGAGAAAAATTTGCTATCTTTTTCTTCAAGTTTATATTGATATATACGCAATGTGTAAAAATTCTTATCACTCGGAACAAGACTTTCCCGTCATCGCCTTTTTTTATTCTCGCATATTATATTAAAAAATAATTAGTATCGACTCGCGTATAATTTGTTTTTCCTTAATAATAAGTCTTCTCTTCGGCAATGTCACTCCGACTTACTATATATTTTTTTTGTAGCATTAAATATATCGTAAAATTAACTAATATATTCTCGGCAATCTCGATGTATTTTCCAACGGATTGTCAGGCAAATACGTTTTTAAGGTGACACCAGGCTAAATCAAAATCTCCATGTTGCTCGCCTCCAAAATATTGGTTTTGCGGTTACGGCTTATCAACCGCGAAACCACATGTCACAACCGGAAGCCATCCGTGACTTCGCGAGTTGCGGTCGATCTCGGCATGCATTGGACCTTGACGTATGTAAAGCCGCATTCGCATCGACCCGATTTTCGATTTAAACGATGGATCTCATTTGTTATGGCATTTAAAGCTCCGTTTATCCCGCCGTTTATCCCGTCCGGAACCGTTAGACGCACATGTGTTTTCGAAAATAACTGTGTAGCCGTAATTCAAAACCTCACGCATTAATTTACGACTGCGAATTCGTCGAATTCGACGAATTCGCAGTCGCCGTTTTCTTGGGGGGGGGAAAAAAAAAAAAAAATCCAAGAGAGGATTACATTTATAGCAATTTTTATTTTTCAAGCGCCTTTATAACTGAATCTCGAATTAAAATTCTATTAAAGTAAGGGGTCACTTCAAAGGGAACGTGAAATAAGGATCTGCTACTTGCATCCTTCGAGCTTAATGTAATCCCTAGATCTCCGAGCATTCATAATTCAAAAGCTACGCGAAAAATGTAATATTTTAATCGCGGACTGTCTTCTCGCAACTGTACTCGCGACACATTTCGAGTAGTATGTTTCAGATCAACATTTATATGTCTCTCGTCTCTCTCGTCTCTCTCTCTCTCTCTCTCTCTCTCTCTCTCTCTCTCTCTCTCTCTCTCTCTCCTGCCGTCTGTCGTCAGCGTGATTTACTTGTGTTACGCACACTGGTAAACGCGAAACGGCAAACACGTCACGAACCAATTTTGCGTGTCGACACCTGACGGTTGCTGTTACTCTACGCGCTTACGAAATCCGCCTATGTAAACACGTACGCCGAATACTTTACCGGGTATATAACCATGCATTGTTCAACTAACCAAGTGGGGCGTTATACGGGCGCTATGCGGAGGATTGGTTCGCCGTTGCTGTGTAGCGTTGACGACGGTGAACCGTAAAAGAAAGGTTCAATCGTTGGTGGTGCATCGTAAAGGAAGATCAATCTCTGTGATATGTTTATTTATACAATGAACCGAACGTTTAAAACCAAACTATTGCAGTTACAGATCGATCGCTTACGCTGTTTACGCTTCTTGCAACTTGTTATCGCGAGATAATTTATATCTGGCAATTAGAAGCGCGAGTAAGAAGATGCACCTAATTATCGTACTTGTATCTTTAAAGGAATACTCGTTTGATGGGATTTTGCTATTTACTTTGATGCCGCTTTGTGAATGCAGCATTCCCTGAAAACATGAATCCTGTAGGGAGGAAGGGGGAAAGCGTTAACGTGTTTCGGAATCGCTGCTTCCGCAAGTCGCGGTGCTTTACGGCTTGTACAAGTAGCCTGAACAGTCACAAGTGGGCGGCAGCTTCCTCCAATTAAGTCGACGTACATTTTACAAGAGAAAGAAAGCGCTAAGGCATGCCTTAAGGTAGAAACAATGAGAAAAGAAAAGTGGGAACGTTGAGAGTTCGTGGAGTTTTCCTCGAGACTAGAGGGAATAAGATAACCACCGAGATGCGACGAGGATTCGTTATTTAACG
Source organism: Lasius fuliginosus (assembly GCA_949152495.1). Lineage (NCBI taxonomy): Eukaryota > Metazoa > Arthropoda > Insecta > Hymenoptera > Formicidae > Lasius > Lasius fuliginosus. The sequence goes on along the minus strand of OX424449.1, from coordinate 15,253,324 downwards.
AGACATTTAGTAACTGATCTTTATATTCGTTACAGCTGACTTGAAATTAACAGTAAATTTTTTTATGTTAAATTATAATAAAAACTATATATAATTTCGGCTATAGTATATAATAATCTTAATAATAAAATTTTGAATCTTAATATTTTAATTAGGAAAAACTGTTTTGAAATACATTGCAAAAAAGATTTTCTTCTTAAGAGCTACAAATTCTCTGTAAATATAAATAAAAAAAACTTTTTTTTTTTTTTAATTTTTTTAATAAATTCGTGTATATGACCAAAATCATCTTTTCTCGCACCTTTAGTTTTATGCAATTTTAAAATCCCGATCTAATACGCTAATTTACGAGTCAAATTTATTTTAAAAATGCAAGAGTTTATAAGCATTATATGATCTCATTTAAAATAAAGGTCGTTAAATTTTATCGAGATTTATTAATTTCTAAAAAAAATTAATGTTCTTTATGTGTGTTTGCTTGCATGCAAATCATGCCGCGTTGGTTCGATGAGAGTAACGATAAGAGTAACTGTTGAATTCATTATTCGTTATCGAAAAAATGTATCGAAGTTATTTTTTTTTTTTTTTTTTTGTTACAGACGTAATGCCATTATTGTTACAATTATCGGAAAAATAACTATAACAAAAACGGCATTACAAAAATGTGTTTCACTCTTCTCAACTTTGCTAATATCTCATATTTATCCCTGCTAATATCTCATATTTATCATTATGCGCAAAGCTAATACTAAACTCTTGATGATACGGTTACTGTATATATTTTATAATAATCTTTAGAATTAATTCTTGTACCGTGAAAAATATGAGCTTGAAAAGCGTCAAAATCTTCTTTTATTTTATATACAGATATTTTAATTTAGATTTTGCTATAAAGCATCTTGATAAGAGACAGATACTATTTTAATTAGGATTTTGCTAAAAAAGTATCTTGATAAGAGACAAATAATTTCAAGTGGTAAAAACAAGGTAGCAATCAATTTTGCTCCACGTGTTAGACGGATGTGGAAAATTTATCAAACAAAAGTGATGAAATATAAAACGGGAATCGGACGAGAGTGTAGATAGAGAGGTAAGACGGGTGGAAACTGTCGGAGCAAGCTACGTACAAAAAGAAGAATGAGTAAAATTATCAAAGTGAGATGAAAAGTCGACGACGAAGTATTACTTAATCAAAAGACACGAATGTCGATTGGACGGGCCTCACGTAATTTGCTTGTACGAGACATTGTGAAATCTTCACTGAATCCAGGGAGCCATGAGATGAATTATGAGAACGAGTACCCCATCTGTGCGAGCGTAGGAATATTATGGAATTTTAGAGAAACTGGAGCGCGCGCATAAGAGACAGCTCAAAATTTTGGAGAGAAATTAATCCGCCTCTTGCATATTTTCTCCGCGAAGACTAAAAATAAGAAAAGCGCTCTGGCATTTTGCTCGAGACAAATTGAATTTTTATGAAATTGGTCACTTTGTTTAAGCAGATCATATTCTACTATATTTAACGCTTTTTAAAATGAAGAAAGAAAGGGAAAATATAAGCGTATTTATATATATATATATATATATATATATATATCGATTTTACAATAGTTTGAAGCTCTTTTAAGTTTCAAACTGTAATACATATAATCTAATTGAACTTTTTTTAATTGCTTTGCTTTATAGTCTGCAAAGCTGATTTAAGGTATAACTGTTTCATATTACACACAATATAAACCGTAATTTAATTCAATAAACCGTAATATAATTCAATATCAATATAAAAAGTATAAATAGTGGGAATATTTTAAAAGTATAAATAACGGGAATAACATCGTATGTAGCTTGTTTATTGCTTTAATATTTGCGTTTAATATACAAATGTCTCGGATAAAAATAAAAAGTATATACACTAAAAATAATTTTTTTTTTTATCGTATAAATACATTTTTTTAAGTCTGATTTTTTTTATATACAAATATGCACACCACCTTGTGCCAAAAAACATTTTATTACATGAAATAAATCATTATTTGTAACTGAAATTAGTATTTTTTTAAGTAAAATATTTTATATTTCAAAATGAAAAAATATTTTTCTTTATTTAGATAAAAATTATTTATTAAAAATTATTTATTAAAATAAGAAAATCCGTTTTTTTTAAGCAGCCACAAATTTTTTTTATATGATATTTTATAAATGAGTGAAAATGAAGAAAATAAATTTAATTGATTTTTTAACTTGAAAGGAGAAAATATCTCTAATTTTCAAAATTTTTTAATTTTTTTCAATAAACATTTCCATAATTTAATTTAAATTTTTTATTTTAAAACAATTTTTACTTTTGCTTTTACATTGTATTTTCTTAATTCAAATATAATTATGCTGCTTAATTGAAATAAATAATTTTTTGCAAGTATTTAAATAAATTATTTTTCTAAATAAAATAAAATTTTTTGGGGATTTTTTTTTTATTGTAAGTCATATGTATGATACGCGAATATCGTATTTACTTTTTGCGCGACAGCATCGTGTTTCTAAATGAATAGCAGATTCGCGACTAATATTTTGTCGAAATATATGTATATGTATATATATATATATGTGTGTGTATATATATTACGTAATATTATTTCAAACATAAAATCACGCATTTCGGCTGAAAATGGTTCCGTTTTGAAAATCGGTTGGCAGTTTTAAAATCATTGCCATTTCATCATCAGATTGCTGCGAGACCATTAATGCCTCGTGCCTGTTATTCACACTAGATTAGGCCGTTTGTCCAGAAATATCTGTCAGTCGAATGTACTTCATGAATTGACTATCCGTGAGTTTCATAAATTTCTCGTCGCGTTTCGATGGAGTTTAAATTGTTTATAATATCGAATGCTGTAGAGATTGACACTGGATTTTAAAACATTTAACGAATAATAGCAGATGCCTTTAAATAAACAGTTTCAATTTTAATGATAACTGTCTGAAATAAGGTACGATTGTGTAAAGTCATAATTACACATATAATATCAGATATTGTCATATATTTTAGATTAGAGATATTGATCTGGTTTTTGTGGATCTAGCTAAGGGGAAAGAAATAAAATTGATTTTATAATTTATTCGTCTAAGGTTTCCATTTTACGGAAGATCTATACGAAGAAATTAAAGAGCTGTAAAAGTTCGTCTATCCTAGCGGTGATTCTTATCTCGAATCAATATCTTCTTTCTACTTATCTTCTTGCGTTTTTTAACCCTATTATCTAAGCCGATTAAACTTGCGGGCTTAATAAATAATACAAAAAAAAGTTTTATTTAGTCTTAATTGTATATCGTTTATGTAATTTTTAAAGTTAACTGCTACCGATTCCTCCAAGATTATGCTATATATTAAAAAGTCTAATTATTATTTATGATAAATTTGTTTTCCTTTACGTGCTATATACTACAATTGCAAGTACATTCGTTAAATATTTTGCTCAACTATTTTTGAGCAGATGACAAACCATTTGAGTCATTTGTTATTACAAGAATGTTCCTTTCCCCGCTTTAAATAAAAGTAACTTAATTACCAAGTAAGATTCTTTAATTAAACCGTTACGTCAGCTCGCTGCTTTCTTGGTCGAAAGAAGTGTATCCAGCCGCGAGAATAAATGCATGTAATGAGTAAAATCAGAAGCGCGCCCAACGGTGTACAAGATTCTCTCTTAATACATAATTTAGCAAAAACTTAAAATGCTTTTCTACTATTTCTGCCTTGATTTAATTCACGCAAAATAATTTATTTTAATGTAATATTCGTTTCTTTCGAACAGAGAGATAGAGATAGAGAGAGACAGAGAGAGAGAGAGAGAGAGAGAGAGAGAGAGAGAGAGATAAAACGATAATACACCGCGACAGAATAATATAGGTGAGAAATAACGAATATTCTACAACGAGCTGCGCGAGAATTAGTTTCAAAAGACACGGTTATTACGTTTTTCTTGCTGACGTAAAAAGGAATTTTGCAAGAAATAATCTGCGCTCCGCTACGCTACAGAGCGACGCAGAGCTTTGAGAAACAAACACGGGTGTACTTTGTAACGAAGCGTATCGCACGGCACACCATGGACCACGGGACCAGAGAGGTACGTAAAACGCGTTACTGCAAAGTGCATTGTTTGTTTCGCGGGGCTTGTCGTGTCTTGTGGACCGTGTGGAATAGCGTGCGAGGGGCGGGAAAGGGGGAAGAGCTTTACACAAAACACGAAACCGGACGAGATAACGAAGAATGCTTCAAATTGTTCCGTCGAACGTTATTTTTCAAAAATCTCGGATAATTCTGACTCGCACTTTCTTCTATTAACGTCCCATTTTTTTATTTTCCGTTTTTACTCTTTCTGCAAATTATGTAATTCAGAACGAGCTTATTCCTACTCTCCTCTCGCGCAGAAAAAAAATGAGACTCTTCTGCGCCGCGAAAAAAAAAATGTAAGAAGCGAAAATATCTGAAACTATATACATCAGATGCCTAAAGAGATTTCTTTTTGCAGTAGATATTCATAATCTACTACGATATTACATGCGATGTCATCTAGCGAGGCTTTTGCGTACTGTTTGGATAAAATGGCTTTTACGCTCGAGCATAAAAGGGTTGCAGGGGGTTGAAAATCCCTTTAGAGGATACATTAATTTTGAGCTAAAAATACAGAGAACAAAACTCATGTGAAAGCATCCAAAGTAAATCGTATATACGTACATACATATATACATCAGTAGCATTCTTGTAGAGAGCACAAACGTCTGAATATTCTAGATATTTTTTTATCCACACAGACACACACACATATACGCACGCACACGATTGTATATAATTTTTGAAATATTAAATCTTATTTTCTATAAAAGTAAGAGAAATTATATAATTTAGTTTTAGAATTTATTATCATCTATTCGTATTATATTTATTCTCCCCGTAAAAAGGAAGCGACATGAAAATAGCAGTGCCATATAAAATCAATATTTAGCAAAAATCACATTGAACAAATTGTTATACGTCAAAAGGAGGGGAGCGTAAAGAAAAATGATGAGCCGCGCCGCACACTGGATCAAGTTTACCACGGGAATGCATTACGGTCATTTTTATCAAGACGGTCACCATCAATTCGCGTGGGAGCTGGTCATGGCTGGGCACGAGAGGGATAGGATTTAAGTACGGAAAGATGAAGGGGTTGAAAATCTCGCCACCGCAGAGCGTGGCACGGATAGATCATACATCATTCCTTTGCGCGGAGAACGGAGCTTCTTCCGCTTCTTCCTTCTACCCGCCTATCCACCATCCGCTCTCTGTCCTACCCTCCTTCACCCTCTCCCCCCCCCTCTCTCTCTCTCTCTCTCTCTCTCTCTCTCTTCTTCTCCGTTGTCCATTTACCCTTTCGAGCGTCTCAGGCCGGTTCGCGCAACATGCCATTCTTCAAGCAACCCATCCGCCGCCGCACGGTGTACGTGCGTGCTTTCTCCTCGGTTTGCGGGCCGCCTTGGAAACGTGGCATTTACGAGATTCTCGTGAAAACTCTGTTAAGCGGCTTGAGCGGCAGACTACGGCGTGTTCTCGGGCATGCTTGTACGTGCAAACGTTTCCGCCCCATTGGAAGGATGACGCCTCTCTAGACCCGCGGCTTTGCTTGGAAACTGAAAAATCGCGACGAGATGAGAAAGGCGCGCGCGGAATTGTTGCACCCCCTACGACAATCTTGCTCTATCATCTACGGAACAGCTCAAGTGAGAACTGTAACTGTAACGGAAAAAAAAAAAAAAAAAAAAATTACGCCATTATTAATAGTCCTGTAAAAAAGGAGCTGTTCTTAAACGCGCGTTCTCAATCTCATCTTACTTTCAGGGTATGCATGCGAAAATTTCTTCTTCACGTACACCTGTGACACCTTCCGTGACACGTCACACGCGACCACGCGTAATCGTTTGATCTCGCTACATAGGGACGGTTATGGCGCGCGCACGGCGCGATTAATGGCATAGCGTACCACATAAAGGAAAGTGTCAAGACGCCCGCGATTATCGTTTCCCCCCCCCCCCCCGTAATTGTTGGTATTGCGCTTATATATATTCATCATGTAGCCGACTCAAACAATGGAATTAATTATAAAGCCTGTTTCGGATAACCGCATCCCAGCCACTACTAGCTAGGGAGTTCCCTGGCTTTGGCTATGCTCTTTAAGCAAAGCTCTTTGAACGTGTGCGAAAGCCGGCTACGGGAAGGAAATCAGCGCGACATGAGAAAGTCATAACGTCAGTATCAAAGTAGGTAGCTAATTACAATATGGCTGTGGGGCATCGTGGATATAATAGATGTGTTTATATGAGCTTTGTGGCAAATTATTCCTAAAATATGATATCTCTCTCTTGTAATATATCATTGGGTTGTCATCGTTATCATAACATTTCTCAAAATTATAATTATATTACTATATTTCTCTCTTAAGTCTCTCTCTCTCTCTCTCTCTCTCTCTCTCTAGGTTTATAATAAAAATAATTATAATAAATTATTTATTAATTAAAACTTTATAATAAAAAATGACAGGTAGTATTTGTGCTTATGCTGGCAAGAGATACAAGAAATATCTATATTAGCGAATATACATACATGTACTTAATAAGAATTAACGATCGGTAACATATCTCGGGTAACAGCTTGGAGAAACTGATGAGATGTGTTTTATTTATAAACATTATAACATCATCTCTCTTTGCATCATGAATATTTCGTGAATTCTCATGTTAAAAAATATGTCAACGATGTTGAAGCTCCGCGATCATATCAGTATTTATGCGAGCTTAATAATAATTATCCGATATTACGACTAAAATTACAATATGTGACTGGGGGCACCAGCCAAACGGATTTAATCATTTACAATAACTATAATAATTATGCTCGTATTACGTTTTGACGTTTAAATATTCCAAATAACGAAAGGTTGCGCGTTATATAATATTGGTCGTTTCGAATATTTACCGAAAAGCATTTGAAATAATAGTTATATACGGGATGTATCGTAAATCGTGATACAAACGAAATGGAGGTGATACTTCATGTTCATATACAAATCGAAAATGTAGACTGAATTTTTTTCAAACAAGAGATTTCGTTTTCGAGAAAATCGTTTTTGAAGATCCACGATTTACGCGATTTACATCTTGTATCTTTGAGGCATGGATTTTTATAAACGTATCGCAATTCGAATAAATCTCACACTCGATATTTTAGATCCCTTGAGGTCCCTTGAAGATTAACTTTAAAAAGCAACTATTGATCTCTTTTTTAAACTTAGTAATTGAAAGAATTTTTAGAAATTTTCTGTGCCACTTGTAAATTCAGCATCGACATTGAAAGTAAAATTCTTTAACGCACACAAGAATTCTAAATATACACGTATGAGTACTTTATTAGAGGTTTCTAAAATAACAACTTCACTGTACTGTGTTGCACCAGTAGTTATGTAATCAATAAATTAATTTTTGATATGCAAATACATTAGTGACTTCAAACAGTTTGTCTTATATCGCGGTATATTTTTCTTTCGCGCAACTACCATTTATTCGCATAAAGTTGACTGAATAAACACATAAATGTAAACGAAGAATTATTAATTTCGCGGCAATTGCCTGCAAAATGCACATAAAAATCTATGAGTTCGAACTTTATATTGTAGGTATTGCGAATTGTGTGAGATCATGAAACTATATATTCGTCGCTGAACCTAATTCTTCGAGAACAATTTCCGCAGCTTCAAAGAGTCGCCCCCTCCCCCAACCCTCACCCCCCACCAGTCAGCCGACGTGTCGTATATTTTGTCGCTGGCAGATCCGACCTCTCCTACGTAGAGATACAAAGGACAAAACTCGGCGGATCGAAACGCGCTAAAGTTAAATCGCCGAGGCCGGAGGCAGGAACGAGCGATAAATCCTCCAACACGAAAGTGCCGTGTGCGAAACTTTTCGAAGGGGTATAGAGGAAAACGCGCGCCGTTATAACGACGTCGCCGTCTTAAATCGACTACTAATCCGCGAGAAAGTACGTAAAACCATTCTTATAGGAGGGATAAAAATCGCGCACGATCCCGCTGGTTACAATTAGGGGATGAGAAGAGAATGTCTCAGAGACGGGCGCGGGCTTTGAGAAAGTTATAATGTGAGATCGCGAACAAGGATTGGGGAAGCACCGAGAGAGAGAGAGAGAGAGAGAGAGAGGGTTGGAAGGGCGAAAGGGGAGTGAGATACCGTCCCTCGGGGATCGCTTTCGCCCTAATCGTTCGCGTCTTTAACCTCGATTGCTGGTAACCCACGCGATCGTTACTCCACATGTTTCTTCGCTCCCGCTCTCTGTGGCACTTAGACTTTTTAGTTTACACAACATTTCATGATGGCCGATACCGCGAGGTAGAAAAAGGAAGCGAGCTAAAAGTTTCCGTGATGTACTACGTCAATAGAACGTTCGGTTAGGGGCGAAAATTCAGTTAATCTGTGAAATATGTTAATTTCGGAGAAATATATAAGATACATCAGTTATGCATTCTAAAATAATATCAGAAATATAAATGATATTCTATAATTTATACAGAAAAAAATACATTTCCTTTTACAATTATTGTAAAACTGGAATATAACAAAATTAGTGTATTTATACACTACAAAAATTGTAAATTTAACGATTATGTTCATTCATTTTGTGCGTCATAATATTTGAGAAAAATTACAATACAGTCCTTTGTAAAACATATATAATATTATTGAGTAATTGAAAATATTGTGATCTGTATGTCTCTTATAAAATGTTAGTATGTTTCACGATTACAAAATTATATTGTAATTCATATTTCAATCTTTTCTCCGTGTATTTTTTTCTAATCGATAATAATGAAACTTTCGCTCCCCAGTTATCTAATTAAGAATTCCACGAAACTGACGACGTTTCGTTGAAAAATCGCGAAGCGAGGTATTATGCAATGCGAAGAAAGTCGGCGGTCCGAGAAAAGAAGGACCGATCGGATAGTGGCGGCTGGCATAAGGAGCAGCGGGCCATGAGTTACGAGAGGACTCGGCAAGAGAAAGAGCAAAGTGTTGGGATGAGGCGTGTGGCGTTGTTTACCCTTTATTTATGACGAAAGTTTGGCCAGATTTCACGAAAGCACAACCCCGAGGTCGGTTAAAGCGTGCAGCCTCGGTCACGGGGGGTCGCGTGGGGAGAAATTGTAGGGTCGAGGTAGCGGAACGAGACTCTGGTGCGGGTGCCACGAGAGGAGAGAAAGGGAGAAAGAGAAAACCAGGGGTATATGCGGCGAGGCCTCTCATGTGCGGTTATTCGTTAATGTCATTCCGCGCGCTTCGTGTCTAGCAAGCTGTCTAATTCGAAGACGCTAATTTTCACACGTGAAAAATTTTGACGCGCGACCGCCGCTTTTATCATCTCCCGTATTTAAGAACGTTATTTATTTATAAACTCATTCTCCTGTGTTTTTATTTTACTCTTTTTTTTTTTTTTTTTTTTTTTTTTTTTTTTTTTATTCGACTGAGGTAATGATATACATAATGATGTTGAATATCTCTCTCGTCAGCGCGCGGAATCAGGGCCAACAACTTTTTCGCAATACTTTAATATTCAGGACATCGACTTTCTTTGCAGGTGCGTTTCGCAGACTCCTCTTCCACGTTCACTTTCACGTGGTACGATACAGAAAATGAAAATGATCCGAGTAAAAAGAAATTACAATATTCAGTCGGACACACTTTACTGATCTTTACACATATAGTTTAAACAAATAGTTGATTTAAATTTAAGGGCGAACAGAATTATGATTACATTGACGTGATTTCTTCTAGCGTTTTTCACTAGATATTTTTTTTACACCTGCGAGCACGTTTTCTCACGCATGTCAATTTTTATGACGTGTAAACAGATGTTTAATTACCAGGAGGAAAACAGTCTTAAATATATCTAACGACATCGTTAAACACCGGTCGGGAGAATTATCCCTCCCTTAGGAACGTCGAAGAGCGGACGTAATTGGTCACGTGTTTCGCGGAATCCAATGGTGGTGAAGTGGTCCTTGATCGAGCGCGTGTGCTAATTGGGAGCGCAATTAAAAGCGTCGGTACGTACGTGTCGTCGCGAAAGCGAATACGACGCGCTCTCGCCCATCAAAATGAAACGCAGGCTCGCACGTGCAATAAAGAAAGGAGAGAGGCCAATGTGTGTGTGTGTGTGTGTGTGTGTGTGTGTGTGTGTGTGTGTGTGTGTGTGTGTGTGTGTGTGAGTGAGAGAGGGGGGGGCAGACGGCGGTTGATGCGTGCAAGTGAAGAAGAAAAAGAAAGAAATGGAGAAAAGCAAGAATGCCGCCGCCGCGCCGATTAATTGAGCCTGCCTGACACGAGAACCGAAAACAAAACGTGTCAGCGGGTCGGTTGTGTCACCCTCCCCCTCCCCCTCCCGGTGTCTGTTGCACTCGAGCGCATCGCGAAAACGGAGTAGTCAGTCGTCATCTCCCCCTTCCTCCCCCTTTCAATTATCCGTCTGTCTCGTGTCGATAAGCGCTTCGGTCTACTTGTTTTTTTTTTTTTCACGCACGCATTTTCCATTAATTAATACGACGTTAATACTTCGCTGTGTTGCCTCGTGGTCCTTCATTTTTCTTTATACTAGACGACAAAGCAGCCGTTACGACCGTCGTGTCAACGAAGAGAAATTTGAGTTAAACATCAGTTTATTTGAAGATATATACACAGCTTATCATAATGCTAAAGATTAATTCTAATATGTAGGAGATAAACAAAGGTTATTTAAAAATATTGGACTTTATTCTCTATACGTGCTACGTGTGTGTGAACGCGTCGCATAAATTTATAAAATAATATTCACTATCTCACAGTTGTTTTGCGTATTGAAGCCATCGAGGATTCCTTTTGTTTATATCGACAGGCGCGTATCGTCACCTTTTCAACGGCTCTTCCGTTAAAGCTCCTGGGCGAGAGGGAGAGAGGATAGGAAAGTTCAACGGTAGAAATTGCGTTGTATTCTCGCATCGGGGCAGTTTCCGTGAACGAGGAAATTGCGGCGCATAGCCGCGCATCCTAAATATTTACCTGCCTCTCGCCGTTACACCGCGCGCAAATATTCCATTTGCGACCGTGAAAACACGCGCGAGTCGAGCTTCTACGAGGCCCGGTCGTTGCGATACTCGAGACGGATTCAATGATGCCGTTGACGTTAGAATGTCATAAAGCGGGAACATTACCGACGTTCGACCGACGATGGACGAAAATGTTATTTGCCGTTCCCGCAAATTACTTTTATCCTCGCGCGCGCGAGCGCGAGAGAGGAAACGGTACGGTACAAGTAACATGAAAGGCAGATATATATATATATATATATATATATATATATATATATTGCGCTATCTTAGATGTACTCTCCGATTACCGTTACGTGGTTTAGCTCAGGCTACAGCTCGATCGACTTGTCTATTGGAGCGAATCGCGCATAAACGCACACCTCGCGATAAAGTACCTGAATATTTCGAGAAGGTATTTTTCGAAATCTCGCACAAAAGTGATTTCGCGTCGATTATATACATATACATACGTGCACGTGTCGTCGAATTCACCGGACAGCTATGAGTTAGTGCGCCCCTAATGAAAGCCCTTTGCCCACAATAGTGCGACGTCAGCAGCAAGTTTCTACGACGCGGGCGCGCAATTCGTACGGTTACTTTGAAGAATATCTCAAGTCGGACAAAGTTTCGGGCTAAGCCCGAAACCGTTGGCCCGGGCCAACGGTCAAATTAATGTGCAAACTTCAACGGTAATAGTTGTTTCTCTCGAGAGATCTTAACTATCGAGTGTGGATCGCCAAACTCTCCCCACCTCTTCCCTTCCGGCAAGTTCATTAAATGCCGCGTTACATGTTATGAGCTTCTTTGTGCCATGATCCCGCGATAGCGAATTCTAAGCAGGCGGATTTTGCCGGCCCGTTTTGCGAAACTGAGGACACGCTAATTTTCGCGCTAATTTCCCTGGCGGAACTTTAGGCCACGTACAAGGTGACAGACGTGTGCGGGAAGGATAATGGCAGAGGAGAAGGTAATAACAAGGGAATCTCTCTCTCCGACCCGGATATATCCGGAGATGTACAATACATGAATGTAATCCGAGGGTAGATGCTGTTTCAACGTAAATAAGCGCGCAGAGCATAATTCATATGACCGTATGACATACACACATATACATAATACATCTTCAATTTACATTTCATCTCTATATACACGTATTAATTATTATTAATTATATATTACGTACAGAGAAAATTAACAGTTTCGGAGTTAACGCGATAACGAAGTTAATTATAATTATTTTTGCAAAAGAATGAAAGAGACTTATTTTAAGTTAATTTATCTGTAACGCAGGATTTTTTTCATCGACACAAATGTGGACAAAAATTAAAAGCAAATGAGTGTGGAATACGAAAAAAAAAAAAAAAAGACATTGTATATAAATACCTATAATGCACCCGCGTTTTAAAAAGTTCAGGCTAATATTAATTACTCGCCGTAATTAAATTTAATAGAGACTTTATACCACGACAAGCTTGGTAAGGTATCGCTCTTGCTACCGGGCTACATAATGTCCAGCGTAACCGGATCACGAAGGAGGAGAATGTTCTTCTGCCTGTGTTCGTGTTCGCTTGAAACAGAGATTCCCAACTGATGTTTCGCGAACCTTTAACGGGTTCATAAATATATTCCGAGCGATTCGCATTCGAGAAATTAACGCTTACATCATTTTTTTAGCAGTAAATAATATACACGCAGAAGTACTTTTAACTTTTCAATTGGTCGCAATTTTAGATAAACTAGGATTGATCGTGATAAATGTATGGAATAAAATATAGGGAAAAATATAAAAGAATAAGGAATTAAAGGAATTCTTTAAGTTGATAGAAAATTAAATAAAAATTTATAATTTATATATATATATATATATATATATATATATACACATACAAAAGTATCGACAATGATTATGTTTCTTAATTTTACTTTCTAGCATGTTTAAATTCTTATTTGGTTCTTTTATAAATTGCAAACAATATTTGACATTACTTTTTAAGCAAAAATTCGATTACAAGTTATCTTTATTTCTAACTCTTTGACGCTTAATACTATATAGTTCCGTGAAAGAGAAAAGTAAACTAAATTCTGGTAAAATTTTAGTCCACTTTATTTCAAGAAGATCCGATACAATTCCTTCTTCTTCTTCCTTGAACTATACGTATATATAAAACTGGTTTTAAAAATTCCAATAAAAATATCGTATTAAGAGAGGTTGGAAACCGCTGCTGCTCTAAAGCAAGAGGAATAGATCAGAAAGAGGTGGCTATAGACAAGAAGCGAGTACTATGTTGCCTGAAGGCAAGCAGGTGCGCGCAGCATCCTATCGCTTCTCCTCAGCGACGACGCTTGCTCAACTAGCGAATCTGTCCGCTTCGTGTATGCATGCCGTCTCCGTAAGAAGGTGCCCACAACCGAGATCATATTGTAGGACTGGCCTTTATGAACAGGGACGTTCGAGTTTAGGGAAATCGAGCCGCACGAAATATGAAATAATTGCCATTCGAAAAGTAATCTATTTTCTCATTTACGTAATAAATGTTTTAATTTATATAGCAAATGTTTTTGTTTAGCAGCGTTAATAAAAGATAAAATTTCAATTAAATTTTTTTTTTTTTTTTTTCAGTGTGATGTGTGTGTTTAAAGAATATATACTTGGCAGATATAATTTTTTTCTACATGTTTTTCTGTTGAACTTACAAAAAATTACGAAGTAAGACGCTTTTTTATAGCGAACATTTGATATCAGTAACATTGAATTATAACGGAAATGCATTTCCGGTGATCTAATGGTATAAAGGTTGTTTTTTGTGTAAGGAGCGGGACAGATCACGGTGGATAGAACCTTTGAGAGTGATACTTTATGCGAACATTATTATATACATTTTAGCTGAAATTTCAATATCGTTGTGTGGAGGCATTCACATAAATGAAACAACGTAATGTGTGAACTTACTGTGGTCATTCGAAACCTGTAAAACCGGCTAAGACGGCTTAGCAGGAGTGTAATGGTGGCTCGTTGTCGAGAAACTCGCTCGTCGAGAGGTTTCAAATTGTAATACGATCACGATCTTTTCCACAAAATGTGAGTTCGTATTGTGGATAAATTGGCGACAATATACGACTAACATAGACCTAGCATAGTCCTGCGAATTCTGATGGAAAACGGAAGTTATCGCCTTTTATATCTGAAATTAAATAAAAAATATAATTTTTTATTTAATTCATTAATTCTTTTATTTAATTTTTATATCTTTATTTATTTCTAATATATTTGCCGTCTTGATGATCGCGAGGAATCATTTCACTCGCTTAGCTCGAAGAGCATTGGCGCTTCGACATTTTTCGAGGAAAGTCAACTTTTAGAGTAAAAAAATGCTAAGCTGAAATTAAAATTACGAGTTGTTGATATCTTGTACATCACGTAGATGTCCACGTTACAAGGATACGATGATATTTCGATGCATTATTTTTCGTTTCGTGTCTCGATGCATCAAAGAGAAATGAGTCCTTCCTCTTTCTCTCTCTCTCTCTCTCTCTCTCGTTCTCTCCTTCCCCTTTACATTTCTACCTCTGTTTATCGCCGTGAAGGAATCTGAGCACAACCGACAAACGGCGATCGTCGATTGTACCATGGAGAAGCTGGCGCAAGTCGGTCCAGGTGCATTCTCCGCTACGGGAAACCGCAAACACCGATGCAGCAGTTTTACCGCGCGCACGAAAGAAAGAACGAAGGAGTGTAAGGGCGACATGAAGAGAGAACGAGGGAAGGGAGGACGTGAAAAAGAAGGAGAGATGGTATATATATATACCTGCCTATCTACACTGCAGAAAACAAAAGCGGCGCCCTTCCGAATAAAAAAAAAAAAAAAAAAAAAAAAAAAAAATTTGCCGAGATAGATATCTAACGCGCGCAAACTTTTAATGAATTAGGAAGACAAGCTAATCCATCGTCGCGAACGCTTACGTGATGCATTAAAAATGCTTATTCAGCACTTCCCTCTCAGGGATCCGTAATGTAGTAACAATAGAGTGCGGCGCTTCGCGTTCCCCCTTATATTCTTTTTCACCCTATTTATGTTCTGCCTAAGCAATCTCGCTCGCAATAAAACCTAACTTTGAACGCTCTCATTAAATTCTCGTGTCACAGTGTGCGCGGATTGATTTCTTTATCTCGTCGAATTGATAAAAATATCACAAATATCGACAAAAGGGATCTGTGTGACGATTACTAGTGAGCCGTAAAAATATCCGCGCTAAATCAACGGACCAATAAATCCGGAATGATGTCGTGACGGACGTTGAACAATTTCGATATATTAATCAGTTATATCTTTATTTATCCGTTGGAGGACGGGAGGTGGGGGGGGAGGGAATTGTTGTGGATTGTGTTTATCTTCGAACCGCCTCTCTCGAACCTCGGCTCTGTGCCTTCGCGCTGATTTCGCTGCGCTAACAGGTTCCACGGTC
This sequence comes from Lasius fuliginosus, assembly GCA_949152495.1. Classification (NCBI taxonomy): domain Eukaryota; kingdom Metazoa; phylum Arthropoda; class Insecta; order Hymenoptera; family Formicidae; genus Lasius; species Lasius fuliginosus. Next base: position 15,237,701 of record OX424449.1, on the reverse strand, counting down.
AGTCGGAGACGGCAAATTAGCCGCTGGACGGAGCGGGATTGAGAAGAGAGAGAGAGAGAGAGAGAGAGAGAGAGAGCAGGCAGATGCAGGATTCTTGGCAGGGTCAAACCTCCCGGCCATCTCCTGATGCCGCTTATACCTCGCCCGGGCCCTTCTCCGCTTCTGTTGCCGGCTGCTCTTCTACTTCTCTCTTTCCCTCTTCTCTCCCTCCCGTGGCAAAAAATCTGCGTACATGTGCACACAAAGACCCGTGGAATAAGAGGGCGAGGTAGATTGAGGAGGTTGAGGAAGGGTGGGGTTTTATACGCAGGTCGGCAGGTAGGCAAAGATACGCGCGGCAACCGGTTCTCCCCTCGCAGACTCCGATACAGGTTTTCCTGAACCGGTCCAAGCGAGATCGCGAGTCGGCGATCGCGTGTTGCTCGCGTGGCCGGACGCAGCCGAGGCTCGGCGGAAGCGCCCGAGTTCGAACATTACACAAATTGCGCCATTATGTGTAATGGGTCTAGAAAAAAATGCCGGATAGAGATCGAGATGACGGGGGGAGGGGGGGGGGATGATGACCGGGGAGGAACCTGCAGCGTGGCAGATGGAGGGAGAATGAAATCACACGGGGACAATTAGAGAATTTCACGAATCTTCGAAACATATTCAAATCGTGCCATTTTTTCAGTTCGATACTAAAAGCGATCGTCTCGAATTTTCTCTCGTGTAAACTCGTGCAAGGATTCGAGATGTCTTTCCGTATCACTTCAAGTATGTGCACGATACTTCAATCTTCTTTCAGATGATCTCCCAGAGAGACGATTTCTCAATACGCATACAATTGGATCTGTGTCATCTTTTTCATAGATTTATGCTTATAAATATATCTGTGGATAGATCTATAAAACTATCCGCTTGCAGAACACGCGCATTATATAATACATGCGGCCGTTACGCACGCACTTGCACACGCCTCTCTACGTGCGCGTGCGAAATTTAAAGGGTATTAATACTTCGAATTTTCTTTAAGTATAATACGCAGCAGCACATCATCTCGCCGGAATCATCCGCAACGCTCCACCATAATTTTCTGCAATATAGTGCCATATCCTCTCTCCCTCATGTATTGTAACTGGTATCCCCTATCGAATCAAGCAGGTGGCTCGACAGGCTCCCTTATATTTTGACGATTAGTTCTGGACCGAGCTTCTTCTCGAAGGACGGACTCCGCTCTGCCGCAACACCTTTCTCTTAGCCAGGGCCGCAGCCTCGTACTTAATATCTCGTACAAAATGCGAGTTAAATTCTAGAAATACATTCGATATCCGATAAAAGTTTTATAAAATAACTCGTGAAAAAAAGAACAGCTCGTCTCTCTTCGTTAAACTGAACTAGCAATATCTGTTCTAATGTTAAAGTACTTAATGACGAAAGTCGCATCAATCGTGTTCCTCTTGATTATTTTTCCTGTAATAAAATATACTGCTCGAAATAATTAGGGGATCACAGTATTGAACAATTTTATAATTTGAACCGAATAACAGAAAGTGAAAAGATAAAATATCGCATTTTATGAATCACTTAAAGAAAATATCTAAAATATCAGATATCTTCTCAAAATAATATAGAAATCGGTAGAAGCGATTCCCCATAATTGTTACGAAAGGTATATTTTGCATTAAATTTTACGCCTCGACGATTAAATTTTTACTTATAGCACTTATATACTGAGAGAGGACATCTCACATTAAATTATCAAAATTTAGATAATATTATATACATATATAGTGTCTTAGGATCATCGCATCACCTACTAATGGTTAGATTCTTGAAATCATTTGGAGACGATTTTTCTTAAGCGAAAATGTTAGAGGGAGGTCATCATTTTTTGCAAGTTTCCAGTTTTTGCCATCACATGTCTTTGTAATTAACAATAAAATTAAAATTCTATTAAACTCTACCTGAAATTAACTGAAGAATGTAGTTTTGGTAATCTTTTAACTCCATAAAGTTTACGAAAAACCCTTTTTTTTTAGTCGCTTATAACTCGCAAATTATTGATCCTAGGCTGAGGAAATATCATCTCCAAATGATCTGAAGAATCTGCCATGAGCAGGTGGCACGGTGACCCTGAAGCACCCTGTCTGTATGTATGTGTGTGTGTGTGTGTATACATATATACATTTATTATATATATATAATAAATGTTATTAGATATATCAAATATAATTTAAGAGTTCTAAAGTAAAGTAGATAATATCTACTATTTTATATATAAAAATTACTATATCTACAATAGTCTATTTTATATATACATATAGTAGATAATATCTATTATTATATATATGTATATATAAACGTATATACCATTGTTTAACCTTAGATATCTTCGCGAGTCTTCTAGATATTACATCTTTATCCATTTTCTTCACAACAATTTTCCACTTTTTCCTTCAAATGGATAAAAGATAAATATGCAATTGCAATTTGTACGAGATTTGCTGTCAATAGAACTGACATTATACAAAAGCGCACTGTTTCCTTAAAAGTTCCGCAAAATTACATATAAATTAACAAAACCTCTGGAAGATCTCGCTTAATATCAAGGGGCTTAAAGAGATTGAAATTGCTAATAGATAACAAATGGATTTTTAATCTCTTAATGGATTTGCCAGGAATCCGGGAGATTATCGAACGTTTCTTGGCGGAACTCCTCCTACCATCGGGCTACTGCGTCCCTGGAAAAACGAGACAGCCGCCGGTCATCCTGGTTGCGGCGTTGGCCGCCGGGTCGACCGGACCTCGACGCGACGTCGACGGTGTAGCCTGTGCGTGCACTTGCCGCGAGAGAAAGGTGGATGGCCGCGACCTTGATGCGCGTGGTTCTCGCGTGCCCGAGCCCTCACGAAGCACCACGAGGAGGGCCGAAGCCGAGGATCAACGTCTGTGTATGTATACGTGGTTGTTAAATTCTCTTCTCCTCTCCTCTCCTCTCTTCTCTTCTCTTTGAACTTTTCCTTTAGAGCGTTCCTTTATACAGCTTCCTATCCCCCTTCTCTACACGTCGCGCGCGTCTCATCTTTTTCTTAGCTCTCCTCTTCGCAAAGGTGTACGCACTTACACACATGTATAGTCTATATATGTGAGATCTCACGGAAGCTGGAACGACTATTGCTACGCTCAACTCTTGAGCTCCGGTGCTAGTTCTACTAGATGAGACCGGTATCTCGACTTAACCAACCAGTCATCCGAGGCAACCAGTGTCTCTCAACGCGCGTCATCGACGTGTCGCGATAATATCGCTCGAATGTTTCCTAAATTGCAATTTTTGGCGCATGCTCTGAGCGTTTTATCTTGAGAATTACATATATATATATATATATATATATATATATATATATATATATTGCTGAAAACGTCATGTTTGTCGAAGTTCATTGATTGCTACATATATTAGTATTTTATCTAATTTTCGGTCACGACGAAGTTTTCTATGAAAGCCGCGTATGCAAGATTATGCTTGTATTTTCAATAAGAATAACATTGAATTTATTTTATATACATCGAAGGTATAAATATCTTGTAGTTGTCGGACAAACACTTTTTGAAAGATGCATTATGTCTACGTATCTGGAAATGTGAAGATTTTGTTTTAGGGACGGAAAGATGCTTATAATACACTCATTTAATATGTGCATGTGTATTTATCTGTAATTTTTCAAGAAACTTGTAGAATATTATGATGCCATATAAATGCATTTTATACTTGACAATATAAATATCTTTATGAAGTTTATTATCAAAATACGACAAAATTTTGAAATCTCTGGAATTATAATTTTCTAATGAAATTATAATTTATTACAGTTCTATCATTGGTATCTTTTTGTTCTCTACAATGAAATCTTCTTTCTAAGAAAGTAAATTAGATTCAGTCGACGTGGCTCGATTGCATCACAGGTTGCCTATAAATCAGGGATAAAAGTTTCTTCTAACGTGAAAATAAAACTATTCTGATTATAGGTCTCTATTCGAAATATATTAGACTACAATAGATTGCTCGAATGAGAGTGACATAGTTATAGGAAATATACATGCAAATAATAAGTTATTAATGAAGATTCATGCATTTGATTTAAACAATCTTTAACAAATTTGCAGTCAATAATTATTTACATTAAAAAGCGATTAAAGTCAAAGCATTGTGCCAAGTTTTTTTTTTTTTTCCTTTGAAGGACTGACACGAAATAATAGAGATGCCTGAAAATATTACTGAGCTATAGAAGGATTGATTAATATAGATATGGTTTAAAGGAGATAAATATCATATACTGTAGAAAATAAAAAATATATTTCTTATTTTAATAACTCTCCCAATAATATTTCTCAATAAACGATTAACATTAATTAACTCGCTACTCGATGAAGTCGCTACTCGATGATTCAGTAGTTGATGTAGAAAGTTCCTGGATATAGCTCGGTTTTCCTATAATAGACTTTTCTTTTTCACCATTTTTCTCTTCATCTTTTTTCTCCTCATCTGTTTTACGGGACGTATTTGACACTTTAGATGATTTTTTATAATCTTTATACAAAAATTGTACAAGTGAATTTGACATATTGTAAAATAACTTACAATCATTATTAGTCTTAAGCTCATTATCGTCTTCTATCTCGCTTTTATCATAAAATACGCAATCTTCATCCACGTCTTCTTCATTTCCAAGATGTAAATATGACAATGTGCACACAAGTGTTATGAAAAACAAGATTGTACCAATGCCAACAAAGGCTGATAAAATTGGCCAATAAAACATCCAATAACGTAGTCCTGATAAGTGGGCATTTATCATGAGGTTAGCAGAATAAAATTCAATGTGTCTTGATTGGACTTCAATAAAAATTATTGTTACTGGATGATTCTGGAATATATAAATTTGTCAACATATATTATATAAATATCTGTAAAGCTGCAACTAAATTGTGAAGAAAAAAATTCTGCTAGAAGAGAAATTATTACCTGATCCTCTTCAAAGTTACTGAACAATTCGAGAATAATATCTTGTTTCTCTTCAACATTTCCAAAAATCATCATGGGAGAAAATGTTAGAGTTGTAAGTGTGTGTAATAGTCTACTACGATAATGTAACATAGCTGATCTACAGGTATGATCTACAAGGAATCCATCGCGACTTCGCAACTGGGCGCAGACCATAAACATACCTGAAAGGAAAGAAAATTAACTTTTTTATAAAACATGATATTCCATCAATGATATATTCATATAGAAACTTTACCAAGCTCTTTGTTGGCTGGTGACTCTGGCATTTCCAAATGTAGATTCAATTTGTATGGCTGGCCGACCATCAGAAGCTGCTGCTTCTTGGTCAACTGTACATGAGCTTGTGGAAAGCTGCATATTCCTTTTTCTTCGTTGCACGATCTGAAATAAAGCCAATAGTAAGATCAAGTAATTCAATTCTATTCAGTTAAATTATTTTACTTGATTTAATTCAACTAGATTTTTATTATCTTAATTTTATATTAATTTACAGACAAGCATTAGAGATACTACACTCTATTATTATTTTCTTATTATTATTCTAAACATCTAGTAGAGCAACCTGTGCCAACTTTTTCTTGTTAAACTTTGAAAACTTTGAAGAATATGATATCTCTCTGCGTTATCCATTATTATGTTACATTATTGTCGCTGTTTAATTAAACTATGTAAAATAGGAAATCATAAATAGAACTTACTTGAAATTCATATTTACGGGCCGCACATACGACATACTCGGCATGTAGGCATAGTAAAAGGCTGTATAAAGAAATATGGATAACCAAATTATGAGAATAACACTGATAATAATGATACCACCGCGGAAAACCGTATCTTTGGCAGACTGCACGCTTTTTCTGGTTGTCCTCCGTACGTTGAACCACTTTTTAGTGATGTTACTTAATAATCTTGAGATCAGCATTTTGCACAATTACTTTCAAAGTCACGTACAAAAATCACTTCTAAAGGAGCGTTCTCGGCCTCCGATATTACATAACAATGGATCAAATTATTTTATTCGATTTGTGATAAATTCTTGTTTCTCATAATTTTTTTTATTTGTATTTTAATGCCCACATTGGATATTGTTTACAATTAAGAAATCTTTAGAAGCCGTCGAGGACGTGACTGGAAATAGCAATCGACGATGACTCATGAATTTGACATTGCAGTGAGATAAATTGACCGTCGAATATCTTCGAAAATTATGCGGATATCAACAAAGTGGTTTTATATCTTCGCGCTTTTCATAAACATTCGAAAGGTTATAAATGGAAAAAATGTACGTACACATGTTACGAGCACGCATACTGTAATATTCTAGAGAACTCGTCGATCTTCCAAATCTGTTCCTCTTTGACAAGAGATAATTTCCAGACAGTCTCCAGGTGGCGCGAACAGTACTGTACTAGAGATATTTTTTCTTTCTGTTATAGGGACATACACGGAGGTATGGAGAACTTTTTTTTTTCGACACTGGCGACACTGGAGTCCGGAACTTCGCGCTTTCGCCGCAGGAGGTCATCAAGATCAAGTCTGAGATCCTCGAGTAAGTCTGGACATCTTTGATTTTTCTTTCACTGTGATTAGTCTATTTTATTTTGTATATTAGAATATGACTGTGTTACGCGCGCATACTGTTACGATGTTACATGTTAAAGAATTATAATACGCCACAGGTATTGTTGAATTATGCATTTGCTTGATATCAAGCCGGTTTCTATCAGAGATCGGAAAATTTTGAAATTTAAATTTTGATAATTCGCTTCAAAGTTTGTTTTATCTCTCAAGGCATATATTTCTCGCGGCCGAAGAGAGTAAAATTTGAATTGAGATTTTATTCGTGTTACACTTCTTGCTGAAATATATTTCTCTAATAACTTTGACGATTTATCAAGGGTTGTCATAATTGTCATTTCTATAAACTTTTGAAATCGTTTTCTAAGAAAGATTCGTAAAAAATTGTAGTATGTCTCTTCTTTTCATAAACGCGTCATGTCTAGATATTCGGACATCGGTTAAAAAGCAAACAGCAATGTTGCCTCAGAGCTACGTTTGAGAGAAAAAACAAATTTTATTTTTTAATTTTATCTTATTTCGAAAAGTACTTTCAAATTCAAATAATCAAGTCGAAATTATCGAAAATTTGTACACAATTTCGAAATATAAATTAATTCGCGCCGATCTTTTTTCAGCTCTATTCTAATTCTAAGATTTTAAGTATGTTTCTTAAGAAATCTCGAAAAAAAATCTCCTTTCTAACTGTGTTAAATATAATTTCAGACAAGGACGAGAATAGAGAGTAGAATGGAGTAATAGAGACAGTATGGACGGTACCTCCGAGACCTTGGAATGAAGGACGCGATTATCTACGAGAAATAATCACGTAAGAATTAGAAAGCAGTAATGATATCCTGACCTTTATTTATCTATACATGTATTAACCTACGCCATTCATTACGCGTATCAAGATGCATCAACTATCATCACCGTTCTGATGATCTTTTAATCCTTGGTAACGCCTTTTATAATGTTTTCACTGCTTGCTATTTTCACTTTGTTAGACGAATAATTACGAAATAGAGCTTCCTCTTCCAGGAAATAATCCCGCAATTGATCCAACTTTACGCAGTGCGCTTCTGCAAATTATATTGATAAATATTAATTAATTTTTGCAATTAATAACATTATTCTCGCGTAAAAAAAGTGTTTTAAAAAATTATAGAAAATAATTCTCGTAGTAAATTCTTATGACAACTCATTTTTTACTTAAAAAATGTATTAAGCTTAGCTTCTGCAAATATATTTCGTAATTATATATACATACATATATATATATATATATATATATATATATATATATATTTACCATGAAGATTTGCAACATAGTCCAATTCTCCATTCAAGTCTTTTGGCAAACACTCGGGCGGTATGTGAGAATATATGTTGGAGGCGTCACCGGTGTAAATATGAAGCTACAAAATAAAATAAAAATTAAAGTAAATTTTCTTGTATAGCTGATCACGCTATACACATTGGATAGGAACACAAATTTCGACGTATTTTTGTCGATAAGCATATTCACGCGTATGTAAATCTAATGCCGTTTACATGGTTCGCATGATCCTGACCAGTAGGTATAGCCGACTTACAAAGCAAGTTAAATCGGCAATTCAAAATAGCTTAGCGTTAACTCTTCATGAAATGTATGATTAATGAAACTTATAATTATAATCTACTTGATCAAAATTGTAATTGATCGAGTTAAATTCGATGAAAAGAATCGAAAGTCAATTTACCATTTCGTAAAGCTCTCCCTTCATGAACGGTCTGATGAGTGCGAGGACTTTGTCCATGAACCAGACCGCGTTCACTATATGAATGGCCTTGAGCCTGACCGGCATAGCTTCCTGAAGATACTCGAAGAACCAGCGTATACTACTTATCGACAGCTTGGTCAAGTGACCGAGTCCCACGCCTTGCATATCGAAGAGGAACACATATCCCGGCGAGCAACCCTCCGTGTAGAGGCTCGCGTCGATGGACATCAACAGTAGCTTGATGCCGTCGTTAAATTTGTATTGGGAGGGCCGTGAATCCGCCAGACGATGAAAAATTATTCGGGAACCGTTTCGATCTGGCTTGGGAAGCGCTACGAACTCTCTAAAAGGCAAGGAATTAAAGTTACATTTTTACTTTAATTTAAATTTTTATCTATATTAGTTTAATATTCCGCTTTTAAAGATAGCCGTGCAAAGTTCAATTAAATTTCATTATTTATTGTCCGCGATAATTTTGATGTTGATTGGTTTTTTCGTTGCACGTTGTAATTATATTCCGATTTCGATTATATGCTGTGAGCAAGAAATCGTATATTTTAACAGTTTTAATATTAAAAGAATGTAGTAATACCACAATGCAAATATTTTTATTTATTAGGAATGTGTCTGATATTAATTGATTTGATTTTTTTATATACGAGCATATATAATATTCATTTTTATTATTAAGAAATATATATATATATATATATTCTTTATAAATCTTTATTTTTATTTGATATAACATAATGTTATTAAAAATAGAAAAAATGTGTTTTTTTATGTTTTCTTCTGGAATTATTTGTGTAGTTTTTTCTCGATGGTACAAGGTGCGATACGCTGTAGTTACCACAGCGCGGAAAAATTACAGCAATGAGAAAAAACTAATGTTGTATAACGTATTAAGCATAAAGTGCTATCATCAAGCGTGCAATTTGTATACAGGATGTGGAATAAGAAGCGAGACGTAGATTGAAAGAAAGGAAAAAGGCAACCGAGAGACAGGGATCACATGATACACATTCCACGGAAATAAGCGATTGTATTGGAATGAAAGTTTGTCAAATAATGTGTTTTTATTAAGCAGCTGGCACCGGATTAACCCTTTTAATAAAAGGTTAATACCCGCATAAATGAATGCTAATTATCGTCGTAAAATACTACACCATGATTCCTCGTATCCGCAATGCGAGAGTTGAGAGTACGTACATATACAATAGAAAAAAAAAGAAAATAGTCCTATTTACGTACAATAAACATTGAAAACAATTCTGCTCTTTTTTGCTGATTTACGTAAGATTAATTAAGGAAGATTGATTAAGAGCGTACAAAGCTTTCAAAGAATGCTGCAGATACTCGCGCCTGGGATCTCTGTCGTTAAAAAATTCTGGGATCGTGGCGCGCATTTTGTAATAAGCGTGCATGCATCGTTTCGTGGCCGCCAAATCAAAGTAACAACTGTGCGCGAATAATGCCAATTGCTCCTCGGGAATTTTCGGAAGTTCTCGATCATCCGCCCACTTTTGCAGACTCTTCAAAAGTTCGTCCGTGATCTCCGGATATTCCTTCCGCGAATCGTCGATTGTGTAGCCGAACTTCATTCTATGAAAAAAAAAAAAAAAATCATAAAATAATTTCATTAAATATTTTACAGAGAAATAATCTATCGAGAGTGACAGCGTTTTTTTTCTCTCAACGTCAACACGCGAGATAATGAGACGAGTAAAAATTCACGGAGTATACAATCGAATGGATCCATAGGTTATCCGGGTAATGAGACTTTCACCGCAAACAATAATCGTGTACGAATAATCGATGTGTAATTTTGCTCGAGTTGCGTCATAGTAATTATTTATATTTATAATATTGCACGTTATCTCTTTCGGCGCGTTGGTTCTAATTAAAATCATTTCTTCGTTTACTGCAAAAATATCGTTGCAATATTGAATTCGGCGTATAATTTGCAAAGTTGTTCGCAACGCATATAACGATATTATTTTCGATATAAAATAAAATTTTTAATCACAAAAATATAAAAGTTTTACAAACGGAAATTAAGTTTTTGCATAAGATGGTTTTAATTCGCGAGTTCTATTAAACAATTTTCTCTTCAAATACCTGAAAATATCAAGAAACGTCGTCGTCGAAGATCGCGTGGACATTCAGCAATCAATCACAATGTTCGCGTGTTGCAAAAATATTTTGCAGGTATTCGCGGCGCAAACAGTTATTCCTTATTTTCCAAGAGTGATGTTGACACTCATTTCACGCACATTTCAACACTCAATTTTTTCTTGTTTCCTAATATGCACTATTCTATATTGCATTAAAGAATGTATTCTCTTAACGTATTTATATTATACAAATATATATATATATATATATATATATATATATATATTTGAATAATATAAACACACACACACACACACACACACACACACACATATATATATATATATATGTATATATTTTTTAGTTGCCCAATCTCGACAAAATTAACACACGCACTACAGTCCAAACTGTCAAGGATTGAATACGCCGCGCAACTGCGCGGTTTCTCGCTTTGACTCGTGCCGCCGACAATCTCATCGAATATTGCAGTGGCCTCTATGGTAAAGAAAAATACTCCCGCTTATATGCATCAGAACCGGTTCCTTTGCGCTCTTACGTAATGTCAGATAAGTAAATGGTACGTAAAAAAACCGGTGTCAATACGAGCAAAGAAAGACCCCGAAAGTCGTCATGTACGAAATATGACTATAGTATATTGCTAGAAAAATTGATAAATATATGAACGTCTCATATATTTATAAAATATTTATGTGAAAAGAAAATAAAAAATTATTGACCTACATTTTTTAAGTTTCTCTTTCGATCTCTTCTTTATATTTTGTTTTTTTGTTTTTTTTTGTTTTTTTTTTTTTTTTACATGTTTATTTCTTCTTTTGTTGTACTATATATTTTACATGCATTTTTTAAAATCGAGAATGTATTTTCTAGTCCGGAAAAATTCATGATATGATGTAATTTGCGTGCTAAGATATAGCGATTCTGACAGAAAATGATACCGTGACTCTGATTATTGGGAAACATTTTGTTGAGAGCGAAAAATGTGAAAGGGAAAGCGTGTGTCGATTGGCCGATATTATTGAACGTGCAAACTTTTCTTCCACTAAAGTTTACACGGTCGAAGTCAATGTTTTCTTTCACCGTCAGTCCACGTGATTAATCCACGTGCGGAGAATTTTTTTCTCTTAAAAATTAATTTTACAGAAATCTCTGAGAATATATCAACTTCAAATCACATAATGAAATTTGGAAGGATAGATTCTGAAATATCTTGCATTATTAAAAATATAGTGCATTATGTAACATTGTTAAATGCTAATTATTAGTGAAATTTTAATTGACTAATGACATGGATATTGAGCACGTTTGATTGAAGTCAAATCGCATGATTTGACGATCGATTGGAGGCTTCGAATTACTCAATGAGACACAGTCGACGGCAGCCACTCGAAATAAGAGAGTTTCACTATGCGAAAGTTGCCCAATTTTGGAGGACAGAAATATTTTACATATAAGTGTAACATAATGATGCTTAATCCTCCTGTTTTATATACAAACTTCAATTTTGATTAGTACGTCATCATTATATAATTTTGAGTAAAAATCTCGAATTGAAAGATAATCCTTTTTCTGAATAATTTGATTTTAGGGCGGAATTTGCAGCTAATCGACTAAGTTGTATTAAAAAGATTGAAAGGAAACAAATGAGATATTTTCGTCTATATTATTGTGGTCAGATTATTCACATTGTGTTCCAGGAAAAATGGGTCAAGGAACATCGCAGCATCAGCTTTTATCAAACACTCGTACACCTGGCCGATGAACGGCCATCAGGTAGCGCAAGGCTACCTGACAAGAATGAGCACGTAGGGCACGCGGGCGCGAGTAAGGGCGGCGAGTAAGGGAGGATCGGAGGGTGCGTTCGCCGGCGCTGCGCTGGCTGGAGAACAGGTACTCGTCGTAGGCGTCGTACGTTCATTGATAAGCGTATAACACCCCGCGTGACGTCACTGGACGCATGCGTGGCCTCGCGCCGAATCCTGAATCGCAATGACGGCCATTGGCGTCACATCATGTCCGGTTTTTTTCATTTTCTATCGCGTACGTGAAAAGAAATCTCTTCTCGCATAAAAAATTATGTAATTGTGCAAAATATACCTTTATAATTAGACAATGTTCATGGATGTTATTTATTTAAAATATGTACAATTTATTTCATAAAATTACACAACACATATAGTAATATAATTAGAGGAAATTGTATTTTTTTTTTTTTGTAGAATCTGCATCTATGGCAATTCTCCGAGACTCTCTCAATGATATTTCATTATTCCTCTATCGTTAACTGCATGTCATCAATAGGCAATAACAATGTATTTTTCTATTGAATTGATTAAAATGTTTCAATTTTTTTTTTTTCTTGTTTTAGATCATCAAAGTCAAACGAAACATGTGGCAAAATTTCCATACTTTTGGGCGCTGGTTAAAATAATCAACGTCGCGCCATTGTCTTGGAGTTTCCGACTGGTATACAATTTTGGAGTTTTCGACTGGCATGAAGATGTGAAGTTTCTAATGGACAAGGTTGGTACGTTCCTGATAATACGACAGAATCGTTTTAGACTGCGAGGGAGGTGCTGTCATCTCTTTCGCAGAAATTCCGGACAGCCGTGCGTATGCGTGCGACGCCGCATTAAAAGTAGAATAGCTTCTCTGGATCTTCGCGGATCTCCTCGTATCTCCTCGTATCTCCCTGTCTTTTCACATGATGGCCATTCGTCTGCGCGAGAAAAATTGAGAGGAGAAGGTACGTCGGATTAGAATGAAACGAATAGAAAGGAATCGAGGAACGAAGCTAGGTAAATGAAATAGATGTAGGTGGTGGAAAGGGCTGGAAAGTTGGGAAAAAGGGTGAACGGGGATTGAGAGTTGTTAGCGGGAGAAGGTAGCAAAGAGGGAGAGAAAGAAAGAGAGACAGTAAGGATGTAGAGGAGAGAGAGAGAGAGAGAGAGAGAGAGAGAGAGAGAGAGAGAGAGAGAGAGAGAGAGAGAGAGAGAGAGAGAGAGAGAGAGTAGAGATATCGTAGGATCACCTCCTGCGTATTGATTGGTCTTTTGTGAAAGCTACACCCCCATGTAGCCGCGACGCGAACCATTTCGCCAAGTCACTAGACTTCCAGGGTATCGGACTTCCAGGGTTGCGATACCTCCATATTTGACGCGGTCGATCGAACTCTTAAATGCCGCGCGCGAATCGTCGCGGTCGACTATACTCCCGCGCCAAAGATAATGTCGCGAGCGATCGAGCCGGCACGCATCCCCGCGACGAGAAGATCGTCTCTCGGAACAGGCGAGCCAACGAAAAGTGACGTAAAGAAGATCGTGCGAGGGACTCCGGCGATACAGCGACTCTATATCGGCATTGATCGCTGAGTGACCCATATCTGGCAGTGACGGGAGCCCCTACTCTTCTTTCCCGCCCTCCCCCTTTCCAGTCCCTTTCGACGTTTCTCGCATCCTGGCGCGCGCGCCTGCTCTCTCTCTTCAACCACCCCCACTCGCTTACCTTCCCCTGTACCCCGTACGGAGGTGCACCACCACCTCACATGGGCCGTTGTACCCCCACCCATTATCCCCCGACGACGAGCGACCATCACTATCGGCCCCTACCACCGACTCCAGCAGCCCTGCCTGCCTTCCACGGTCGAGCAGATCTTGGGGGTTGTACGGGATGATAGCCGAGTGAAAAAGCTTGGCAAGTCCCGAGGAGAGTTCGCTCATCAGCAGCAGCAGCCCTGGCCTGCCACAATCCCTTCGATTCGGTCATCGTAAGTGTCGTGTCAACCAGGAGATAGAGTGGAAATTGGTATGAATCGAGTGCGAGGATGAGCATGAAAGAGAGAGAGAGAGAGAGAGAGAGAGAGAGAAAGTGAGAGAACGAGTGATAGAGAATGCCTGATGAAGAGAGCGGACGAAAGCAAAAAAAAGGACGATCAACCGTTCGATACCAGCTTGACATCCAATAATTGAGACACAATCAAGGAGGCAATAAGTATAAGCTGCCGAACGCGAGCGAGACGTTGTGCGGTGATATCTCGGGACATATATTCCGCGCGAAACGTAAATTTCTCGGAGTGCATCTTCCGTCGGTCCGGTCGACTCGCAAGCTGAACGTGTCGAGGCTTACAGTGACGGTTCTTTGAAGAGTGTTATGTTGTGCGGATAACAGCGACGACGATAACGATAACGACGACGACGACGACGATGGCGATGGCGACAGCGGCACCGAGACGACGGATCAGTATGGCGGATGATAATCGTGGAGTGTCGGTGGTGCCACCGCTGCCGCAGCAGCCAACATCGCCGCCACCATCGCCGCCGCCACTACCACCTCCGCCGTCGTCGTCGCTACCGTCATCGCCGCTGCTCGTGACAGTGGTTGCGCTACGTGCCCGCCGTGCAGCGGTGTCCGATGCGCACCGGGTGCACATGTACGCTACGTACCTTTAGCCCTTTAGTGAGATCAATAAGCAGTGCCGTGGCCACTCGAGCCGTGCCCCCGCCGGGAAACACTCGTTTCGAGTCTAGTGTTCCCTATTCTGATCTCTCCCTCTCCCTCCCCCACCGTCGCTCTCCTCAATGCCGTCTTGATTTCCGCTTCGATTATACGAGGCTTGATTTCGCAAACTGGACCTCAAAGAATCCGAATCCCGGAAACGAGGGTCAGGTCTCCCGAATCATCATTGAAGGCTGACTCCCAGTGACCGGAAGTGCTCAGTGTTTCGACGGAATCTCCACCTCTCGCGCGAGCGACGTTCGCAGACGAAGCTTCTTCTTGGGGTCGGCGAGACTGACCCTTTCTCGCTCGCTTATCTCCGCGTATCAGTCGCTATCTCGTCCGCCATCGAGGTGTTCCTCGATTCGCCTGCTCACGTAGCACTCGTCGTCCGCATCGAATTATTGCCAGCACTTGGTAGGATTTCTTCTATCTTGCCATCTTCTTAGCGCTCTCTCTGTCTCTCTTTCTCTATCATGCTGTTTTTTTTTTTTTTTTTTCTCGTTTGTCCACCTTCGTCTTCTTTCACGCTTCGCACATTTCTGTCCGTTCATATCGCGACTTTGACTACTTCTTCAGTTGCTTCGCGACGAGATTGACTTTATTCCATTCGACTCGTATCGTTATAAGTCCCATGAAATTTGCGGTATCGATCTCCTGCGACGACTCGTCCTCGTTGTGTCTAACCTAAGCATCTCAAAGATCTCGTCTTCCTCGAAAGAAATCGTTGTCTGGGCTCTGAACATGCGGAATCGCCGCAATATGACTGATTCTTAAATGGAGTCTTATGAATGGAAGTCTTAGGAGTTTGAAAAATGAACGGGCTCACTCGGCGGGAAGATATTTGACATCTTGATATGTGTAAATGACAGCCAGGATGCTCCTTGAGTTTCGCTAATGATAAAATCTCTTCGAGAATAGACTCCTTTTATTGGCAATCTATTGTTGTTAACGTAATTTCCATTATTTGAACTTCACGTAATCACGCTCTCGATGATATTCGAGCCAACATTTTAATCAATCGTCCACACCCGAAGTTCGAGGTATATCGGTAATCAAAAGGTCAACGAACCGTAGGAAGAGAATTCTGAGCCACAGAGTAGAACAGTAGTAGAACTGCGAAATTACGGCGATAAGGTGTATTTATCTAAGCAAGAGCTAAACCGCGTGCGGCGGAATAAAATCGATAATTGAGTACTAATATAGGAGTCCGGCATTAACTTCGTATGCGTGAATGGAGGAATGAAAGCTACTTTGTCGAAAGACTTTACATTTCTTCTCTCCTCACGAGATTATACACGCAATCGTGATGACAAGAAATTATTCTTATTCCTCTTTATTTGATATATACGTTGGACGACTCTCTTTGTGCTATCTCATTCACTCGGAATAGTGCATTAACTGATTCTTCGATCGTCTGATTCGATCGCATTTTAATGCTTTGTGTACATTGTTACATCAGCGACGCTCTGTTTGTTCGACAACGCGTTCGTGAACTTGTATGGCAGAAAAGCGGATAATTGCCTGATCGCTTTCACTGTGTTTGTTAGTGTCTAGCAGAAAGAGAAACAAAGAGCGCACGCGGCAATTAAATGTATCAAGGGACGGAAGTGTGCCCGAGAGAGCTATGAAATCACATTAATAAAAAGGCGATGAAAGAAAAAAAGAGATGTTTTATCTATCCGATTTATTTTTAATTATACAGTGCGAGTGAGGTTTTCTACAGCGAAAATTACACGCTATTACATTCATTATTGTATTTCAATACTGCTGGTAATAAATGCTCGGATTGATAGCATAGATTTTTTTAACTTTTCTCGCGAATTTGATTATTTTATACCAACTCGGTCTCTCTTTGTCAAAATACGTTTCTTCTTCTTTGATTGTGAAATTTTGATAAATTTATTTTTAGTAAAACATTTACTCTTTCGAGCACATTTCTGTTTTTTCTTTCGTGATTCATCCGTTAAAAATAGGTAGCTGATTACAAATATTACAACAAAAGTTTCGTTCAATCTTTGATATAGGAAGATAGGAAGAACAGAGAACACAAGCTGCGGATCAATTGATCGTCAGGACAAAGTTAGCTGCTCTTTTATCTCGATGCGTGAAACGCACGCAGGTGACCGGACCCGGGATGCAAAACTCCGCGATGCGCGTAAATCGTTAACTGAAGCTTCGTGAGTGAGGCACGTGTCGCTTGTCGTGACGTTTAACGAGATTCTGTGATAAATGCAGTGTGCAGTATCGTTCGCGCGCGCGCGTGTGTGTGTGTATGTGTGCGTGGATCTCAATCGCGGCAACTTTTTCGCGTGAAAACCGCGAGCGAGCACTCGGCCGCACGCGACGCGTTAACACGAAATACATCGTACATACATGTGTATGTACATGTATTAGTAGTATAGTTGTGTAACAGCTCGCGGCTGATAATAATAACTCGGGCGCAGTTAGTTAAGTTCGTGCTCTCCCGTGTGTCTGTGTAAAGTATACGTGTTCCGCGGTCGGTCCGGCTCATTGCGGCGCGAGCGACGAGCGATCGTCGACCACATAAAGTCGCGAGAACTCGGATTTTTGCACAGGCGGATTACAAACTCGACGCGAATACCTGTTGCCAATAATCGCGTGGATTGAATTTTTCCATTTACTAACGAACTCTCGTGATTCGATTCGAAATGCGCGGTATTCGAATCACGAAGCTACGATCTTTCATCCGACAGGGATAGAGAATCGAAGCGGATAAACTTTTCTCATCGCTACAAATATGAAA
Organism: Lasius fuliginosus; assembly: GCA_949152495.1. NCBI lineage: Eukaryota > Metazoa > Arthropoda > Insecta > Hymenoptera > Formicidae > Lasius > Lasius fuliginosus. Next base: position 15,219,940 of record OX424449.1, on the reverse strand, counting down.
TCTCTAAAGTAATTAAAAATATAATAAACATGTATTTTTTTTTTTTTTTTTTTTTTTTTTTATTTCTTTGGCTGAGATTTTCGGTGATTAGTTGAAAGGACTGTCGAAAGTTTACGGCGTATCAAAAAGAGGATTTGCTTTAAGAGCGCCGCTTGAGAACAACTTTACTAATTAAAGGGCTAGATCGATGGAATCTGATTCGCGCTATTTTCGATTACGACACACATCTTGCATTCCGTCGACAGAAAAAGTTGTCTAATGAATATATCAATAATTTTATCATATTAATAATTTCATTGCGTGAACTTTCATCTCGATGCAAATTCCGGAACTTAAAAACGAAACATAGCGAAATGATCACACTCTTTAACAAGTGAAGAAATATTTTGCATACGTGCGTTTTCTCCTAGGATGATCCCATATCTAACTACGAATCGGCCGACCCGGTGCGAAAGACCGCTGGTACCCCTTAAACGCGAGGTCCCCCCTGTTTCCGAGAGCTACGAGAACAACTTCCGGCTCGTTCCCACGAGGCGGAACTCGCAGAGAGAAATAGGAATCCCCCTTTTGCACTACACTAGAGTCGCACTGTTAAACGTGTGTGTCGTGCGGTGTGCGCGACGCGGCTTGGCGGGCCGCCCAATTAATTAAGATAGCTCCTAGACACACACGCTAGATCGATAGGGACCGGCCGCGATAAAGACTGGCGAGGGTCTCAGACTTCAGGGATGTTGCAGTGCTGTGGTGTTGGAGGTGGCGCTTCCACGGCACCTCACGCTCCGCAGCTGCAGGATACCGGATCCGCTGTCGGGGCTACCACCTCCACGAGAACCACCATCATGCAGGACGCAGTTCTCGAATCCATCTTGGAGGTGAGTTTTTTTCTTTTTGCTCCATTTCTTATCTCGACGCGCGACGTGTCAGTGTCGTACAATATAATGTTGCATCATCGTGATGGACGATATAAAAAAATTTGTAAATATACTTTTCCATTTATTTCTATTTTATTTTGTTCCATTGGAGTTTGTATTATCAGTTTTTAACTTCCGTATTTATTTGAGAAATGGTTACTACTTATTATTACCAATTATTTAATTTGCAATTAATTATGACTTCTAATTAAAAATATTTTTTTCTGTTTTAATGCATTGACGTCTGCATGCTATTTTTTTTTTTAACTAAGAAAAACTGAATTTTTCTTAGTTAAAAAAACGGAACAGCGAGATGTTATTTTGCAGTTATCAAAAATTAGAGATCCTTAGCGGCGATATTAACGAATTCGCGATTGCGAAACGCGTGCGTGCCCTCGTCGCGAACCGAAAGTCCTTGAAATTAAAGCAGATTACGTGGAAAGGTAATATGTATGTAATCAATACACACATACACATACGCGCGCGCGCAAAAGTTATGTGTAAACCATCGACAATGAACCGCGGTTCATGAAAAGCTCTCTTTCATTCTCGCCGCGGATACTCGATAAAGCTCGCATAATACGATGAAAAACAAAAGTTTTTATTAATACGTTCCGGCCGCGGATTGCTCGTTCTCCGAGAGGCTTTAATTCACGATTTTGCCATGCGCGTAAAATAAACCACTTGAACTCCATTAGCGATTTATATCTCCTGTACGTATTTCTTTGAAAATCTGTACGCAGGAAAATTAATACTCTGACTCGCCACAGAAGTTCGCTCTCTCTCTCTCTCTCTTTCTCTCTCTCTCTCTCTCTCTCTCTCTCTCTCTCTCTCTCTCTCTCTCTCTCTCTCTTTCTCTCTACCGCAATCTAGATAATTGGAGCAATTAATTCCGCGAAGTGGTAAGTAATTTTACAGATTGCATACGCGATGTCGCGCCATAATTACCGGTTAATTAGAAAGAAGATATCAAAGAGAAGAAATGCGTTGAAATGATCTTTTGGTATTATCCTCTTATTTCTCAATGACATTTTCTCACGAGAGATTTTTCGTTAGATTATATACAGCGAGATCAGTTGCGCTCACCTTCGGGCAATCGGAGTACAAAAGCTCTTCTTCCATTACAAATGAGACATTCTATAGTCACGAATTACTAACTAGATCTCGCTCCAGGTTATTAAAAGCAGCCGCAAAAATCGAACCAGCTTCTTTTTTCATTCGTTATTTCCGTTCTGGAACATTGTCGGATAACGATATGAAATTATTGGATTAAAATTAACATTCTATATTTACATTTTATATCTTACATTATTATTGATATTATTATTATTATTATTATTATTATTATTATTTATCTTATTAACAACACACACATCTTATTATTAAAATTGTTCTTTTAAGTTAAATTATTATATTAATATCTTATGATAAAAAATTAAATAAAATTAAAATCTTATTTTGTTAAATTACTTTCTCGTATAATATTCTCGTTGCAATGTGTTAAATTTTATTTTTAATTTTAGACAAGATTTATCTCGCTAAATGATTCGTGATTCCAAAAACAATAAGTCGTTTGTATAAATTTAGCTTCTATTAACTGAGGCGCCGGCGCATGTTTATGTTAATAAACGTACGTAGCTACATGTTAGCGAGTAACATCAATCACGCACTGAAGAGGATGTTTGCATCTATCGAATGTTGACGGATTCCATTTACGCGATCCCACAACGCTAATTATACGATCGATTCGTTTAGCAAATGCGGGAGACGAAAGCCCGGCGAGCGGAGCTGGAGAGGCAGCACGCGGAGGCACAGAACCAGCTGCGGGAGAAGATAGCAGGACGCTATCAAGGCCCGGAGTCGGTCGAGGCGCTGCAGTCAAAGATCCGGGAGCTTGAGAAGAAGACCGAGCTGCAGATGGTGAAGCACGAGGAGCTGTCGCTGGAGCTGACCAGCCTGGAGAGACGTTCGCGCAGCAGAGGACCGATCGTAGGGCACGTCACGTCCTCGAGCGTCCCGACGTCCACTTGGCCGCCAACCGGCTCCGAGATCGATAGAATCATCGCCAAGATCGAGCAAGACAATAGGTACTGATGAGATGAAGTTTTTTTTCTTTTTTTTTTCCAGTTAATAAAAATCGAACTCGCGCCAAACATTTGCAACTTCGTTCTTTTCCTCGCTCCGTGTATATACATATGTGCATAAGGATGTGTCAATTCGCGAATTGTAAATTGATGGCGAATCGCAAATGCGCGAAAGATTAATTAAAATCTAATTCAGCGCCAGCAGAATGTTACAACACGAGCTGGATCACGCGCGGGGCGCGATAACTACGCAACAACCCTCGGCTACACAAGGCATCCTCCGGTCCAGCTCGGAAAATCTTCCCAACCTTGGCCAGCATCAGCACCCACCTCATCCGCACGCTCTCAACCTCGGAATGCCTACTCAGATGGGCCACGTAAGTAATCCGTTTCTAATCATCTTTGTCGCTCTAATCTCTTACTTCGTTTATATCGTGTTAAAACGTTAACAATAATTCTTTGAACTAAATAATCGGCAATAATTGATAATATTTCAATGCTTTATACTAATTATTAATCAGTAGTAAATATATTTCATTTATATTTGGACTATTTTTAGATAATTTGCGCGCGTTCTCTCCATTTATTTTTTATATTCCATAAGGACTCATTACAGTTTTTAGCGATTAAAGACAAAGTTTTTCTTGCCATTGTTTTGGAAAGCATTCTTGCCGCTATTTGCATTAATAATCCTGAGAAGCTACGAGACGTTTGCTATTCGTTGATAAGACGTATTCGAACAGTACGCAGGCTCACCAATGCCATTAACGCCGATGATGCCTGGCTGCCCACCACTGACGCCGAACGGGCCACCGTATCACTACAGCGAGCCGATACCGCCGGCGCCGTCACTCTCCAGTAGTCAGTCGCAGCCCGCTTTCCAACAGAAAATCCAACAATATCAACAGCAACAGCCGCAACAGCACGATTTATCGAGCTCTCATTCCCAAGGCGCCCTGCCGTCGCAACAGAAACAGCAACAACAAACGCACACCTCACACTTCACAAGCAATCAGTATCAGGAGAGCTATCCACATACGCAAACGTATCAGCAGCCGCTTCAGCAGCAACAGCAACAGCCGCAGCAGCAACAACATCCGGCCTCGACCACGTACCTGACATCGGCCAGCCAGAGTGTGATACCTCACTATACACAGTCTGCCCAAACCGCCCAGAATTATCAATTGAATGGCAGTCAACAGGTGTGTCGTCAATTATTCAATCGCGATTACTTCCTTATAAGCAGATAAATTAATAATAAGTAACGGTTTCTTGGACATCTATAGAGGCCTACAGATAAAACGTGTTGTGTTATTTTTCATGTTTGTTAAAAAAGTATCTGCCTAAAATAGATTTAGTGTAGAGCAGTTACGGATTAATTACGTGGTGTCATCAATCTCTCATTGTACTTTTTATATTAAATGTGTCTAATTTTATCGTATATATATCTTAAAAGATGTAAAAAAGACTAATAAGATTATAAATCTTACAATAATTAATTTGTATTGCACATTACAGGCAACGACATATCCTAATTTGTCCTTGGCATCGCATCCGAATGGGACTTACAGTACCGGCACAAGTAGCTTCAACACACAATTGCCCCATCATAATTACAGTGTGCCGCAAACGAATATGCCGCAGACCACGTTGTCTTCGCTGTATTCTACCACGTCTTATCATCCCACTCTTGGAGGCCTCACGAGTGTACCCCAGTCTGTTCTTCCTTTCTCCACCGGTCAAAGCACCTTCGCCACGAGTGGAACGACTTATTCCACTACCGTCGGGACCAACGCTTTTGGGACGTCGGGCGTAAGCTCAGGTCAGGATCGCACAAACACATATTATTAAAAAATTTAGTATATAATTGTTTTATTTATTTATTTTTTTTATTTTTTTTTTTTTTTTTTTGAAAGCAAAAAAATTTAAATTTTATTTTTTCAACTCATGAACAAAATGAATTGGAGCATTATCTTTTTAAACTTTTCAATCTATGATATTACTATTTTCAGTGTGAAAAGTACTTTGTTAGATAATGCGATAATGTAATTTTTAAGATTAATTGATTGTTCGGATGTCTATCATTTTGTGCAGGTACTAGTTCGGGAGGCCTATTACAAGCAATAGGTGATCCTCTGCAAGCGATGCAACAACTCTCCGCCCAATCGCAGGCCAATCAGCTTCAACAGCAGGCAATCATCCACCAGATCCAGCAGAGCTTGCGCGCCAGCTCGCCGACCGCGCCCGGTACCGCGACCGGCCATCACTTTCTGGGTCCCAGGCAAATGCCGAAGATTCCCACGAGTATACTGACGAATCCCCTGGACCGATTGACCAACACCGAAGACATTATATCCGAGGGTCAAGTGGATATGCTGGACGTCCCCGGCAAGGGCAGATGTTATGTTTACATAGCCCGTTTTAGTTATGAACCATTCCAACACTCGCCGAACGCGAATCCGGAAGCGGAACTGCCAGTCCAGGGTGGTGATTATCTCCTAGTTTGGGGCCAACCAGACGAGGACGGTTTTCTGGACGCGGAGACGCTCGATGGTAGACGTGGTTTGGTGCCGGCCAATTTTGTGCAGAAGTTGATCGGCGATGATCTATTGGAGTTTCATCAAGCCGTCCTCGGCCTCAGGGACGTGGACGATTCCGCCTCGACGAATATTCCTCAAGTGAGCAATATGAAACCTAACGAGGTACTTAATGAGGCAACGCGTTTATATGTTTAGTCCTCGCGACAATCACATCGACATTATGACAATGTCAATGTATAATAATTAATGAGAATGTTATTAGTCTCGTGAAAAAATCTTCATCCGAGTGTAATAATAATTTTGATTTCGTCTATTTTAGTGCTATCTGCAGGATATTGATCTAGAATTAGCCGCGTTGGAAGAAGGTAACCGGAATCGTCAAGCAGAACTGTCCGCGTACGCGGAATTAGACAATATCGCGGAGGAAGATGAACAAGAACCGCCAGGTTAGTACGCTTTACTAATTCGCTGCGAGGCATTGCACGGCGCATGTTATTAACACTAAATTAAATGGTATAATAGATATCAAATCTGCGCCCGCAATCCAGTAAATGTGTCTAGATATATTTGGTACTTGGATCACAATTGATAACTTTAGAAAAGCTGACAATCGGATCCGCTTTCAGCGATGTGGTTGAAAGATTTTTTCCGACCATTGTTCCAAAATAACGCGATTATGATACAATTATAGAAATTATTCTCTATAAAAAGAACTTGCTTTTGTGGTTTGTCCGTCCCGCTTGATGTGTGTGTGTGTGTGTGTGTGTGTGTGTGTGTGTGTGTGTGTGTGTGTGTGTGTGTGTGTGTGTAGCCTATATATGTTCAATGTAATATTTAATATCCCAAAAATGCAATACTAAATTATTCTCAGTGTGTGTATCTATAGCGCTTCTCTCTTTTCTTTGTTGCACGAATTGGGAACAAAAAATCTATGCATGTCAAACAGTAAACGTCCACGCCTCAATCCCGAACCGGTTTTCACAAAGTGAGTAGTCACAAAATAAAACTGGGAACGCGCGGAGAACCGAATCGCATTGCACTGTATTAGGTGTTGGCTGGACTTATGCTGGCTTAGAGAGATAGACATTAGTCAGAGATCCTTAGCTACAGCTAGGCTTTGTCTTTGTCTTTTCTTCCTGAAGAAGTCTACATGTTTTCGGACCTAGTTCCGGCGCCGCAGCACCTCACGCTCGAACGGCAGCTCAACAAAAGCGTGCTGATCGGATGGACCGCGCCCGACAACACGCACCAACTCGAGTCCTATCATGTCTACGTGGACGGAGTGCTGAAGGTCACAGTGAAGGCCACTGAGAGGACCAGGGCTTTGGTGGAGGGAGTCGATTCCACTCGGGTTTGTACGAAATCTTTTATTAAAACTATTCATTACGTAGATTCTAAAGAACTACCGAACTTTCGAACACTGTGCGCTAAATACGACTGTAAATTTAAAATTGTAATAATTAATTATAATTATTAAGAGTATGTGATTAAGAAATATATATGATGTAAAGTGCTTTGTGGAAAAGATTAAACTGTCTTAAATTTAAATAACTCTAAGATTTCAGAGCATATACTAGAATAATGGATCAACTTGTATAAAAATAATAGACATTTTTCTGTTTTATATTTTAATCCATTTGAACTGTCTTAAAATGTATTCTTCTGTTTATGCAGCCGCACAGAATAAGCGTGCGTTCGGTCACGCATTCGAGAAGAACGTCGCGCGATGCTGCTTGCACGATGGTGATCGGTAAGGATATCGCTCTGGGTCCGACCGCTGTCAAGGCGTCGAACGTCACGGCTACCAGCGCTGTGATATCTTGGCTACCCAGCAACAGCAATCATCAGCACGTCGTATGCGTAAATAACGTGGAAGTGCGAACCGTGAAGCCGGGCGTTTACAGGCATACCATCACCGGCTTGGCCCCGTCGACGATATATAGGGTGACCGTCAAGGCGAAGAACCTGCGGGCGACACACTTCGAGGACCAAAACGCCCAGGCGGCAAATAACCTAGCCTGCCACGTCCACTTTAAAACGTTGCCCAAGGGACTGCCGGATCCTCCGGTCGATATCCAGGTTAATAAAATTTTGCATCTGTATTTAAATTTTGTAATTCTAGAATTTTTTTAAAAATAAAAATTCTAAAGCCTAAATTGAAATTTCTAAAATTTTCATAATACTATTTTCAAAGAAAAGATCTCTAACAAACATTAATGGTACGTGTAACGTTATGCGATTTTCAGGTGGAGGCTGGACCGCAGGACGGCACTTTGCTAGTGACCTGGCAGCCTGTTGCCCTAAACGGTTCGGCCGTCACCGGTTACGCGGTGTACGCCGATGGTAAGAAGGTCACCGATGTCGACAGCCCCACCGGCGATCACGCGCTCGTCGATATACATAAGCTCATGGGTCTCAATCCGAAGCACATTACCGTTAGGACTAAGAGCAGGGAGAGTCAGTCGGGCGACAGTTGCGCAACGGCGATACCCTGCAGCGTGCTTCGCGGAGGTGCCACAGCTCACATGCCGCCCCACGGTGGACCTCCGCATATGGTGGACCAACGACAGCAATCCACCGGCATGGTTTCCCAACAGGATGATCCCACTCGTCATCGCATGACTAGTGGCGTAGGTCAGCGATACCCAAATGCACCGATGACCTCGCACATGCGACGACACGTGGCCAACAGGGTGGACGCCCACGGTCAGGTTATCATCGAGACGGACGAGAATCTTTCCGACAAAGAGATCTATCCCGGACAGAGTATTCCTCAAATGGGTAAATATAGAAGAAATACGAAAAAGCAGGGGAATCTGGGTTGAATGATGGCTGATGATTTCGGCAGAACTCGAACTCCCCTGATTATATAAGTTGTGTTCTACCTAATCGCAGTCTATCGATGGTTTCTTTTTCAGGTATTCCAGAAATCACGAAGGACTCCGCGAGCGAGGCAAATTACAGCGAGGAGGACGATCCCACGCGAAGAGCGCGTGGAATGCCGCCGCAGCATCACGGTCCGCACCATCGTTACGGTCCCCAGATGGACTCGCAGGGTCCACCTGGCGCACATAGGTCTCCTAGCATGGGTGGTCCCAGCGGTAGACCTCAAGATCCTTATTATGATCAAACGGGTAAATATGCAGTCATTGTCTTTGCTATAATAAAAATTAGTTTTAAAGTTAGCAATTTTATTTTAATTATTTCGAAACATTTTTATTTATAAATCAAATTATTTAAAACTGTTAAATGCCATAAAATTTGTTTTCGGGAAACTTTTTTGGCTTTGTTTGTAGTTGAGGTTTCTTTCTTAAATTACTAGTATACACATATATAATTGTTTATCAATATTTTAAATATACAAAATGATTCGATGAGAATCACACACGTTTTTTTTTTTTGTACATCACTCAGGATCTCAAAGGGGAAGAGGTCCGGTTTATCGTGGTGGACGCGTAACGCAAGCTCAAGGTGGTGCGAGTCACCCAACAAGTGCAGCTCAACAGATGAACAAGAGGCAGCGATGGTTCGTGGCGCTGTTTGATTACGATCCCACAACCATGTCACCAAATCCAGACGCGTGCGAGGAGGAATTACCATTTTCCGAAGGCGATACCATCAAGGTTTTATTTTTTCTTATACTATTCTCATCTAATATTTGCAAAAATATTAAAAAATTATTTTTTAATTAAAATAAAATTAATTTCTTACATAAAAAATTATATATTAGCTTTTTAAAGTTTTTAATATAAATTAAACATTCAATTCATATTTATATCTGTAATGATATTGTATTTAAGAAAATGTGATAAATGTGATTTTCTGTTCTTGTATGTATGTAAAAGAAATCTTATATAACGTTTCATGTTCCATAGGTGTATGGCGAGAAAGATGCCGATGGTTTTTACTGGGGCGAGTGTCGCGGTAGACGAGGATACGTTCCTTATAACATGGTAGAGGAGCTTAAAGACCCGCCAGGTCAAGGTCAGCCTGGTAGGAGAGGACCTGCACAAAGCGAGAGATGGGGAGACATTTACGCGAGTATGCCCGTGAAAAAGATGATTGCCCTCTATGATTACGATCCTCACGAATTGTCTCCCAACGTTGATGCGGTAAGATTTTTATCTCGTAATACTTCGATTTTAAAAACCTCATCCGTAAAAATATCATTTAGATACACATTTTTTTCGTTCTTAAGAATCCGTCAACTGTCTTCTATTCACGAATTACATATATAATCACGCATATACATATAAAAATTTACGTTTCATACAATTTGTTATGTACTAATTGTACAATTTGTTATAGTACTAATCGCCTTCTTAATTTTGCAGCAAGTGGAATTAACGTTCCAAACTGGAAACGAGATCTACGTTTACGGCGACATGGACGACGACGGCTTTTACATGGGCGAGCTGAACGGCGTGCGCGGTTTGGTGCCGAGTAACTTCCTCACCGAGGCACCAGGACAGAATCAGGGACAACCGCCGCCTGGTAGCAGACGACCCGGCGGCCAAAGTCAGGGACCGGGCGCGAGAGGGCCGCCGCCGCCTCCTCGGGAACCACCTCCAGCCGGTCATCGACGTGGCAAAGGTAAACAGCACCATTCGTCGTACATATCGATTCTTCTTTACAGCACCGATTACCGGGGCATGGATCCAGCTCCTCAAGCCAAAATGACATCGAGACTAACGATATTGTGTTTTGCACGGAGAAAAAGAGATTGTTCTCACATAGCATATTTCATGTTGTAGCAAATTTCGTTAGTTATTACACAAGCAACGAAAAAAAGGCTTGTTACAAAAATATTAATTTAATTTTGTCTCCTGAATCTGTAAATGATTTCGCTGCAATATGATAAATTCACTCTTGTTCCATCCTTAAAATACTAGTGGCAGATTGTTTTGTTTTAACGACGAATTAGATTTGTTTCGGCAGAAAAGAACAAGAATTTATTCGGCAAGATTTTTTTACTTTACATAGGGGAAATAGATTTGACAATAATAAATGGAATAAATGATTACAATATATAGCGAAGTTTAATCGCTTTCGCGTCGAATATGCAATAGCGACGACAGCGAAATTCTTTTCCTCCGTGTGTACATCGATATCATTTCGACGTTCCCAATTACCGATATGTGCCTTGATGTAGCAACGTACCATTTGCAGCGCAATATAAAAGGAAGCCGCCAAATTCTTAGAAACTAGAGAAGCGATTGGTTTTTCGCTGCAATCTAAAAATTGTTGAACGTAGAGTGTACGCGATTCGAGGCAACGGGATGTTGGAACTGGCTCGAGGAGTTGTTGACGTGCGTTTCTACACCGACGCGACGCGCTGTTGTATTTTGTAGACACGATCGAATCGAAAACGCACTCGTGTTGTTCATTTCAATCGAGGCAATAGCGTCGCGTCGGTGTGTAAAAAAAAAAAAAAAAAAAAAAAAAAAAAAAAAAAAAAAAAAAGAACGGAAACGCAAACGGCAAGCAACACAAGACACGAAACCAGATGTGTCAGACGACAGGCAAAAGGGTCATAACATTAGCGTTGCGCGCTAATCTGGCGATGATCTCCGGATGATCGATATATGCAAATCGAGCCGAATGAGCATGCGGCGTATAATTAGATGAAATCGTCATTTCGAGTAAAGTATAAATTGCGCATTCCACGCATTGACACGTCCCGTACACGCACCTTAATCAGAGGGACTCGTTGTATCGCTTCAGATGTGTACACGCAGATAAACGCACTTATCGATAAAATATCGTCGATAAAACCCGCGCTCTCTCTCTCTCTTGTGTAGGCATTTATTACATTCGAAATTGTTGCCAAGATCATCAACGTTACAAATATACATCGATAGAAATTTTCTGTGTCACATGTACATAAGAGAATTGGTGAACGTCCGAGGAAACACGTGCTGTCATACACACGACGATATACATATATATATTATAAATTTTACATATATATATATATATATATATATATATATATATATGCAATGAAACACCAAGCTGCTTTCAGTGTCTTCTATTAAGTATATATCTAATATACATATATATACATATACGTATATTTTTATATATATTTTTTTTTCTTCTCGGGCACTATCTGCCTCTGTTACTACTACTCTACGTATATCTGTCCTATTCTCTCTGTCTATATTATATACATACGTATTATATTTACACTATATATATATATATTTATCGACTGATTATATACACACACGATCATGTTGCTGTGATATATAACAGTTTACTTTATATACCGACATGATCTGTTTCTGTGTGCCTGAACTGATCGATGGTCGTCGTGTCACATGATTGTCGTTCGTGTCGTGTTGTCATGCTGGCCATTTACGATTACATTGATTTTTCCGTTTGATTACATTCATCGATCGATCCATAAGTAATAAAGATCGACGATTACGCTCATAAATTTTATTTAAAGATGCCGAGAAACGAATGATGACTTCGTGCTCTTGCGTGACTTATAAGATCCCGCCTTTAATAATTCCAGAACTTTGCGCGAGATTCGAATGAATTTCACCAGTGCAATCCGTCTCGCTGGTTGCGTATCGAAAGTATATCTCGCCTCTCTTTAAAATCTCGAAAGTATATATATATATATATATATATATACTCCGGCATGCTCGATCGACTCGAAAGAAAAAAGAGAAAAAGAAAAGTAAGAGATAAATGCGCCATAAATGACAACACGGTTCTGTTCTCTTCTCTGTTGCTAGATGCCTGCATTGTGCCTGTGTCTGTCCCTGTCTGTCACTTAGACTCTAGACAACTACAACAACAACCACCACCACCATCACTAATGAACAACCAACAACATCAACTACAACATCAAAACAATCCACCGCATCTAGCCTACCAACAAGCGAATCACCACAGCTACACGACCGTAACCACGTCCAATCAGCATGGGCCCAGTCACTTGCCACCCGGCGGCGGTGTCATGGGTGCCCATCAGCAAGGTCCCGTACCGTCCCACCTTCAGCAACAGGTGAGCCCGCTCCTCTTCCGAACAATTTCTTCGTGCGCTTTCTTTCTCTATCTTTCTCTCTTTCTCATGTGCTTTTTTCGTCAAATTCGTGTGCTTTTGTGCGCTTGTTCAGGTACATCGAGGCTTTCACGATCGACGACTGTCCGTGATCGGCAAGTCGTTATTTGTGTGTCATCGAGAGTTGCCAATCCTCTTTCAAAAAGAATGGAGAGATTGACATTTGAATTTTATTACTAGCATAAGTCTGAGAAAAATTGTAAAACATATATATTTTCTTATTATAATTGTTACATTATTCTTTTAAAGAAAGCTAAATTTTTTTTAAATTCTTTATTTTATTCATTATTTTGGCATATAGATAAAATATGGATGTCGAATTTGAGAAATATAGAGAATAGAAGAAATTTATAGAGATCTTTTATATATTTCTGTGCGTTTGTATCGTACTTGTCGCTTTTTGTGCTTTATTGTCAGCTCTAACTCGCGATTCTAACTATTCGTGCTGAATGATATTTGATTCTTTCGCATGAATGCAGGATATATACATATTGCAAAATATAAATATATATATATGCAATATAAGATATTAATAATTGCCTTACAAAATTATCAATTTTTTAGAATATCAATTTCTTTCAAATGTAACGTAGGCTAAAATAAAATTTGCAGTTTATTTTTTATTAGAAAAACCTGAGCGCTGTTCGGTCTAATATTTTTGCATTTTTCTTAGTCGTGTGTCCTTTTGTAATTTTGCAAGTGTGAATCGCGCTTTATTGCGTGGCACATGAACTATTTGTCAACGTATATGCCGTATAAGCGCTTTTTATATCGTACAGCATGTTGTACTATCGTCTTATTTGGCCTTTTGTGATATTCATTAAAATCGTCGCAATTGAAAACATATTTCTTGCTTCGATAGACTGCTATGGCGTGAATGTCCCACACTGATACATATTCTACAAAATTTATGACGAATCGGAAATATGACACAAACATCTTTATATAGTATTCCTGTCTCTATCCTTATACTTTATCTTCTTTGAACTATACATACGCCTCGTCTATCAACAACTCTCATTATTTATTTCTATCGTCAACTATTTTAAACCACGACGTAGAACAAAGATCATTGCATCTATTTTTCGACATTGCCGACAATTTATATTTTTGTTAGCGAATCGTAGAATCTTCGAAATGATAGAAAAGCCTCGTCTCGCGCACAAGTGACACTAGCGAAAGTAACCGGTAGAGTGCGATATAGAATTAGACAGAAAAGATAGACATGGTTTACGGAATTCACATTCTAGCGATTGGACGAATTCAGCAAAGAGACAAAAAAAAAAGAGACCAATTTTCGTATCTAAGGGAGGAAAAAATCGTTCATCCACGTTTCTTTGTTCTTAGGGGAAGGGGAGGGGCGGCGTGGTCAATCGGGTCGCTGGTAGTAACATGCCGGGTATGCAGGGCCAACACCTTCAACAACAGCAGCAGGACTATCAAAACCAACCGAATCAGCCGTATCAGCAGCAGCAGCAGAATCAGCCGTATCAGCAGCAACAATCAGGTCTAGGATACCAGCAGCAACCGCAACAACAATTCCAACAGCCGCAGCAGCAGCAGCAGCAATCTGGCCAGCAGTTCTCGCAGCAGAATCAGCAGGGTGGACCCGGAATGCAGCCTCCTCAGAGCACCAGCAAGCCCATGAGAGGAATACCGGCGGTGCTGCCGACGGCACAGTCCAAGACGCAACCTAACACGCAGCAAAATCAGCAGCAACAACAGCCGCAACAGCAGAGCACTGGGCCAAACCTGATGCAGAAGTTCACCGAGATGGCAGGCGCGAGCGCTGGTGGCGACATACTATCCAAGGGCAAAGAACTGATCTTTATGAAGTTTGGATTGGGCAAGTGAGAAGGAGCGATCGTTGACGGCGCGACGACGATGATGATGATAATAATGACGACGCGTTATCGTGTTTGTTTTCGTTTCTTCCTTTTCGCGCTCGACGTCCACGTTTGACGCGTGCGCAAGTCGATCTCTCGGCAAATTGTGTAAAAAAATCAGTATTACGACGAACGTTGTTTCACGGTGGAGGGAATACGTAATAACGAGTAATCTTGCTGGATATGTTGTTGAAGACATGGAGGAAGATGAAGAGGCGGAGAATCTGTGCCGCCATCGCTGCTGCTGCTGTTGTTGCTGTTGTTACCCGCTATTAATAATCGTTAATTGTGCGTGTTGTAAAAAAAAAGAAAAAAAGAAATCGTCGCTGGACAAGTATAATCGAGGACGAATCTCGGAAGAGAGAAAGGACGATTCGGTAGATTCCGCTCGGGATCGGAAAAAGGAGGTGGAAGGTCCACGCCGAAAATCGACACTGACGATTCCATCGATCGAGAAGAGACAAAAGATATGTATGAGATTCATCGAACTTCTTCTTAATCCTCCTTCTCCGAAATCTTCTTCTTCTTCTTCTTCTTCGCGCGACGGTAGGATCGGTGTTGCACGGTCTATTAAACAAAAAAAAATACTTACCAATTGTTCGCCTGTCAAGAATTTCCCAACATACACGAGATAATCAATGCCAGGAATATGGAGCGCCATATTCAATTATCAGCGTCGTGTCTTGTAAATCGCGTATCCGCGCGACTGTTTCTTCCAATCTCTCTTCGTCATCTTCGAACCTCGCGTTATACGGAACCGCCGTTCGGTTATCAGAGCAAATAAACCTTCGCCGCGATTGTATCGTATTCGAGAAAAGGGAAACGCGTGCATTTAAAAAAAAAAGAGCGCAAACTAGCGTAGCCAGATAAGTCGAAAGCTGGATTTTTCGTCACGCGGACGAAAGAGAGAGGTGGAGGCCGACCTAGAGAGGGATAACCATATCGTCGTATAGGAATGAAAACGCGACAACAACATGGGTGTGCCTTGGAGAACCGTCTCACCCAGCAGCAACCAATAATCATATCTTTAATCGATAATTCTCTAGCTATTTTTTCCTTTCCTCGTGGAAATATCGAGAGCCGTGGCGGCGCATACACAAATAAACGATGACGATCTCTCGTCTTGACAATTTTCTCTTGTTCCCGCGCGCGCGCGCGCGCGCGCGCGTGTGTGTGTGTGTGTGTGTGTGTGTGTGTGTGTGTGTGAGAGAGAGAGAGACTGGAAAAGCTCCTTTCCCCCTCTTTGCGTATCTCATACGTTCGCTTCCCTATATCTCCCTCCTCCGCTTCTATTTTAGCATCCCCTCGGATGGACCCGCGCGCGTAGATTTATCGCGTCTGGACCGCGTGAAAGAAAGAAAGAGAGAAAGAGATTTCGGTCCTCTGCATTCTCGGATGAATCTCGGGTTTGGGATCGCTTGTTCGATCGAGAGAATCGGGCGAATCGATTCGGGGACGATGTGTCGAAGGGTTAAACGACGATGGGGGGTTTATCGTCGGGCCGTCCTAAATGGCGCACAAAAAACGGAAGCGAAACCGAGCGAGGGTAGACACCAATGAAACGCAGACGTGAAACACTATTCGATCGTTCGATCGGGGTGCGCGAATCGGCCGCGTATCGAACGATGACTATACATCATAACTGTGTGTGTATGTGTGTGCGTATGTGTGAGACAGACGAGGTGGAACGGGAGATCAATAGCGTGTATGCGCGTATTAAATGATAACGGGATATACATATGCATATACAGATATACATATATATATATATATATATACATATATTATATTTAACTATTGCAAAATGTTGTTACATCGCTACTTGTATCGTATTTTGTACAAAGTATCTTTACATTCAATTGTTTTCTTTCGCCAAGATATCTTTAATGAGGAAAAAGAAAAAACAATACGGCGGAGGAAGAGCGACGAATCTTTTCTGGATCCACTGTCGAGTCGTTCATCATTATTATCATCATCACACAAAAATCATCGTCGCGCCATCAACGCGATCTTGTATTTAATTGTTAATTACTCGCGCCTACCCTTGTGTGTGTACTCGTTTCTCATGTATATGTTTTTTTTTTCGGCGACAGTGAATATACATATATATATAAATAGATAACGAGACAAGCTCGAAATTTTTAAAAGAAAGAAGCACCGCGTAGAGGGAGAGAATCATTTCTGTTAAAAAATGGAACAATCTCTAGAAAATTCGAGATCGCAATTTAATCCTTTCATCTCTATTAGGACACATTAACTATGATTTTTTTAAAGAAAGAGAAAGAAAGAAAATATATCTCATAATAATGTTACGCGATTGCACTTTATTAAAGTTTAGAATGTTAAACATTCGAAAACGGGATTGAAATGATTAATTCTGCGATATTAAAGAAAAATAATGCGAAATAATGTAAAAGAAATACAATGCATAATGGAAATCTCATGTATACATCATTATGGACCAAAGCGAAGTCTCTCACATCAGAAAGTCTAAATTAATTGTCTAAGTAAAATAACTAAATAGCTAATTTTTTATTTAGCGCGTGATGAGCAATTTTACGATTTTAATAGTTTGTCATCGTATCGATCAAACAGTTTTTCACCTTTGTAAAAGGGAAAAGTTTATTAGAGAAGCCCGAATAACGAAGATGATTGGAGAAGCGTTGTATATTGACATACATATGTATGTAGAAGGATTAATTGAGAGAGACGGACGGTATCTCCCTGACGCGGTGCTTTCTTCATCAGGCAATCTTGCTTGCGATCGATTACACTTGCAAACGAGCGAGTCTGTCCGAATCAAAAGTATATCACGACAGATCTCGAGTTTATTTTTTTGCTTTTTTTTATTTTTTCGTCCAAATTTACCGTGCGATCTGGCAAGACGGCGGTACTTGGATATTCCGGATGCGTTCAACGAACTCGATCGATTGATCAGATCCAGTGGTGTAGCGTCAGACGATCGCGCGAGATTTTATTTGCGATTCGCGACGATGTCAACTCCGTGCGTAATGAGTCTTGCAATGAATATTCTGAACGCTCGCTAAATTATTTTCGCTTCGTTATGTATTTTTCGATTATTAGATTGTACATATATATATATATATATATGTACGCGCTTGCAAGCGTAAGAAGAAGGAAAATATCGATGCTCGTTTATATAGAACTACACGACTGGATTCGGGTGGTTGATAAAAAAAAGTCCTTCGTTTGTAGAGTACGTCCCTTCGTGCACACGCCAGCTTCTGATGCGACTTTTCGTTTATTATCTTCTCCCTCTACACGTGATTCACGCCCTGTATTACAACAACACCGTTACTCATATCCGAAATCGTAATCTTGATTCAGGCGATGTGAAAAAAAAAGACTGATACTAAAGTTTCCAATGCGCCCCCTCTCCCCTTCCCGCGAATAATATAACGAGTACCGAAACACTAATAGAGCGAGTGTTTGTATCTCTCGTATATATCGCGATCGTTATATGTGTTTTCTCGGTTGTCTCCTGCGTTTTCGTATCTCTATAGTATATATATAGCCGTGTATAGTACTTTCGCGCGAGCGAGAAAGTATACATGTTTGTTACGAACTTAAAAAATTGATTGTAGGCATAAAGAGAGGAAAAAAAAATGAGAGGAAGAATTATATATGGGAGCACCGACGCGAGGTGTCGAGCGGGTTCGAATAGAAGAGAAGCGAGTCTTCGAAGGAGAAAGAGAAAAATTGTAAGAGAAGAAAGAAAGAGAGAATAACTTATGCGGCGCGCATTAGTGCTTTTACTTACGGTACAAAGTCGAAGAGAGAGAAAGAGAGAGGAGTAAGAGAGAGAGAGAGAGAGAGCATTTTTACTTATCATCGTTAGACTTTTAGATACGATCATCTAAAACGCACCCCTATACGACTTTCACGCGAACAAACTTTGTTGTGTATCTCGCGTTCAAACGGGTCATCCGCGATCCTCGTCCCTTGGTTCAAACCAAGTGCTAGCGATTCAATAGCTATCGATCGCGGTCGATCGACAAACGAGAACAATAAAATAGCGAGACGCGACAGTACGCTCGTCGAAGCTCCTGATCCGTCATTGCGTTTACAACGTAACGATCAATTGGATATTACGATAAATCGTATCTCAGAGACGAAAAATTATATGTTATTTTCTCTTATATCTGTACAATCGTAAAATAATTAATTTCTCTTTCTTTGTATGTCGTGTCTTTGTAAAGCGCGTTCTATGAAATACGAATTGTGTTTTCACCGCAAAAATTATGACATTCCTGTATTACTTGAGAGTCTTTTGCTTCATTTGCGCTACTCATATATATAATTAATAATATATAATTAATTAAACGAGATTACAATCCTGGCTCAAGGAAGAAAATTATGGATAATTTTTCCGTCTGATTTGGCTCATTCTATCGCAATGACGAATCATCAGCGTTAATGTAGCGATACAAATTATACAGGACTGGGCAAAGCCGGATTTCTCGGGATCGATTTATTGAAACTCACGCCTCTGTATATCTCACTGTATATTCTCATCGTTATCGATTTAGAAGCTACTGAATGGACGATGTAACTCTTTTGATATCGCGGCGATCGATGTCGTGAAGAAAAATCGTCGATCCAGCGAGCGAACTCTCGAAATGCTGAAAGGAACGCAGGTGCGCCCAATGAATCCTACTTTTTCCGGACGTTTCTTTCGGTAGATACTTTTAGGCGTAAGGCACTGGGTTAATTTCACCTACTAGGTGTCGAATAGAATAGAATAGAATATAATTCCCCCCCCCCCTCCCCCCGCCCTACACATACACACATATACACACGTAACAGCAGTACACACACACACACACTCCAGACCGATCAATAGCAATCTCGCGGAGTCCGTTTGAGAGTCTCACTGTCACGGGAGCGGTTCTCGATAGTAAAGTATTTCACGAACGAAAAATGTGGCTGTTTATTCTGGAAAAAATTGTACAATTTTTCGTGCTGAAAGTAGACAGGATTATGTTACGACAGTCTCCTCTCTTACTTTCCGAGATATTTATATTCCAGATTTCAAAAGATCTGTCGGTCGAGATTGAGAAATTTCCGAGCTCTCTGGAGAATAATCTTAAACGGACACCGAAAGCTCCAACGAGATCGACGACGCTCTGTCCTGGGATCCGTGGATCTTCGTTTCGTAGGGAGACTCCACTGACAGAGGGAGAGAGCGCGCAATAACGAATCAAAGTGGTCGACAGAGGGGCGATATAAGAGGAGAGAGATTACGAAGCTATAAGCGGACGGTATTAATTAGTCGGTAATTATTGTCATTCTTTCTCAAGACATTAAAAATGTATGAAGAGGAGCAAGGAGGTAGCGCAAATCGACTACATATACGTACGAAGTTTTAATATAAACGAAAAAGGAAAAAAAAAACAAAATATCGCATCGTCTCTTAAGCATGTCAAGAGAGAGAGAGAGAAAAAGAAAAACGCCAGCTACGTTTGTCATTCAGTAATCTTGCGCTTTGTTTTTTCTATGAATCGGTGCGCGTAACGAATCTTATTCCTTGTTAGGCCGAAGTGAAATAAGAAACAGGAAGACAAAAGCTGCTAAATATATATATATATATATATATATATATATATATACACACACACACACATATATATATATATATATATATATATATATATATATATATAAAGAGGAAAGAGAGATTTAAAAGAAGAGAGCCCACAAAAACACACACACAATGTTATTATAAACGATTAATTAATAAAAAACGAATCTTGTTTGTTGTTACTTCTGGTATACCTCGTTGTGTGAACTAATGGCGCTAATTTCATTGATTCTAGCATTAAATCAATTTGTTTTGTATTCTTTTTTTATTTTACCTGAGAATTGTACTACGATTGCTTATGATTTTTCCACTGTTGTAGATATCGTTCTAAGTCTGAAATATAACGAGAGAACGGGAGAATAATCGACTCAGCCGAAAAAACCGGGATACTCAATTTTTATTTAGCGCGTCATCATAAGGGACGAATATACAATATCGATAACTGTCACGTCGGAAAGTATTAGGAGACTAAGGATATTTTTTTCCGTATGACGATGAAACCATCTTCGGCGATGTAATCTACGTATCTTCCTCCCAGACGGTTTCCGTGAGTATGGCAATGTTATCCAGGCCGCGCATCGGCGCGTACTCGAGCGTCCACATCAAATTCGTGAAAACAACTGCGACAATGTTATAACGAAGAAATTATCAATAAGAAAATTGCAAACGATGTCGTTATCGGTATTCGCGAAAACGTATGAAACGTATAACAACAAATTCTCGACAAGTAAAATCATCAATTTCAAGAAGAAGAAATTCGCTGATTTTATCACACTCGGTTTTAGACAGGTCCTCTATAAATTAAGAAATACTATATTCGATTTTCAAGAGAAATATGTAGCAATTGAAAGCACTTGGCTATTGTATACTGAATCTTTATCGCGGAATAGAAGTTATATAGCATACACACCTGTCCGCGACAGAATACGATTAATTCGAAAATCTCTCGATTCCTCTCGCAGCAGGTAATTGACAATATTATCGCAGACAATATCGAAATTTTATGAAGATAATTTAGATTGAGATCGTGAAATATATATTGGAGAAATTCGATTCATTATAGCCCAATCTCCTGTTCACCCACAACTTTAGCCGGAAATACGAAACACCTTTTAGCCAGCAAATCGAATTTCAACACGGATATAATATTTTTTAATTATATAAAATGTATTTCAATAATTATATAACTCAAACATATATATATATAAACTTGAACGTGCCTCTTTCAGAGCGCTGGCCAGTTACCAGCTTACCGTATTAAAGGTGTTCCGTACTTCAGTCCGACTTGAGTCGCGCGGCACTTACGCATCTCGCCCTGATGCAAGTCGGCGATTAGCTCCGGGCACGAGCTGTTGCAGGGATTTATGGGAGTGAGCCGTAGCTGAGTCGCGCCACGGAGCTGGGCGAGCGCGATCAGACCGGAGTCGAGTTCGACCTTCTTGTAGCTCGGGCTGTTGTAATCCGAGGACATGAGCACCCAGTTGAAATGCGCCGGCGAGACAGTACTGGAGAGGAAGTACGGCCGCTGGTAGTATTTTCTGAGCACCTTCACGGCGTTAATGTCGCAGTTCTGCCAGTGGACGAACCACTTGGCCACCTCGGGCGCGTGAACGCGTCGCAGAAAGGCCGCGAGATCGGACGAGCCGGTGCGCAGATTGGAGGTCAGAGCGCAGGGTACCGTCTCCATCAGCCGTTCGTTCTCCAAGTAGAGCTGTCGACAAATAATCGGTTTTTTTTTTTTTTCTTCCACAACTTGTCTTTGCGAAAATGAATGGAGAAGCTAAGACAACGAAGGTGCCACTTACGTGGGTGATGTTGTCGAACCAAAAGTAATCGGTGTTCATCACCGCCCACGAGTCCATCGCGTCGGTGATGATGGCCGGTGCGTCGCGACTCAGGTAATTGTCGACCAGATTACGATACCGCACGTCCGACAGACGATCGATCGTCTCCAGCGCCTCGCAAGTCTACGAGAAAGTAATTATCTGGTAATTATCCGAGTGCAAAAAAAATCGTAGAACGAATATCGGGGATATCCATTGACCAACTTGCTCTTAAAAAATATTACATTCTAGACAGCGGCAAAATTTTTTCTCCGAGCAATAGCTAGGATTTAGAAAAATACAAAGCGCAAATACCACGCAATCTTCCTCCGTGATGGTGTAATCGTTGTAGAAGGGATTGTTGATCATGCAATTCTCGTAATAGAGCGGCTGCCAGTTCCAGATCGGCAACACCTTGATCAGCAGCAGACGACTGAGAGCGGTGAAATGCGTGCCGACGAAGTCGAGCTGCGCCGCGAGACACGCCAGGGTACCCAGGACTATCAGCACCAGGGTGCCGCGGAAGACGAGTTGCAACCACGAGCGACGCATCGCCGCTACGAGCGGCTGACAAATAATGTCCATTTCCTCCTCGGTAAAGCCCGCCTGCTGGCAATACCTGCAAGGAAATTTTAGACTTGACAACAGCTAATAGCGAAAAATTATCACAATTTTTTTCTTTATATAGAGAGGAAAGAAATTTTCTTTGTGAAATAAATAGATAATCTCAAAGGTAAGCGTTCCGAAAAACTAGCATATTGGTCGCTTGATACGTCTTGATATAAACTTAAGAAATAAAAGTAACGCGAATAAATATTTTTTTTATTAATTTTTTTTCAATTTCTTTATAGGACTAGGACGCCGTGATAAAATTAACTTTCGCAACGTGGAGATTTGTGACATGACGGTCCCGTAAATGACTCCAGGAAAATGCCGAAAGAGTAACTCGTTACTTGTAAAAGGAGTTGAGCTCATCGTCGATCAGTCTCAGCTTCTCGGAGTGCGTCATCTCATGCTGCTCCTTGGTGTACGTCTTCCGCGGTTGTTTGACGCATTTACTGCTCGACATGGTGACTTGATGGATCTTCGCTCGGAGTACGAGGTAAAAGCGATCGTGTGTTCCTCTCGGAGCGGGCGCAAAAATTCAGGACCGGCGGCGGTAGGATGGAGACGAGGGTTCGTCGCTATTGAACCAGGACCATATGTGCGCGCGCTTATACCTGCCGACGCGGTATATTGATCGTCAGATGCGCGCATGGACGCGGGAAATCCGAGACAGCTTCCAGAAATTTTTTGTCGAGTCTCCCTTTTTCTCTCTCTCTCTATCTTTTCCTCCGATCTACTTTTCGACAAGCGAGATACTCTTTATACGCCGAAGAGCTTACAATTTTTTACGCGACGTAATGTCAAACGTGCACATGGATGATGAAAATTTGACGTAAGAATATAATTTTAAAACGCTCACTTGACAAAGCTAACTTTTAACACTTTTACAATATATTTAGATGATTATGTTATCGTGATTATCTATTTTTTAACGAAGTATTTTTTTTTTTTTTTTTTAAATTAAGAAAGTGATAGGCTGCACGTGCCGAGTGGAAGATGCTCTTGGTGCATATATTATTGCATCTCTAACTATTTATGATTTTTCAATAATCCCGATAACAATCGCTGATATCGCGGTTCATTCGTAATCTCGAATTCCTTGATCTCGATGCGTATACGGTTGCCTGTTCTACGTCTCAACTTTACCAGCCGATGATATGAAAGAGAAGGCTTTTCTCTGGTGATAGAAAGATTTCACACATATGTAACTTATTTACAGGCTGTGACTTGCGATTGCAAGGAGTGTGGCTTGTCAGTAAAAAGACAAACATGCTCTCTGTTATATTACAGTGATATAATAGATATTTTAATGCATATGTATTAATAGTATTATAGAATCAAGTATTATATATATTGTATATGTGTGTACATAATGGTAATATATCGCGTTGTGTTTTGAGTTCAAAGTTCGTTTTAATTTGTTCTACGTGCTTTATAAAACAAGTTCTACAACTTTTACAAGTTTAAAGTCAATGCAAACAACAATGGCGATGTTGTGCTCGAGATTACTCGGTGAATATAATCAGGCATTTTTATAAATGTTATTTATAAATATTTTTAGAGAGAAAATATGTATGGATTATATATTATCATCATTCTAATGTATCATTTGCAGCAAATAATGTGTCTAGAGGTACTGCCAGCCGCTACATTGCCTCGCTTTCTATGTTGCCAGATACGCATCAGATGTTGTACAAAACATGCAGGTATTACATTGTAGTACACACTCCTCGCAATCGCAAGTCACAGCCTGTAAATAAGTTACATATGTGAAATCTTTATATCACCTGAGAAAAGCCTTCTCTTTCATATCACCTTTGTACAAGATTCTTACGTAGAGATAAATTAAATCTATATGTTTTACATAGAGATATTCTGTTTGATACAGTTACGTAAAGCGTACCAGCTTTGTCATGAAAATCTTGTACTTGCAGAGATTTCGCTGAAAATGAATTGAAACCCATCGCAGCAGAGATAGATAAGAAACATCTCTTTCCAAAGGAACAGATCAAGAAAATGGGTGAATTGGGTCTCATGGGTTTATGCATTCCTGAAGCATTAGGTGGCCCAGGGTTGGATTCCCTAGCCTATGCTATAGCCATGGAGGAAATCTCAAGAGGTTGCGCAACTGCTGGAGTTATAATGAGCGCACACAATTCTCTCTACTTGGGTCCTATAGATAAGTTCGGGACGGATAAGCAGAAAGAAAAGTACATCACTCCCTTTGTGACTGGAGAAAAGATCGGTTGCTTCGCGCTGAGTGAACCAGGCAATGGATCTGATGCTGGTGCTGCGTCTACTACTGCCAAGGTAGACGGTAATGCTTATAAAATTAATGGCACTAAATCATGGATAACAAATGCGTACGAAGCCAAGGCGATAGTTCTCTTCGCGACGACTGATAAATCTAAGAAGCACAAAGGTATAAGCGCCTTCATAGTCGACAGTCCGACAACCGGTCTTTCTTTGGGCAAAAAAGAGGATAAATTGGGTATACGAGGAAGCAGTACTTGCTCCTTGATTTTTGAAGACTGTCAAGTATCAAGAGATAATATTCTAGGCGAACCAGGACTGGGCTTTAAAATCGCGATGATGACTCTAGGTACGCGATGAACGTGCACGCGAATTTTGAGATAATTGTTCTAATATAGTGTCATCTTCTCTGCAGATTCTGGTAGAATAGGAATCGCCGGACAAGCGTTGGGCATAGCTCAGGCATCTCTGGATTGCGCGATAGATTACGCAGCGAAACGCCAAGCTTTCGGTCAGCCTATTATGAAGCTGCAGGCGATTCAGCAAAAAATTGCCGACATGGCTCTGAAACTGGAAAGCTCGAGACTGTTGACATGGCGAGCGGCTCAGCTCAAAGATCATGGCAAGTCATACACGAAGGTGCGTTTAAAATAATTAAATAATGATTAATTCTATATCTTACAATATTCGCTTATCTTATTAAACGTGATGTTCTTTATCTTATCGCACATATAATTTTTATTTCTTTCATTGAACATGACGCTTTGTGTATCTTATTCGATACATAAAATTTCCCTTGCATTCTTCTCAAAATGGCAAAGTGAGAATAATTTATTCTAACATTTTTTTTGCGCTCCATAATTTCTCGTTAGGAAGCAGCTATGGCAAAACTTTCCGCATCAGAAACCGCCACGTTCTGCGCTCATCAATGTATACAGATTTTGGGAGGAATGGGATACGTTTCGGACATGCCAGCGGAACGTCATTATAGGGACGCGCGTATCACGGAGATTTACGAGGGCACGTCGGAGATCCAGAGGCTCGTGATTGCCGGGAATCTTATCAAAGAGTACGGACTCTGAATCGAAATCGCACTACTCGTACATATATGTAAGATAATCCTCCCTGTTGGTATTTTTTCTTTCTATAAGCAAATAAAAATATATTTTGTATGTACTGATATTAAATTTTATATATAATTATACATATATTTTTTTGTATGTACTGTGTATTGATATTAAATTTCATATATATATATATATATATAAATTTTATATATATAAATATATATATAATTTTTTTTATATACGAAGAAACAAATATTGAAATAAATTTCATATACCATATACCATATGCCTTCTAAATTTATTAACTCTTGACTAAATATATACGTGACTGGATCGAGACATACGCACATACGCGCACTCACATACACGTATGTATGCAAAGAAAGAAAACGCATATACATGTGTGCATATATACATATATACACATACACATTTTCATTTTGTTAGCCCTTTGGCAGCGATACGGAAATTTTCTCTCCACGATTCTTCTCTACCCTGCTTTTCTCAAGAATAGCTAGAGTCTATCTATTTAAGTAACTGTTATCGTGTAGTATAACAGTTGTAGTAGTGTGAACCCGCGCACAAATGTGAAACTCTTGTCTAACAAAACGGGCGACGCAGTCATGGAACAAAGGCAGATTCGTTAAAGTTACGAGTTTGAACGATACAGATCTATTTTTCCTTCGTCGAGGAAATACCGGATAAATGTATGCCCGGTTTTTTCTCTCTTTCTCACGCACGTGTGTGTATCTAATATATCGAATACAAATATCTACTATGTGCATCATCGTGGCTACCACTGTTCGTATATAAATACGAAGATAAAGCTATATCTTAGACTATGACTATCTGCCTTTCAACGCAATACAGAGAATACATTTACTTTGTGCAAATGACAGTTAAATCATATATTTTGTTACTGTTTTTAATCTTTAATCACATTTTTAATTTAATAGAGATCCTATCGCTATGTAAGAACGCTGCTGCTGCGATTGCGTGTTCGTTCAACCCATTAAAAAACCGTTTACTTCAATTTGTCCCAGGATTCGCTTATTATTAGTCAAACGGCAGTAAATAATTATTTACAGAAAAAACATACACGTTTCAAGATATCTAACAACTCTATTCTTGTTTCGAGAGCCATCACATAAACATTTATCATTCGTCGCGTATCTTTCCTCAATGTATTAGAAAAAAAAAATTGCAGAATTGAGCATGATTGTATTGCTTGTAATGGGTTTACGAGCAGCGTTCCAGAATACTTCATCGGTTGTACTCGGAGATCTATTGGAATGCAAAGAAATATTACATATAATATCATTTGAATTCGAATTTCATTGCCTTGTTTTTTTTCTTTCTTTCTTTTTATGTACAATAACGCACCTTTTCATGCCGTTCACCCGCTGTCACCAATATTGAAATAGCCTAAAACTGTTTCTCTACATGTGTGTGTATATGTATATCTGGTGTGAGCACTTTACATAGAATACACCACCTTTTCTCCTTAAAATTCTCATTGAACAATTTAGGATGTAATGTTAATATTATCGTTAGAATCGCAGTATAATTAAAAAATCCATCAGTTTGGTTCTAACCTTTTAGAAGATAGATACGTTACACGTCTCGCACTCGTCGAGAACGAACGTAGAAAAACAGAAGAACGTTATATAAATTGGAATTTATCGTAGTACCGTATTTCGTGTAATCAAGATAGTCAGATAATCGGATAATCAGATCCCATGGATCAAGGACTGCAGAAGCACATTTAAGACCCTTGAAACATGTTCAAATCAATTTCCTGATTGCACATACACTTTCGCAAAAATTTGATAAAATACTATCGATATCTCATCCAAAAATACACGATCACATTTCTGTCTGAAATAATAATAGTTTGAAACACGAATCATTAATATGTAACATTTAGATTTTTTTTCAATTGTACATTAATATATATATATATATATATATATGTATATATATATTAAACAGTGGATTTTTTAAACTATTTAACTACGATCAAACTTGCAAAGTTAAATCACATATTTCCTTTGTTTTTTTTATGTACTTTGCAGCAAGCATTTTTTGTCGTTTGTTAATGAACTTTAATACCTATTATTATTGAACTACGAACTGCTTTTAAGTAATTGTAACTCTTTTATCCATGGTTTTTACGAAACCAAATTTTTTTTCTTTATAATTATAAATAAGAACCAGATGACCTGATTCTTTTCATTTCTTTCTTTCATAATAATAGCTACATTATATTATAATAATAATAATCATAATCATAATAATAATCTTTGTAGATACATTTATCTAAAATGCTTGTAAATGTAAAATAAATTAAAATTGTAAGTAATTTCTTCTGTAATAGACACTGAATCTATAGACACGTAAACTCTGGAAATCATTCGAATCCTGTGGAATCATCTGACAGAGCGTAACAGGGTGTACATCTGTAGGTATGCGTATGTATTTGTGTTGACATGTATAAGGAAATTGATTTAACCGTTCATAACAGAAGCTATCAAAGTCTCAATCATCAGCGCGCATACCCCGCACTTCTCCTTGATGTCTTTGCTGCAATCAAACACATAAAGAACGTTTCAGAATATAATCAGGAATTTCTAACTCTTAATAATTCGAGAATTCGCATGCAGAGTAAGATCATCGAATAAATTGAAAGCGAAAGAATCGGTTAAAGAAAAAGGCGAGATTTCTTACCCTGTCTAATTCTTCTTTTGTATTGTCTTCAATAGCTCTAATATCTTCCATGGTTAAACCATACCAGCGATCTATCCAGCAAAACACTTGCCTATGAAAATTGGTGAACAGGCGCCGTTCTGCTTTCTGAATAAACCCTTCAACACGGGTCTGTAGACCGAACCATTTAAATTCACAAGTGACTAGCTTGTAGCACGTCATCACAGGCTGAACATTATTCTTCCAGTCTTTCCCTACGAGAGGACCTCGTCCCGTCTTCTGGGACTTGAACTTGGTCGGATCCTCGTCCTCCTTGAAATCAGCACTGCCGACCGGATCATTTGCAATATCTATATGTACTATCTCTCTAATCTTGAGCTTATCGGGCGGCAATTCATGAACCTATTTGTGACAAAAGACAATGTAAACAACTAGAGATATTCATCGAACCTCGTGTTACTTACATTATGCTGATTGCCGACATCGCCAATATGAAAGGATTCTATCATGATCACAAAATTATCCTTCATATATCCTGGATTCTAAAAAGATTAAAATAACGTTTACGAATATATGTATTTAATATCTTGTATAATATATGATATGTGCACATCAACACACTTACAGATATCACTGTTTTACAATAGGGATAAGCATTCCAAGCCTCTTCATGGATCTCCAGCGAGTTCTTTGGCAATAAAATGCGAATAAAAGCAGGCACTTTGCTAGCTAAGTGATAAATCTTATATGTGTATTGGCCTGATGAGTACTTTCCACCGAGTAGCGGGTAATCTGTGAATGGCTCATTCTTCAACACTTCAATGCCTTCTCCGCCACCTGTGTTATTCTTACTAGCCTCTGCTACAGAGTACAGTTGAGCTACTTGATACTGTTAATAGAAAAACAACTTATGAATCTTTAATACAAAGAGGCAGATAAAAAGATATGAATTGCCTACAGGCAGATATATATATATATATACACTTTAACTCATTTTTAAAAAGCACACATGTTTATTCATGTCTTTTTTTACATTCACTCATCACTATGATTCAGTAATTTAAATCATAAACAGAAATAATTTAAAATCATTTCTAACTAAAGAATGAACTTTGCACATAAAAATTGAATTATTGAGATATCTTTATCATTTTATTGTCCAAGATGAATATATAACAAATAATGAATATATTAGCATAATTTATATAAGAACAGGTAATAATAAAGAATGACAAGAAAAAGACTTTCAATTATAATTTGCATCATGATTTATGCAAACTAATTCTATGTAAGAACTCAGACCTCTCTATAGTGTCATGCAAACAACAATTAGATGATTGGCAAATTTTCTGATTGCATAGTAATGTTGAAAAACTAATTTTAGGTCATCCATTTTTTTTGCAATCTAATCATCCTTAGGCCTATATTAAACTAGGTCATTATGAGGAGCAGGACCTTTCTGACAGATCAGACACATACCTCTTCCACTGTGAGGGGCAGAGTGACACGGCTGTAACAAACAAGTAATAAGTTATGTCAGCATTATGTCAGACAAAAGAGGGAAGAGAAGACACGAAGGAGATGACGGTAACACAATCGTGGCCTTGAGTCACGTTTTCCGCATCACAGGACGGGGGGCACGCGTTGTTGCCGCAAGGTGCAGTATCGCTCGACCGATCTTAATTAAATCAGAAATCAAAAGCGATCGATGAAGTTTGAAATTTACAATCGACTATATGTCAGTCCGCATCATATTCTACTCAGTGATCCAAGGAAGCCGAAAAAGCCTAAGGCCTGCTGAAGTATCAGCTGCATCTCTCTTACACCTTCTGCTTTTAAAAGGAACCAGATTCACAGACTTCGGGGAGAAAGAAAAAGAGAAAAAGAGAGAGAGAGAGAGAGAGAGAAGGAACAAGGTGCAGAGAGTGCAACTAAAACGAGCAGACCTCAGGCGGTAAGGGATGAGAGGGTCACCATCCCTCCACCGTCTCTCTCGGTCTCCGTCTCGCTCTCTCTCTCTCTCTCTCTCTCTCTCTCTTCCATCATCCCCCTCCAGCTGTCAGCCGCTGTTAAAGATTAGTAATAATCCCGACTCGTCGATCGGTTTTGAATTTCGCTCTGTCGGCTCGGAGATACGTAAACGAAATTCGGATATTCACTGTGACGCGCACCTGACAGCCCCCGCTATACCCCCCCGCCCCCCGTAACCCCGTCTCGCGCCCACCACTTACAATTCTTTGATAAGCATTTTAAGCAGAAGAGCACATGGACCAGTCAGCGCGCGATCAGCAGACTCGGCCGCCGACAAGGAGCAGCAGCAGCAGCAGCAGCACAACCGCCGCCACTAACACACCACCACCGCACCCTCGTTAGCTACAGCGGATTCGCTCGCGCTATCGGCTCGCTCACTCGCCTGCTGAGTCATACACGGATAAATGCAACGCCGCGAGACTTGCCAACCGACTGACACACTCTGGCCACCGCTGGCCGCTCCACGGTCCGCACCAGCACAAACCGAGCAACCGCACCGCGACACCGCGCCGAACGAGCTTACACACACTTGCGCGCGCGCGCGCGCGCGCCCGCGCACACGTGTACGACTCTGATCTCCCCCGCCCCTCGCCCTTCCCCTTCCCCTCTTTCCCGCGCCATATCGCATATACGATTGTCCAAGTCCAATTCTTCTCTTCACCCGTCCCACCCCACCTCACCCCGCTGAACTCGACGAACTTTTGCCGATGACGTCATTCTATGCGAGAGATTAGGCGCGCATGCGTGTTGCTGACGTACGATCGTATCACCTCTCTACGTTGAGTATACAGTTTGGGGAGAATTCGATATTCGAGTTTTATATATACGAAATTGTTATGTAATCGCGGCGCGTGGCGACAAACAACGATCGCGAGTTGTCTCGTTGATATTTACAGGATATGGAGAGCAGAGAAAATGAATCGCGAATGATAGATACCGCGATGAATTTCGTGCTTTTAGTATTGAGAGAATTACGTTGGCTGCACTGATGCCGCATTAAGGGCGAATAGGTTTGTTTTCTGTTCCTGCAGTGGTTGCACTAGTTCAAGAAGGGAGCGTCCCGTTTGACCACGTTGCTTTTGACCACAGCCAATTATATTGACCGGTGTATAGGGTTTTTTACTAGGTCTATCTATCAGAGGGTTCTGTGATTAAAAGCAACGTGGTCAATCGAATCCCACTCATTCGAGAAGTGTACACTGAAGCGTTTAGTTGAGCCACAAGAAACGGACCTTTGTGAAATAGTGTGAGAGTCCACGAGTATAATAATTTAAAAGTAAGTATATGAAAATAAGAACTTCTCTTGACGTAAAAGACTTTACAATATTTACATTTCAATACATAGCATTAAAAAAATGACACACACAAGTCACAATTTATTAATTATAAAAATCGTAACTATTGTAATTAAATTTGAAAGGTTAGAAAATGTCATGCTAATTCGTAATAATTAATATAATACTACATATTTTTATGAGTAATAATTTCCATTTTTATTCATTTATAATATAAGTAGTAATACATATATATTTTTGTATATATATATATATATATATATATATAGAACATTTCATTATTATCGATAATAAAATAGTGATTTGGTTTCGTTTTTCAATTATCTCCGGGCCCACCCAAGGTCCGTAGCCATTTCCTCTATCTACGAACCTTGGGCCCACTTGATTATGACGAAAATTTATGAGTGGGGTCCGATTGACCACGTTGCTTTTAACCACAGAACCCTCTGATAGGTAGACCTAGTAAAAGACCCTTCTTGGACCTTGGGTGGGCCCGGAGATAATTGAAAAACGAAACCAAATCACTATTTTATTATCGATAATAATGAAATGTTCTACATACCTACAGTAAAAACTATGGAAGGTAGTAAAATAATGATAATTTACACTATAAAATAAAAAGATTGGAATTTTATTTTAAAAATATTTTATAAATTATTTGTATTTATGCATTATCATGGGAGCGTCCCGTTTGACCACGTTGCTTTTGACTACAGCCAATTATATTGACTGCTGTATAGGGTCTTTTACTAGGTCTACCTATCAGAGGGTTCTGTGGTCAAAAGCAACGTGGTCAATCGGACCCCACTCATAAATTTTCGTCATAATCAAGTGG